>CM035173.1:70977520-71577520 GCA_020205615.1 Panax quinquefolius | reverse complement strand
TAATAGCCTTGTTCAGTTATACATTCTTGTATTAAACCATTATTGATGGAATTTGAATAGTGTTCTAAAATTCTAGAGACACTGATAAGCTAGTTCCAAACTAAACTTTCTTTAGTGCGGAAATTCTAAATTCAAACTGAGCCGAACAACCCTAATATAGGGGATTTTTGTAAGTGTAACGTTTAGATGTTTGTGCACAATACATGGTACAAAGGGCTGATCCCCCTAAGTACGTTAAGAAGGGTCTGTATAGTCTTAGTCTAAATGACTGTTAAGGTTAAGGTAATAATACCTATATACCGGAGACATAGTTCGTGGTCTTAAGATCCTCAGACATTGATTTTGAACTTATGTTCTATTCTTAATTCACAGAACAAGTTCATTATTGCTAGCATTCGTTGTTCATTCTCATGTTGTTATTATTACTACTTTCTATATCAGTGAGCATTTGTTTGCTCACTCTTGCATTTAGCATTGCAGCTAAAGTTGAGAAAGTTGATGAGCCATCTACTAGCAAAGGAAATGGCAAATTGTCCAAGTGCTGAAGACTTATGAGAATTTATTTAAATGTTTTTCGTTTCAAGACTTATTTTATTTTGTGATGTATTCCGCAAGCTTATGTAATAATTTTAAGGTTAGATTACCTGGGATATATTTTGAGATTATGATGTAACCCTTCAATGGGAAAGATGATTGTTTAAGTAATTTAAATTACATCTTTATCCTTTGATTATGGGTAGTTAGATGTAATATTTTGGATAGTGAACACCAAATCCTGTGGGAATGGAGTACTTGGATTTGGGGGTGTCACATGCATTGAGCCAACTGTGCATCATCTTGTCACTTTCTAAAAGTAGCAATCTCTTCCTCAGAGGCATTGTCTGCAACCATTGCAGGGATAGGCGTATTAAAGACAAAAGATAACTTTTCCAGCCATGAGAACTATTCTCAAATTCCTTAACCAATCCATTTAATTATTTGGGTTAAATAAGCATCTAATATGCTTCATGATGATAGTAATTTAGACATTGTAAAATTACGTAAATGAATTTATAATTAACAATATTTTAGCATACATTCTTTTATTAATTACCAAAATAATTTAGGTCTTGTTTTAAATTGGTATCTCCCACTATTTTTATCAAACTATATTACCCTCAATATATATAGTTCGACAATATCTAGTTAAAGATATGCTAGTGAGAATAAGGATCCCATTTCAAATGTATATAGCCTTATGTGTGCACAACAAACTATATATAAATAAATAGGTAGATAACTCTTGTCAATTACATCAACTATGTAACTCCTTGTATTTTGCCTCTTAAATCATAATGGTCAAGTGTGTGCACATCCGAACTAAAATGATTTAAGTTAAGTCAGACCCAACATTTCCATATAAGTGAAGAAAACTACGACCCTGTGTGTGCACAACAAAGCAGTAATGTTCAATTCCTTATAAACAACATATGTAATAAAAACAACATCTTAAATATTTAATACTTGCCTTGTGTGTGCACAACAAACTCATCTTAAATATTCAATACTCTATTGTTTCTATCATGCTAGAAGGCGATGTTCGATATTCCAAATATCTTTGAATGTTACAACTTAATATAAAATATTTGAGGGGTTTGTTATTAATTTGTCTCATCTTGTTTAGCGCGCATGCAGCACACACACACACACATATATATATATATATATATATATATATATATATAAAATACGCGTCATATTAATTAACATGTGAAGCATGTTTGCATAATATATAATATATATATATAGTATAAGCATGTACATATAGAATACTATATTCTACCCGGATTGATTATGGACTTTTATTCTAGTTTGGTTCACTAGAGCCATCAAGTGAACCAAAAAAGGTCAAACCCTAGGGGTGCAAGAATTAATATTTAAATATAACTATTACATTAAACTCGGGCTCCATTACAAACGGGTCTTTAAGCGCTCCTTGCTCCTTGATCTCCAATTCTTTAAAATTAATTCTAACTATTCCTATTACAAAACTATTTAAAATAAATAGAAACCTTGATCAGCAGTTAAGGGGAAGTACATAGGAGGGAGATAGAATTTACATTAAGAAAAAATTAGAGAAGACGAGGTACGCAGACCCCATTTAATAAAACCCATACATTCATGCATCCAACTAAAATAAAATCCAATCACATTGGTCAATAGTCCATAATCAATCCCATTTATTATCATACACATCACCATATGCATCAATAAATAATATTCATCTCATAAACAATAATCATTCAATATATATATATATATTGATATCACTTAATGGGTAAATTTAGTTAGTATAAAATCTAATTTTGAATCAAAATAAACTCCTTTATTTTAATCCAAAAATAAATCAAAATAAACTCTTTTATTTTAATTTATCTAATTTTGAATAAAATAAACTATTTTATTTTAATCAAATCTTTAATCAAAATAAACTAATTTATTTTAATTAATTATGGAATCCAATTCCAAGAAAAAAAAAACTCCTTTATTAAAGGAAATGCG
This sequence comes from Panax quinquefolius, assembly GCA_020205615.1. Classification (NCBI taxonomy): domain Eukaryota; kingdom Viridiplantae; phylum Streptophyta; class Magnoliopsida; order Apiales; family Araliaceae; genus Panax; species Panax quinquefolius. Next base: position 71,574,979 of record CM035173.1, on the reverse strand, counting down.
GATTCTCTTTCCTATTCACAAATAAACTCCTTTATTTTGAATAATATGAAATCTTATTTCATATCTAAATAAACTCCTTTATTTAAGGAAACACATATTCTCTTTCCTATTCACAAATAAACTCCTTTATTTTGAATAATATGAAATCTTATTTCATATCTAAATAAACTCCTTTATTTAAGGAAAGATGGATTCACTTTTCTATTCACAAATAAACTCCTTTAGTTTAGAAAACATAAAATCCAATTTCAACTCCAATTAGTTATTATGGAATCCAATTCCAACTCTAATTAGTTAACATGAAATCTAATTTTAAAATTAAAATAAATATTTTTATTTTAAGATTAAAATAAACTTTTATTTTAAAATTAAAATAAATTTTATTTTAATTATAAAATATTACGAATATATATATATAATATATATAAAAACTATTGAATCATTACATAATATATATAATATACCATATATTAAATAGAATCGTGTGACACCCAGTAACCTTGATCACAATTTCTATTAATATATATATTACTTTACATTAACCCTTTTCCTAAAATGAAAAGGATTTCTTTTTCTGCAGCTTTGCGAATAATAACAGGCTTACGTTTTTTTTAATAAATTTTACACAACAAAATTATGCCCAATAAAATTGTTCTAAACACATATCAGTATACATATCAAATTAAAACAATTAATAATTCGCATAAAGGTTTGGCTCTGATGCCACTGTTAGGTTTGTAATATTTATTAAACACAATCAAATTGCACAAAATAAGCGGAAATGTGGAAAAATCAGAGTTTTAAAATTTTACAAACCATATACCCGGATCACCCTTTATGCACAAGTATTAATTAAACGAAAATGTGAAGAACAAGAATTATACCCTTGAAGATTCGAGCTTCCTCAGGTACAAGTTCACCTTCAATCTTTTCGCGTTCAACTTGAATCCACCAGGTTTAGTTCCTTCCTTTGATCAATGTTAGCCACCCAAGTGTTTGGCCTCTAGAGGTGATCCACCAAGGAAGAAGAAAGATTCAAGAAGATGGGTGTTTGACAAAACCCTAGTTTTTCTATCTCTCATAGAAAAGGAGCGTACTCTCCAACTATTGGAAATACGTATTCTATGAAAACGTCAACAACCACCTCACCCATAATAAGACTCATCTTATTTATAGATGTGGGCAACCCTCCTTAACAATTAAGGAATTGGGTTTTATTTTAATTAATTAAAATTCTTTAATTAATTAGCCTCCTAATCTTATTAGGAATAATTAATTAAAATCTTTTAATTAATTTACCTCATAATCTTATTAGGAATATATGAGAGTACTTTTATTAATTAAATCCCAAACTCCTTTAGGAATTAAATAATAATAATAGTAATAATAATAATAAGACTCCTCTTATTAATTTATATTTAATATTTCTAAAATATTAAATAATAAATATTAAGCTATTTAATTTATTCTATCACCATAGATTAAATTAAATATACTTAACTTATTATTACGATTATGCCATTAACTTTTAAATAATTATTCTTCCTTTTATGGTGTGACCCTTTAGGTTCTCCATATTAAACCAAGTTGTTAATAAATCAATTAGAACAATTTTAATCTTATTTAAATAAATAAATTAAATAATTAATTTATTTAAATAAATAATATTTATTCTACAATAGGGATAAGCTTCCACTAGCGATTAACGACTTTTCGGATAATATAGATTTCAACATTAATCATAAAAGAACCTTTGAGTAAATAGTTGCAAATGCAATTCAATCCTTCCACCATACTGATGTCCCAATTAAATATAAGACATGGAATTCTTTGTCAAGTCTTATTTTATTTAATTATATGTATTTCGACTCTTAAATGCACAACTCCAAATAATGCAAATTAGAAACTCCTTTCTAATTTCATTCTACCTTGGCCAAGGACAACTGGGTTGTCATTTATCGAATCACATATGACATTTCTTTTTTTTTACTAGAAGCATTAGATTCTTTATTGATCATACATTATCTCCATGTATGACTTATTATACCCAAGTGTTAGGTTTTATGAAAATCAAAGTAGCAATCAAATTGCAAAAATAGCGGAAGCATAATAAAATTAGATTTTAAAATTTTTCACAAACTAATTACCCGGATCATCCTTTATGCATATTATTAATTAAAACTAAGAACAAGAAATTATGGAATCATACCTTGTGAATCGAGCTTCCACAGTATGAGTTCACCTCCTACTTTCGCGATCTCCTTGAATCTCGGGTAGATTCCTTCCTTTGATCAATGTTAGCCACCCAAGTGTATAGCCTCTAGAGGTGATCCACCAAGGAAGAACAATTTTCAAGAAGAAGGGTGTATTGGCTCAAACCCTAGTTTTCCTATCTCTATAGAAAAAGAGGGCGTACTCTCCAACAATTGGAATTGCGTATATTTGATATCTGATATAAGACTCCTCTTATAAAGATATCAGGTAACCCTATTTAATTAAAAATAAGGTATTATTTATTTAATTAAACTCTTTTAATTAAATGGGCTCCCTAATCTTATTAGGGATAATTAATTAAACTCCTTTAACTAATTTTTCCTCCTAATCCTATTAGGAATAAATGAGAGTACTTGTGAGACCCCAAATTTTATGAAATAAAAGTGTTCAATTTTTTTATTTTGGTGAATAGTTAAATTGATAAAAGTTTAAAGTTAAGAGTCATATTTGAAAAAATTTTCAAAGTAGACAAGTTGTCATAAAATACTTGAGTTACTATTCACGAGTTACTTATTATTCACGGGTTACTATTCACCGAAATTACTATTCACTCTAGTATTGTTCACTCTAGTATTTGGGACACTTTTTGTGTGAGAGTTACTATTCACGAGTTACTATTCACCAAGTTACTTATTCAAAATTACTATTCACTCTAGTATTGTTCACTCGAGTATTTGGGACACTTTTGTGTCGTAGTACTATTCACGAGTTACTATTCACTTAATTACTATTCATGAGTTACTATTCACCCGAACAAAATATTTTATGAAAATAACGGCGGAAGTTTTACTGGTTGATCTTTGTTGAACTACTCGGTAGTAAAAATAAAGATGTCGTGTGGTTGCATAGTAGTAGCCTTTACGGTATTGATTATTGATGCTTATGTGAGAAGTCACCGGTTTGATTCCATTATTGTCGATTAATAATATGAATTATTATAGCGATAATGACGTTTTGTTTTATTCGTATTATTAACGTAATAAAACAGAAACATCTTTTTATATAAAACAGAATACTTTATTAAAGTTATTCTATAAATAGAATATATTATATTTTATTATGCATAGTGTTGCATAGTGTTTTGCATAGTGTTGCATAGTGTTTGCATAGTAAAATGTTTTTATATAAATAGAATATATGATATTTTATTTAAAAGATTTTGCTTTAAATATGGACCGTCAGATTAAAGTAAATCAATCTGGACCATTCATGGATTAATTACTATGCATTCTATTTTCCTATAAATAGAAGCTCATTCCTTCATTATTTTCTTACGAATTCACTAAAACTCTAGAGAGAGAAATTATAGAGAGAAGCTATAGAGAGAAAATCTATAGAGAGAAAGAAGAAGAGTATTCTGGTACTTCACTACTTTGATATCCAGTGTCTTTTACGGTAAGGGATATTATTTGTTGTGCAGTGTAAGTGTTATTCTTTCTTATTCATGAAGAGAACTTACATTATTCCATTCATTATTATTCATTGGAATAACTTTGTAAAAAGTGGCATACCCTATACATAACTCGTATATCACGTGGATACCCTATACTTGGTGAAATCCTTATATTATTCCATTCTTATTTATTCATTGAATAACTTTGTATCTGTGGAATCCCCTATACTTGGTGATCTTCTTCGTTATTCCATTCTTTATTATTCTCGTTGGAATATCTCATTCGTGTGTTTTACACCGGGACCGGTTCCATTGTTTATTATTCGCATTTATTATTACATTGGAATATCACATCATTTTGTCTTACAGGACTGGTTCCATTGTTTATTATTATTTAGCATTTATTATTCATTGGATCATCTGCCGCTTGTGAATTTCACCGACTGGTTCCGTTATTATTATTCTACATTGAATAACTTGCATACATGCTGGCACCGCATGCATGGTGATATTTGTATTCAAACTCACGGTTTATGTCGTATTATTATACCTACAATTATATTAGTAAGTTGTATTTGAATTTATGTACCATGTAAGTGGCGATGACCCAAGATGGGTGACGATACCTAAATTTGGGGGCGTCACGGTTGGTATCAAAGCTTAGGGATATGATCCCAGCTAAGATGCGAGATAAGAACTAGGAGCGGAGGCGGGGAATTCTTCGCTAGTATGACCTACCTAAATTTATTTGGTATTTAATTGGTCGGTCGAGAGTATAGGATAATATGTGATATGTTAATTAACCCTTGTTTTGTGACGGTGTTTGAGAATGACATCTAAAAATCTTTGAGATAAGCAATGAAGCACATGAGAGTGTTGATTCAGCTCAAACAAAAGGTAACGACCAATAATACGATAATAATCATACTTGGTGGCAACGATTATCGAACAATGATAACCATCGTGGGGGAAATTATCATGCTAAGAATGGTAACCACTTCGGTGGTAATCATGGCAAAGATAATAGAAGTGGAAATTGCAAGAAGAGAAGGTCATTTAGCTCAATTTTGTTGTGAACCAAAGTCAAGTCTAGCTGGGACGGTGGCACCAAAGGTGGATATGGACAAAACAAAGTCGTTGGTTTTAGGAAGTGCATTTTCATGACTTCTCAAAAGCGAGTAAACCGAACGAAGTTAGTTACACGGGTTAGTTAATTATAAATCATGAAGTCTATACCTTATAAGATACCGGTTCTACCCATTATTTTATCTCTATTGCTTGCGTTCAACGTTTAAATTTGACTCAGGAGAAGTTAGACTTTGACTTATTGGTTCAAACTTCCGTTAGTAGGAGCCTTTCATATCGCTTACTATTTTTAAATCTTGTTTGATTCAAATAAACACTTTCACGCTACACTGTCGATCTTATCTTTTGAAAATACTTGCCTTTGATGTGATTTTAGGAATCAATTGGTTAACTACTCATCATGCTTTTTCGTAAGGTTGTTAGCTTTTATATTCATAACCAACTTGTTGTGCAAATTCAAGTAACCAAACTACTAAAGTCAATTATGGTCATATCAAGCCATAAGTAAAGAGCCCCAAACCTTTCGTTGTTGACTTCTTTTGTGTGGAATGCACCGCCGGATTTTTACAGAGGCGACATCGTGAATGAAGATGGCAAGTTTATAGGTATCATTGTGAGGTGCTATCTAGGTTAAGGGATAGAAGTCATAGTTGGTATCAATGTGACGTACTATCCAAGTCTTGGATGAGAGTCGCGTTTTGAATGATATTTCTATTATTAATAAATTTCTGGCGATTCTTGAAGACTTCTTAGCCTACTTAGGCGTGAAATCGAATTTTGTATTGACCAAAGACAAAACCCATTTCTTAAACCCTCAAATATTTCTTCAACTAAAATGAGCAGGTTTACGTGGTTTATGATAAAAGTCATAATAAAAGCATTGGACTAATGAAAACCATGGGTATACGTAGTATTAGTAAGTGTTATGATGAGTTATGTTGGTTATTATGTGAAAACATGAAAGTTTCTTGGAAATCACAAAGAGTTGAAAATCAGATTTTGGTGAAAAACGTAACATGAAATTCAATTGACCATATCTCCTATTTTGAATTTTTGAGTGTGGTCAAGTCCTAGAGTTAGATCTATGAGTTACCTAACTAATCCAAGTGGAATTAGTGGAAAAGGTGTTGTAGATTTTTGTGTGGACTGATTTTAGCAAAGGAGTGCAAAGTCTGCAAAAACCAAAAAAGTCACGCCATGATTTTAGAGGGGCTGTTTGGCCACTTAAATTATGAGAAAAATTCTGGCCTTTTGGGACATGAAGGTATATGGTATAAAGTACCTCCTGTCCAAAAATGAGCTCATTCTCGACTTAAAATGAGCAAGTTATGACTATTTCAATATTTAGGTTTTTCCGATTTAAAAACGCTTATAACTTAGGAGTTCTATAACTCCGATGACCATGAAATTTAAACTAGAAGCTCACGTTAACATGTGTAAGGTCCTGCCAAGATTTGGGAATTTTGGAGTTAAACTTGAGGTAGCTAATTTCTTAAGGAATTAATTAGAAATTGATTTTGAAAAATAGTAAATGAATTTTAAAAATTTAGAAAAATATATTTTCATTATGGGACTATATTATGCTAAATCCCAGAACAAAATATTTTTGGGACTAATTTGGTATTTTTCATGAAAATAGTTTAATTACTGAACATATGAGTTAAATATGTTATGTGAAGTAACAAAGTTGAAAATAGGATTTTATGGCTAGAGAATCCTATATAGAGTATATGCATATTTTTTGATGAGGATTTGATCATTGGTGATGATATCTTATGAGTATGGCATTTTGAATGATTAAATGCATTATATGGTAAAAGCGTAAACAATTGAAATAAATTGTTTATAAATTTAAGACGTGATTAAAATATTGTTATAATATTAATGATATTAGTTTATAAGATTATTAAGTGATTGATAACATGGGGATATTCTTGAATCTGGATAAATTATATTATAAATGTTTAATATTTATCCTTTATCTCATTTGATTGATTCTTTATATCATTATCCTCACGCTTATATTATGTTGAAAGTCATCGTGTATTCATGAAGTGCATAGATGGACTTGGTATGATTATGACTGAGGATTGTTCTAAGATAATCATAATCAGTAATTAAAAACACGATTATCTTTGGCACGTAGTGCATGGATAATTCGTGGTCGTGATATTTAATGAATACACGATTATCTTGATGACGTAGTGTATGGATAATTCGTGGTCGGATATCTTAATGAATACACGATTATCTTTGGCACGTAGTGCATGGATAATTCGTGGTCGTGATCTTAATGAATACACGATTATCTTTCGCACGAAAGTGCATGGATAATTCGTGGTCGTGATACTAATGAATACACGATTATCTTTCGCACGTAGTGCATGGATAATTTGTGGTCGCGGATACTTAATGAATACACAATTATCTTTGCACGTAGTGCATGGATAATTTGTCGTCGTGATACTAATGAATACACGATTATCTTTGGCACATAGTGCATGGATAATTTGTGGATGATACTAATGAATACATAATAATTATCTTTCGCACGTGTGCATGGATAATTGTGGTCGTGATACTAATGAATACACGATTATCTTTGGCACATAGTGCATGGATAATTTTTGGTCGTGATATATAATGAATACACGATTATCTTTGGCACGTAGTGCATGGATAATTGTGGTTGTGATACTAATGAATACACGATTATCTTTCGCACGTAGTGCATGGATAATTTGTGGTCGTGGATCTTAATGAATACACAATTATCTTTTGCACGTAGTGCATGGATAATTTGTGGTCGTGATACTAATGAATACACGATTATCTTTGGCACGAAGTGCATGGATAATTTGTGGTCGTGATACTAATGAATACACGATTATCTTTGGCACGTAGTGCATGGATAATTTGTGGTCGTGATACTAATGAATACACGATTATCTTTGGCACGTAGTGCATGGATAATTTGTGGTCGTGATACTAATTAATACACGATTATCTTTGGCACGTAGTGCATGGATAATTTATGGTCGTGATACTAATGAATACACGATTATCTTTGGCATGTAGTGCATGGATAATTTGTGGTCGTGATACTAATGAATACACGATTATCTTTGGCCGTAGTGCATGGATAATTCATGGTCGTGATACTAAAGAATATCATTGGCCTGTAGTGCAGGGATGATTCGACGATGTGGATTAATTATTGAGCTGAGTCTCAGCAATGAAATATTAATTCATGGATGTGTTCAAAGTCATCTGTGGCTTACGTGCATAGATGGACTTGGTATGATTATGACCAGGGATTGTTCGGTATAATCATGATCGTAATTGAAAACACAATTATCCTTGGCCCGTAGTGCATTGATAATTCGTGGTCGTGATACTATTAAGCTGAGTCTCTGCATTATTGGTTTTACAATTGTATATCTTTAGCCTGTAGTGCAAAGATGAATTGTTAATGAATATCTTTGGCAGGATTGCAAAGATGAATTTAATGTTTTCAACGATAAAGGTATTCAAGGTATCTTCACCTCTTTATCATACCGTGTATCGTACTTCTAATTTCGAGGGCTTAAATTCCATAAGGAGGGGAGATTGTGAGACCCCAAATTTTATGAAATAAAAGTGTTCAATTTTTCTATTTTGGTGAATAGTTAAATTGATAAAAGTTTAAAGTTAAGGGTCATATTTGAAAATTTTTCAAAGTAGACAAGTTGTCATAAAATACCCGGTTAGCATTATTCACGAGTTACTATTCACAAGTTACTATTCAAATAAATTACTATTCACTCTAGTATTGTTCACTCTAGTATTTGGGACACTTTTTGTGTCGGAGTTACTATTCACGAGTTACTATTCACGGGTTATTATTCACCGAAATTACTATTCACTCTAGTATTGTTCACTCGAGTATTTGGGACACTTTTTGTGTCGTGAGTACTATTCACGAGTTACTATTCAATTAATTACTATTCATGAGTTACTATTCACCCGGATTAAAATATTTTATTAAAATAACGGCGGAAGTTTTACCGTTGATCTTGTTGAACTACTCGGTAGTAAAAGTACAAAGAATAATGTGGTTGCATAGTAAAAGCATTACCAGATTGATTATTGATGCTTATGTGAGAAGTCACTCGGTTTGATTCCATTATTGTCGATTAATAATATGAATTATTATAGCGATAATGACGTTTTGTTTTATTCAGTATTATTAACGTAATAAAAGCGAAACATCTTTTATATAAAATGAATACTTTATTAAAGTTATTCATAAATAGAATATATTATATTTTATTATGCATAGTGTTGCATAGTGTTTTGCATAGTGTTGCATAGTGTTTGCATAGTAAAATGTTTTTATATAAATAGAATATATGATATTTTATTTAAAAGATTTTGCTTTAAATATGGACCGGTCAGATTAAAGTAAATCAATCTGGACCGTTCATGGATTAATTACTATGCATTCTATTTTCCTATAAATAAGCTCATTCCTTCATTATTTTCTCTTAATTCTTTGAAACTCTAGAGAGAAATTATAGAGAGAAGCTATAGAGAAAATCTATATAGAGAAAGAAGAAGAGTATTACGGTACTTCACTACTTTGATATCCAAAGTTGTCTTTTACGGTAAGGGATATTATTTGTTGTACCGTAAGGGGTGTTATTCTTTCTTATTCATGAAGAGAACTTTTGTTATTCCATTCATTATTATTTACATTGGAATAACTTTGTAAAAGTGGCATACCCTATACATAACCTTTGATACGCTGGCATACCTATACTTGGGGAAATCCTTATATTATTCCATTCTTATTTATTACATTGGAATAACTTTGTATGAGCACGTGGAATCCCCTATACTTGGTGATCTTCTTCTCATTATTCCATTCTTTATTATTACATTTGGAATATCTCATGCATGTGTTTCTGGGACCGGTTCCATTGTTTATTATTCCGCATTTATTATTACGTTGGAATATCCTCGTCTCATTTGTTTTACTAATGGACTCGGTTCCATTGTTTATTATTATTCAAAGCATTTATTATTACATTGGATCATCCTGCTTGGTGTGAATTTCACACGACCGGTTCCGTTATTATTATTCATTGGAATAACTTTTGCCTCATGCGCAAGCAACCGCATGCATGGTGATTTCCTTTGTTATTCCATTCTTTATTATACTAGTTGGTTAAAACTTTGACTTCTATACTCCATGAAATTAGTAGAGTATCTTTGATATTTGCGTTTCATCCAGTATCTTTTCATGGAAAGATTCTTCTGATCATTCTTGAATTTTACTCTACAAAACAGTATCATGTTGACAATTTGGACGTTAATAATTCCTGGATAAATTATTTCGTGAACTTGTTTTATTGAATTATTATGTCATTGTCATCATCCTCATGTTATATTATGTTTGAAAGTAGTATGCACACAAGCCAATCATGTTTGATGATAAAGCATATACTTTGTAACAATCTTATTCATTTATTAATAAAAAGTATTAATTTATTAAAGGCTTTTAATTATCTACATGATGTTTGTTTTATAATATGTGATAAACCCATAGTTTTAAGCAATGCTTTTAGAATAATGATGATGATCATTCTAATGAGATCTAAATTCTTAGAAAGCTTAAAACTAAAATAGTTCCCAATCATTGGATTACTAAATTGGGGATTAGTGAATCCAGGATAGATTGGTACATACGTTGCTTCTTGCTCATTGGATGAGGATGATTGATCTCATGATCATTTGTGTGGAGACACTAAAGCAAGTAAGTATGTAGGTGCTTATTAGAGAATAAGTTCATCGAACGTGGCTCGCTAAGGAATACCTAATGGAGTTTTATTTGCTGTCAATAGGAATTCTCAGTAGTGATAGTAGTACAAGTGATCCTTGGACTTGAGATCATCATAGTATCTTGTGTGTATGATGAGTTATACTTTGACTTATTCCTTAAGACCCTTAGGGTATATCAAAGGGTATGCTTGGGTATAATAAGTTGTACATGGAGATAATGTATGATCAATAAATAATCTACCACTTCTAATAAAAGAAGAGAAATGTCCTATGTGATTCGATAAATGACAACCCAAAGAGTCCTTGGTTATAAGCGTAATGAAATTAGAAAGGAGTTTCTAATTTGCATTATTTGAGTTGTGCATTTAAGGATCGAAAATACATATAATTAAATAAAATAAGACTTTGACAGTAATTCCATGTCTTATATTTAATTGGGACATTGTATGGTGAAAGGATTGAATTGTATGCAGTAACTATTTACTCAAAGGTTCTTTAATGATTAATGTTGAAATCTATATTATCCGGAAAGTCGTTGATCGCTAGGAGGCTTATCCCTATTGTAGAATAAATATTATTTATTTAAATAAATTAATTGTTTAATTTATTTATTTAAATAAGATTAGAATTGTTCTAATTGATTTATTCACAACCGGTTTAATATGGAGAACCTAAAGGGTCACACCATAAAAGGAAGAATAATTATTTAAGAAGTTAATGGCATAATCGTAATAATATGTTAAGTATATTTAATTTAATCTATGGTGATAGAATAAATTAAATAGCTTAATTTTTATTATTTAATATTTTAGAAATATTAAATATAAATTAATAAGAGGAGTCTTATTAATATTATTACAATTATTATTATTTTAATTTCTAAAAGAGTTTAGGAATTAATTTAATATAAGTACTCTCATTTATTCCTAATTGGATTAGGAGGGAAAATTAGTTAAAGGAGTTTAATTAATTATCCCTAATAAGATTAGGGAGCTTAATTAATTAAAAGAATTTAATTAATTAAATAAAACTCCATTCCTTAATTGTTAAGATGGGTTGCCCACATCTATAAATAAGAGGAGTCTTATTATGGGTGGGGGAGTTGTTGACTTTAACAACTACGACATAATTCCAATTTGTTGGAGAGTACACCCTTTTTCTATAGAGATAGGAAAAACTAGGGTTTAGCCAATACCCCTTCTTCTTGAATTTTCTTCTTCCTTGGTGGATCACCTCTAGAGGCCAAACATTTGGGTGGCTAACGTTGATCAAAGGAAGGAACCAAACCCGGTGGATTCAAGATTGAACGCGAAAGGATTTAGAGGTGAACTTGTACCTGAGGAAGCTCGATCTTCAAGGGTATGATTTCATAATTTCTTATTCTTCGTTTAATTAATAATTATGCATAAAGGGTGATCCGGGTATATGGTTTGTAAATTTTTTAAACTCTGATTTTGTAAGACCCCAAATTATTAATAAATGAAATTTATTTTCCTCTATTTATTATTTTGAAATAGTAAGGGTCGATTTGATTAATGTGGATAGTTATGGGTAAAATACGCAAATATTTCGAATAAGCAAGTGGTTATAAAATATTCATTATTGTCGGGGAATATTCGTTTGGTCGTGGAATATTCATCATTATTAGAATCATTGAAAGATGGGAAATCACTATAGAGATAGTGGACTCTCATGAACAACATTACATATCCATTAACTAAAGCTTATCCAATGCAATGGGATAATCGTCACTAGAGAAGAAGAAGTATGAGATACCATGACGATTGGCTTTAGTGCAAGTGGGAGATTGAAAGTAGTATGCACACAAGCCAATCATGTTTGATGATAAAGCATATACTTTGTAACAATCTTATTCATTTATTAATAAAAAGTATTAATTTATTAAAGGCTTTTAATTATCTACATGATGTTGTTTTAATATTAAATATAAATTAATAAGAGGAGTCTTATTAATATTATTACAATTATTATTATTTTAATTTCTAAAAGAGTTTAGGAATTAATTTAATATAAGTACTCTCATTTATTCCTAATTGGATTAGGAGGGAAAATTAGTTAAAGGAGTTTAATTAATTATCCCCAATAAGATTAGGGAGCTTAATTAATTAAAAGAATTTAATTAATTAAATAAAACTCAATTCCTTAATTGTTAAGATGGGTTGCCCACATCTATAAATAAGAGGAGTCTTATTATGGGTGGGGGAGTTGTTGACTTTAACAACTACGACATAATTCTAATTTGTTGGAGAGTACACCCTTTTTCTATAGAGATAGGAAAAACTAGGGTTTAGCCAATACCCCTTCTTCTTGAATTTTCTTCTTACTTGGTGGATCACCTCTAGAGGCCAAACATTTGGGTGGCTAACGTTGATCAAAGGAAGGAACCAAACCCGGTGGATTCAAGATTGAACGCGAAAGGATTTGGAGGTGAACTTGTACCTGAGGAAGCTCGATCTTCAAGGGTATGATTTCATAATTTCTTATTCTTCGTTTAATTAATAATTATGCATAAAGGGTGATCCGGGTATATGGTTTGTAAATTTTTTAAACTCTGATTTTACACGCTTCCGCATTATTTTTTGCAATTTGATTGCGTACATGAATATTACAAACCTAACAGTGGCATCAGAGCCAAACCTTTATGCGAATTATTAATTATTTTAAATTTGATATGTATATTGATATGTGTTTAGAACAATTTTTTTTGGGCATAATTTTATTGTATAAAATTTAATAATAAAAAAAAAAAAAATCTGTTATACCGCACGGAAATAAAGGTCCAGGATTTCAAAGTATATTATATATATATATATATATATATATATATATATATATATATATATATATGTTGCTAACATCTAACAATGGTAAAAGAAAAGTCACATGCATGCATATGGTGTAAAAATAAAATATAGCATGCATATGGTTTTTTTTTTTTTATTCAAATCGTGGGTAACAGAATGACTAAGGTAACATGCACGGAAGTTTTTTTTTAAAGAGTGGAAGTGCACGGATTTTTTGGAAAGAAACTGCAAGGAAGGAATTATTATATATATATATAATAATATATATACCGTATTATATATATATATAATATATATATATATATATATATATATATATATATATATATATATATATATATATATTAGATAATATATATATATATATATATATACGGTTAATATATATATATATATTATTCTCAATAATTTTATAATTAAAATAAAAGGTTTATTTTAATTTTAAATAAAAGTTTATTTTAATTTTAAAATAATAGTTTTATTTTAATTTTAAAATTAGATTTCATGCTAACTAATTAGAGTTGGAATTGGATTCCATGATAACTAATTAGAGTTGAAATTGGATTCTATTTTTCCTTAAATAAAGGAGTTTATTTTGATATGAAATTAGATTTCATATTATTCAAAATAAAAGAGTTTATTTATGAATAGGAAAAGAATTAGTCTTTCCTTAAATAAAAGAGTTTATTTAGATATAAAATAAGATTTTATATCATTTGAAATAAAGGAGTTTATTTGTGAATAGGAAAGAAAATCCGTGTTTCCTTAAATAAAGGAGTTTATTTAAATATGAAATAAGATTTCATATTATTCAAAATAAAAGAAGTTTATTTGTGAATAGGAAAGAAAATCCGTGTTTCCTTTAATAATTTTTTTTACATGGAATTGGATTCCATAATTAATTAAAATAAAAGAGTTTATTTTAATTAAAGATTTTTTATATATATGGAATTGGATTCCATAATTAATTAAAATAAAGGAGTTTATTTTAATTAAAGATTTTGATTAAAATAAAATAGTTTATTTTATTCAAAATAGGATAAATTAAAATAAAATAGTTTTATTTTGATTTAAATTTGGATTAAAATAAAGGAGTTTATTTTGATTCAAAAATAGATTTTATACTAACTAAATTTGCCCATTAAATGATATCAATATATATATTAAATGTTTATTATTCATAAGATGAATGTTATTTATTGATGCATATGATGATGTGTATGATAATAAATGGGATTGATTATGGACTATTGACCAATGTGATTGGATTTTATTTTAGTTGGATGCATGAATGTATGGGTTTTATTAAATGGGGTCTGCGTACCTCGTCTTCTCTAATTTTTTTCTTAATGTAAATTCTATCTCTCTCCTATGTACTTCCCCTTGACTGCTGATCAAGGCTTCTATTTATTTTAAAATAGTTTTGTAATAGGAATATTTAGAATTAATTTTGAAGAATTAGAGATCAAAGGAGCAAGGAGAGCGTGAAGACCCGTTTGTAATGGAGCCCGGGTTTAAATGTAATAGTTATATTTAAATATTATTTCTTGCACCCCTAGGGTTTGACCTTTTGGTTCACTTGGTGGCTCTAGTGAACCAAACTAGAATAAAAGTTCATAATCAATCCGAGTAGAATATAGTATTCTATATGTGCATGCTTATACTATATATATTATATATTATGCAAACATGCTTCGCATGTTCATTAATACGACGCGTATTTTATATATATATGTGCATGCTAGCTAAACAAGATGAGACAAATTAATAACAAACCCCTCAATTTTTATATTAAGTCCTAAGCGTTCAAAGATATTTGGAATATCGAACGTCACCTTCTAGCATGATAAAATTAATAGAGTATTAAATATTTAATATGAGTTTGTTGTGTCACCACAAGGCAAGTATTAAGTATTTAAGATGTTAATTTATCACATTTGATGCTTATAAAGAAAATTGAACAATATTGTTTTGTTGTGTCACCACAAGGATGATATTTTTCTTTTTTGAATATATGGAGTACTAGGTCGGACTTAACTTAGATAATTTTGATTCGGATGTGCCACCACTTAATCAAAATAATCTAAGAGGCAAAAGAAAAGGAGTTGCATAGTTGATGTAATTGACAAAAGTTGTCTACCTATTTATTTATATATAGTTTGTTGTGTCACCACAAGGCTATATGCTTTTGAAATGGGATCCTTATTCTCACTAGCAAATCTTTAATTAGATTTTGCCGAACTATATAAGTGAGGGTAATATAGTTTGAAGAAAATAGTGGGAGATACCAATTTAAAACAAGACCTAAATTATTTTGGTAATTAATAAAAGAATGTATGTTAAAATGTTGTTAATTATAAATTCATTTACAGAATTTTACAATGTCTAAAATTACTATCACTGCGAAACATATTAGATGTTATTTAACTGGACCGTATTAAACGGATTGGTTAAGGATTTGAGAATAGTTCTCATAGCTGAAAAACAATCTTATGTCCTTAATACGCCTATCCCTGCAATGGTTGCAGACAATGCCTCTGAGTAAGAGATTGCTACTTTTAAAAAGTGGCAAGATGATGCACAGTTGGCTCAATGCATCATGCTCGCATCCATGAGTAACGAGCTTCAGCCACAAGATGAAACTATGGATGCTCCTACTATATTCCCCGCACATCAAGTAGTTGATGGTGAGGAAAGTAGGACTAATAGATATCGAGATATCTAAGGAGCTCTTCCGATCTAGAATGGGCAATGGCACTATAGTATGCAGAAAAAAGTTCTTAACATAATCAATTTGATTGATCAATTAGGACAACTGGTTTTGTCATGGATGGAGAGTTGAGCCAAGATTTGATCTTGCACTCACTCCCGGACTCCTTTCACAATTGTTGTGAATTTTTCATATGAACAATTTGGATATCGGCCTCATTGATTTGCTTAACATATTAAAAATGTTGAGAGTCACTTTCCAACCAAGAAAGATCAAGTCTTCATTGGTAGGGGCCAAAGGATCTTCCAAAAGAAGAACGATTCAAAGAAGGTAAATAGAAAGGCGTAAACAAAGGATAATAAGAGCAAAACCGATATGGATAGCAAAGGAGTTTGCTTCCATTGCAATAAGCTTTGGACCTTTGGAAAGAAATCTGCGAGAAGCATCTTGCAGAGGCTAACCAAAGAAGCTTAGTGAAGTTTGAGTTTTACATAATACGCTTTTTGTTCATGATTGAAATAAATTTTTCTTTAAGTCAAGGTTCTACTTGGGTATTGGATACCGACTTTGGTTATCATAAATATAGATTTATGATGGGACCAAGCAGAAGTGGAATGCTAAATAAATATAAGTAATGCTATGCATGCGGAAATGTAGCAAAAGGTTGCCATATTAGCCATAGAAACTTATAGTTTAGCAATGCCTACGGGCAAATCTATTAAGTCAATAAGTTGTTATTGTATTTAGGTTCTTGTTAAAAATATTATTTCCATTTTATTGTTGGACAATGAAATCTTTGGTATTATAATTAAGAACAATTGTTGTTCTATTTATAATAATAATGTTTTGTATAGAACCGGAATATTACTTAATAAATTTTGTATACTTGACTTACATGAAAATAATTTTGCATATTGAACAAATTAGTATAAGAAAAGGAGATGATCATTCAAAGAGTTGAATATGTGTATTTGTTGAAATACAAGTATGAATTATTTGAAAGGTTCAAAGAATTCAGAAGTGAAACAAATTTGCAAAGTATTAAGACTCTTTGATTAGATCAAGGAATAAATACTTGTGCAATAAGTTTCTAGATCATCTCAAATGGTTTTTCTCATAATGGATACCTCTCGATACATAATAATTGATTGATGTATCTGAAAGGAAAAATCATACCTTGTTGAACATGGTACGGTCCAAAATGATTTTACCGACATTCCAGTATCCTTCTAGGATCATGTCCTAGAAATGGCTGCATATCTACAAAAAAGGTAACCTCAAAATCCGGCCCCAAGACTCCATAAAAGTTATGGACAGGGAGGATTCCTAATCTTAAGTATATTAAGATAAGGTGTTGTCCAACTTATGTGAAAAGGTTTCAAAGGATAAGCTTGGGACAAGATTTGACAAGTACAATTTGTGGGATATCCTAAAGTAAGTTTAGGGCATATGTTCTATAATCCTACATAGCAAAAGGTGTTTACTGCGAAACACCCTGCCTTCTAAGATAAAGGTGTTTATCATTAAAAGGGGCTAGTGGGAGGATAATAGATCTTGAAGAGTTCAAGAACCACAAAATACTATAAGTCAAATAAGAGGAACACAGTAGATAGACTCTATTATACAACAACCTGAATCGTAAATCGGAATAGTACCAAGATACACGGGAGGTATGGATTCATCATAGATGATGATGATGAGGTACACATCATAGAAGATGATGATCCAGTTACATACGATGAGGTAAGTGTTGTAGACAGTCAGAGAAATGGATTAAAGCAAGTTTCTCAAATATGGAACATTCATTTTGATGAGGAAATCAAAAGAGTTTGATTTTATCAAAAATAAGAATGAACCTAGTGTGTACAAAAAGGGTCAGTGGGAGCATCGTGACATTCCTAGTACTATATGTTGATATACTACGGATAAGGAATGACATACTAATGCTATAATCAGTAATGATAAAGTTGTCTAAACATTCCTCCATGAATGGTTTGGAAGAGTATCTTAATTGGGGATATAAATCTATATAGATAGATTTAAAAGGATGCTCAACTTAACCCAAGGAACGTATATTCATTTGATGCTAAAATCGTTTAGCATGGCAAACTCCAAGAGATGTCTCATGTCGATGAGCTATGGAGTGTATCTCTCCTAATAGTCCCCACAGACTCAAAAAGAGAGATCACATGAGTAACTATCATGCATGCAATGAAATGTACGAGACCTGATATTGATCAGTCATATTATGGAGAAGTTCACTATGAGTCAGTGAAAAACATCTTAAAGTGCTTAACCGGCACTAAGGATGTAATCATATTCATGGTGGGTCTAAATTAAAACTAAAGGGCTTAACAGACTCAAGTTTTTTAGACAGACCAAGACGACAGAAAAATCCACTTTAAGGTAAAGCGTTATCTTGAACAGTGGTGCAGTGAATTGGAAAGGTTCAAAACAAAGAAAGAGTTCTTTGGTTTAGTAATAAAGACAAAGTATATAGCTATAAATGAAGCTGCAAGTTGATTGTTTGGATTAAAAGTTCATTACAGAACTAGGAATAGTTCCTAAGTCTCATCTTGGATCTAAACATGTGTTGTGACACTTTCATTTGATTATTAGAATCATTGAAAGATGGGAAATCACTATAGAGATAGTGGACTCTCATGAACAACATTACATATCCATTAACTAAAGCTTATCCAACAACAGGATAATCGTCACTTAGAGAAGAAGAGTATGAGATACCATGACGATTGGCTTTAGTGCAAGTGGGAGATTGAAAGTAGTATGCACACAAGCCAATCATGTTTGATGATAAAGCATATACTTTGTAACAATATTATTCATTTATTAATAAAAATTATTAATTTATTAAAGGCTTTTAATTATCTACATGATCTGTTGTTTTTATAATATGTGATAAACCCATAGTTTTAAGCAATGCTTTTAGAATAATGATGATGATCATTCTAATGAGATCTAAATTCTTAGAAAGCTTAAAACTAAAATAGTTCCCAATCATTGGATTACTAAATTGGGGATTAGTGAATGGGATAGATTGGTACATCGTTCTTTGCTTCGTTGGATGAGGATGATTGATCTCATGATCATTTGTGTGGAGACACTAAAGCAAGTATGTAGGTGCTTATTAGAGAATAAGTTCATCGAACGTGGGCTCGCTAAGGAATACCTAATGGAGTTTTATTTGCTGTCAATAGGAATTCTCAGTAGTGATAGTAAAGACAAGTGATCCTTGGACTTGAGATCATCATAGTATCTTGTGTATGATGAGTTATACTTTGACTTATTCCTTAAGACCCTTAGGGTATATCAAAGGGTATGCTTGGGTATAATAAGTTGTACATGGAGATAATGTATGATCAATAAAGAATCTACCACTTCTAATAAAAGAAGAGAAATGTCCTATGTGATTCGATAAATGACAACCCAAGAGTCCTTGGCAAAGAGAATGAAATTAGAAAGGAGTTTCTAATTTGCATTATTTGGAGTTGTGCATTTAAGGATCGAAATACATATAATTAAATAAAATAAGACTTGTGACAAGAATTCCATGTCTTATATTTAATTGGGACATTGTATGGTGAAAGGATTGAATTATGCAGTAACTATTTACTCAAAGGTTCTTTAATGATTAATGTTGAAATCTATATTATCCGGAAAGTCGTTGATCGTTAGGGAGGCTTATCCCTATTGTAGAATAAATATTATTTATTTAAATAAATTAATTGTTTAATTTATTTATTTAAATAAGATTAGAATTGTTCTAATTGATTTATTCACAATAGGTTTAATATGGAGAACCTAAAGGGTCACACCATAAAAGGAAGAATAATTATTTAAGAAGTTAATGGCATAATCGTAATAATATGTTAAGTATATTTAATTTAATCTATGGTGATAGAATAAATTAAATAGCTTAATTTTATTATTTAATATTTTAGAAATATTAAATATAAATTAATAAGAGGAGTCTTATTAATATTATTACAATTATTATTATTTTAATTTCTAAAAGAGTTTAGGAATTAATTTAATATAAGTACTCTCATTTATTCCTAATTGGATTAGGAGGGAAAATTAGTTAAAGGAGTTTAATTAATTATCCCTAATAAGATTAGGGAGCTTAATTAATTAAAAGAATTTAATTAATTAAATAAAACTCCATTCCTTAATTGTTAAGATGGGTTGCCCACATCTATAAATAAGAGGAGTCTTATTATGGGTGGGGGAGTTGTTGACTTTAACAACTACGACATAATTCCAATTTGTTGGAGAGTACACCCTTTTTCTATAGAGATAGGAAAAACTAGGGTTTAGCCAATACCCCTTCTTCTTGAATTTTCTTCTTCCTTGGTGGATCACTTCTAGAGGCCAAACATTTGGGTGGCTAACGTTGATCAAAGGAAGGAACCAAACCCGGTGGATTCAAGATTGAACGCGAAAGGATTTGGAGGTGAACTTGTACCTGAGGAAGCTCGATCTTCAAGGGTATGATTTCATAATTTCTTATTCTTCGTTTAATTAATAATTATGCATAAAGGGTGATCCGGGTATATGGTTTGTAAATTTTTTAAACTCTGATTTTGTAAGACCCCAAATTATTAATAAATGAAATTTATTTTCCTCTATTTATTATTTTGAAATAGTAAGGGTCGATTTGATTAATGTGGATAGTTATGGGTAAAATACGCAAATATTTGAATAAGCAAGTGGTTATAAAATATTCATTATTGTCGGGAATATTCGTTTGGTCGTGGAATATTAAATCTTTGTCGGGAATATTAAATGACGACGCATTACGTCTTTTTGTGGGCCCCATAACGGAAAGTGATTGGATGAAGAAAACGACAAATATAAGTTATTTATAAATAATGGCGTAGTTATTACTGAATTATCTTGTTGGAATACCCGGTGGTTAAAACACACTAATACGCGTTGTTGAACAAAGAAGATACAAGATTGCACCAATTATTGATTCTTACGTAAGAAGGCACTACTCAATAATTGTTACAAATAATTCTCTATTCAGTATTTTATTTTATTGATTCAATAATTCTTTGCATTAATATTTTATATTATTGTTGTTTCAATAAATTATCATTTACAGTATTTTCCATTATCGAGCAATAATTCATATTATCCGAATAATATTATTAGAAAACATTATTGGCAATGTCTAGAAAGTTCGCCTAAGGAGAGGTTTGGTCACCTAATTGCTTGGCGCTACCAAGATAAGGAGAGATCCTTATTGGAAAGCCCCTCTTTCCGGGAACTACCGGTTGTCGATATTGTGATTCTCGTAATATTATTTGTGAATAATTAATTATTGATTTATATGATGAGGAAAATATTGATTTTATGTGGATATAGATGGAGAAAATTTTAAAATGACAATTGTTGAAAA
Organism: Panax quinquefolius; assembly: GCA_020205615.1. Classification (NCBI taxonomy): domain Eukaryota; kingdom Viridiplantae; phylum Streptophyta; class Magnoliopsida; order Apiales; family Araliaceae; genus Panax; species Panax quinquefolius. The sequence goes on along the minus strand of CM035173.1, from coordinate 71,553,443 downwards.
TTAATATTTTATCTTTTTCCGATAAAATAATTCATTTAAATATATTATTTTAATAATATATTAACGGTGATATTTTTACAATGAATGTGGGATATATGAGTATATGAGGAGGAAGAGTATTTTGTTGCATTAAATGATTAACACATGTTTTGTGTGTTCATGGACCCCATTTCTTGACTGAAATTTGATTATAGCCTGTAAAATCGATCGTTTGTGGATTTCGGTCAATTTCTATTTGGAATTTGGAAAAACTTTCTTCTGCAAAGTTGTAGAAAATTGAATTTCCTATAAAAACTCGCGAGATTCGAATTTTATGATGAAAGGGCTATTTAATATGAATTATTGAAGTTCTGAAGCTCCGAAATAATTGATTTTTGGAAGTTTTAATTATTTATATCAACAAAAACGTTTTTATTGTTTTGGTTAGCCCCCCATGTGTTGTAAACATGCTGATTTCAGAATCTTGGTTGGCGAGGAATATATATATATATAATATATTATTATTATATTAAATTTTTCGCTTTTGGTGTTCTAAGCAATTTCTATAAATAGGTGCTTAGGTTAGAATTGAAAATCACACCGTAAACTCAAGTTTTCTCTCTATATTATCGAGCGTATTCTTGTGAGTATTTTGAGTATACTTTGAGTATTGCTATATACGTTGCAAGTTCAAGTCATAGCCTATATCCTGTGTTTCAACTAAATCTTGCTCTTCGAGGTAAGGATGTTATTTTCTTCTCAAATGATATTATTTCTTCAATATCATTATCTTTGAAATATTGGTTGGAACTTTTTATCAAATTTGGAACTTTTTCATGTCGGGGTTACTTATTCATGAGTTACTATTCACGAGTTACTATTCATGAGTTACTATTCACGAGTTCTTATTTACGAGTTACTATTCATTTAGTACTATTCATGAAGCGTGAAGATGTTTTTTGTGGAATTTCTATCTTTTGGTGTTGAGTTACTATTCACGTATACGACATTATTCACGATATCTGACCACTATTCACGAATATTTAAGACTATTCATAGAAAAATGAAAATTTTTCTTTTCGTCTAAAATATCTATTACGGATACTGGCTTTGATTGTATCCATGTTTTGATCATTCTTGAATTTTACACCCTATGATTATTTTTGAGGTATTTTTGGACGTGGATAAAACAAAGTACTTAATCCTTAATCCTTAATCTTTGTCATTTTGTTTCATTGGATTCCTTTCTTTAAAAATATTTTCATCATCCTCGGTCTTAAATGATGATATTATTGAATATCTTTGGCCTAGAGTGCAAAGATGAATGATTTGAAGAATATCTTTGGTCAGCAAAGTGCAAAGATGAACAGTGTTTAGATGAACATGCAAAGATGACGGTGATGAATATCTTTTGGCCCAGAGTGCAAAGATGAATATTTGATTCGAGATGTATATTGATTGATGTTACAGGATAAAATATCGACGATGAACTTTTAAATTCATATATAGAAGATAGTAGTTTGCATTCTCTACTTAACTCTTCTAATGAATTATTATTTCACGCTGCGAATATTGATTTAAAATTTGTTGTCTATTGTATTCTATTAGATTTTTTTTCCTGTTGAAGACTAACGATAATTTTTTGTATATTATCTTAGTCATAATATTCTTTCTTCGGGCTAGTTGAGCTCACCCTTTTCCTTGTTGTTCCATTTTTCTTCTCGGGGAGGCGAGAATGTAAGCGAGTACTAGTCGGGGGGTATGGAATGAAGGTTCTAGAGAGAGTTGTTTAGTAGTCCTCACCATTTTGTAAAATAATGTATCAATAATTATGATGGGGATTTATTTACGTGTGGATATTGTCTAGATGGCAATATCTCGTATTTAAACTCACAGTTTATATGTTGTAATAATAAAGTTGTAGTTATTTCGTACCATGTATTTGGCGACTCGAGAATGGGTTGGATGGAATGGACCTATTTTGGGGGCGCCACGGTTGGTATCGAGCTTAGGATATGATCTCTGGCGGAGATCGGGGAATAGAACTAGGAGGGAGAGACGAGTAAATCCTTCGCTAGTGTGTCCTACCTAAGCTTATTTGTTAGTTGGTCAAGATATAGGGATATTATGTGATATATTGATTTCCTTAATTAACCCTTGTTTTATGACAAGATTTGAGAATGTCGAATGAGAATATTAATGAGTGGAGTAAATGAGATCGTGGAGATATCAGATTTTACCAACGAGGAGAACATGCAACAGTGGCAATGTTCCTCCCGTGAACAACACCTCCGAAAGCGAGATGATGAACGAGGGATGTTTAGAAGCTTTTTGCGGTTTATGAAAAATCGACGAGGAGACTCGTGTTCAAAATACAGGAGAAATGATAGCAATTCACGGGTGGTCACTGACCAAGCAGTTCAAAGAGTTGGGACCACGTAATTGCGGGAAAGCGGATTCGATTAAAGGCGGAGACGTGGGTCAAACAGATTACCAAGATATTCGATGTCTTGGGATGCACGGAGAACGAAAGTTCCATTCGCTACTTTTATGTTAAAAGTGGCGAGGCAGATTCATTGGTGGGAATCGTGAAGCGTACTCCATCCAGATGCACTCGGCATGTCATGGGAGACGTTTGAAATAGTTCAATGACAAGTACTTCCTCGAAAGTATTCGCTATATATGAAGGAAGTGGAGTTTATTAGACCGGAGCGAATAAATAACGACGGTGTCCTAAGACGAGGCGAAGTTCGCGGAGTTATCCGAGTTTGCACCCCATTTGGTGGAGAATGAGGAACGTATGACGCGGATGTTTCGAGTGGTTTGAAACCCGCGTGCGACAATATCTCATTTCTCATAAATTTTTCTCTATTCGGATGTTGTTAATGAGGCTCAATTGTTAGAGCGAGATAACGAGTACGTTCAACCGAGGGACCATAACCGAGGATCATACCAAGATAAGAAGCCATCGAATAACGATAACCACGGAGAAAGAAGAATACGGACAAAGGCGGTAACCACTCCGGTGGTAATCGTGGCCATGAAAATAGAAGAAGCGAAGCGAGTGGGAGGAGATTTTAAAAAGAGGAGATTCAACAACGACCATGTGAAGACGTCAGCGCCAGTAGCAACTGGTTCTAAGGGAGGAGAACGACCACCGGTCATATGCTATAAATGCGGGAAAGAAGGACATATCAGTCCAAACTGTCCACAACAGTTTAAGGTATGCTATAATTGTGGAAAAGAAGGACATATCGCTCGAGATTGTACGATATTGAAACCCAGTCCAGCGGGAATGGTGACTCAAAAGGATGTCCCAGAAAAGTCAAAGTCAACGGTTCTTGGAAGAGCGTTTGTCGTGACCGGTCAAAATACGAGGAACCCGAACGAAGTTAGCACGGGTTAGTTAATTATAAATTCTTGCAAAGTTTATACCTTACTAGATACCGGTTCTACCCATTCTTTTATCTCTCTTGCTTGCGCTCAACGTTTGAACTTGACTACGGAGAAATTAGACTTTGACCTATTTATGGAGACTCCGTTAGGAGAAACTTTCATTACATCCGTTGTTTAGAAATCTTGCTTGATTCAGTTGGCACTATCACATTACCGTTAACCTTATTTCTATAGAGATATTTGCTTTTGATGTGATTTTAAGGTTAACTACTCATCACGCCGAAATTGATTACTTTCGTAAGGTTGTTAGTTTTCATATTCCTAAGCACTTTGTTATTCAATTCAAGCAATCAAACTATTGTAGTCAAACATTTTCATATCAAGCCATGAAGTCATTCGTTTATTACGGATGTCAAGTTTTCTTAGTCCATGTTATGGATTTGAATAAAGACACGCCGATTTGAATAATATTCTGTTGTTATTGATATTTCGACGTATTTCTGAAGAATTTCTTGGTTTACTCCCAAAGACCGATATTAAATTTTGTATCGACTTTGAACCCCAGACAAAACTCATTTCTAAAATCTCATATCGAATGGCTCTATTGAACTTCGTGGAGTTAAAAATTCAACTATAGAATTTGGTACTTGAGCCTTTATCCGGTGACTTCCTTTGTGGAATGCACCAAGCCAGACTCTCCGTAGGGGACACCATATTCGATGCGATAGTAAAAGCGATAGGTGTCATTGTAACGTCTTATCCAAGGATGGGATATGAGTCACGATTGAGAACAACCTAAGTCCAGAATCGAAATACGTAGCTTTCTAGGCTTAGTTGGTTATTATCGGAGATTCGTTGAAGGATATTCTCGAATCGCTATTCCATTAACGCAAATTGACTCGTAGAGATACAAAATTCGAATGGAGCAAGGAATGTGGGAAGAGCTTCAAGAACTCAAGAGGAGACTCATTTCAACACATGTTCGACCATGCCATCTTGGAAAAGTTTAACGTGGTAGGCGACGTGTTGAGTAGAAGATCGTATACACAGTATGAGTACGATATTGTCAAAGACTCATTTCAGTATAACTTATAAATATTAGAGATGGAGATGAAAACTCTAGGTACCCACGTGATGATATCTGAGTATAATCGATTTTAATCGATAAAGTTAAAGTTGTTTCAAGCTACACACCGAGTCGATGAATTTGAAGAAGGAGGTGCAAGAAGTTGTTATTTCAAAAGCGAGAATCGGTGAGGTGAGGAAAGCTCAAATCTTCGATTTATTAATCCATTTGAAATTCTCGATCGAATAGGAACTGTGGCCTATAGACTCGTTTTATCGCCAAGTATGACGCGTGTTCATAACGTTTTTTCACGATCGATGTTACATAAATATGTGGACGACCGAACCACGTCATTGAGTTAGAATCGGACGAGATAGCCAAGACTTAACGTATGAAGAGGTTTTGTCAAGATTTTGGATAGGAAGGAGCATGTCCTACGTACGAAGGTTATACCACAAGTTAAAGTTTTGTGGAGAAACCATGCTATTGAGGAAATGACCTGGGAGTTGGAAACGGAAATGAAAGTGAGGTAATCTCATCTTTTCGAAACATCAGTATACGTCACGTCAATTTCGAGGACTTAAATTTCATAAGGAGGGAGGTTGTAAGACCCCAAATTATTAATAAATGAAATTTATTTTCCTCTATTTATTATTTTGAAATAGTAAGGGTCGATTTGATTAATGTGGATAGTTATGGGTAAAATACGCAAATATTTGAATAAGCAAGTGGTTATAAAATATTCATTATTGTCGGAGAATATTCGTTTGGTCGTGGAATATTAGATCGTGTTGGGAATATTCGTGACGACGGAGTAGATATTTTTTGTGGGCCCCATAACGGAAAGTGATTGGATGAAGAAAACGACAAATATAAGTTATTTATAAATAATGGCGTAGTTATTACAGTTTATCATTGTTGGAATACCCGTGGTTAAAAAACACACTAATACGCGTTGTTGAACAAGAAGCACGAGATATTGCACCAATTATTGATTCTTACGTAAGAAGGCACTACTCAATAATTGTTACGATGAATTATCGCTCAAAATATTTTATTTTATTGATTCAATAATTGCTTTGCATTAATATTTTATATTATCGTTGTTTCAATAAATTATCATTACACAAGATTTTCCATTATCAGAGCAATAATTCATATTATCTCGAATAATATTATTAGAAAACATTATTGGCAATGTCTAGAAAGTTACATCTAAGGAGAGGTTTGGTCACCTAATTGGCTATGAAGAAGGAGAGATCCTTATTGGAAAGCCCCTCTTTCCAGGGGCGGCACCGGTTGTCAATATTGTGATTCGTAATATTATTTGTGAATAATTAATTATTAATTTGTATGATGAGGAAAATATTGATTTTATGTGGATATAGATGGAGAAAAATTTTAAAATGACAATTGTTGAAAATTAATATTTTATCTTTTTCTGATAAAATAATTCATTTAAATATATTATTTTAATAATATATTAACGGTGATATTTTTACAATGAATGTGGGATATATGAGTATATGAGGAGGAAGAGTATTTTTGTTGCATTAAATGATTAACACATGTTTTGTGTGTCGGTGGACCCCATTTCTTGACTGAAATTTGATTATAGCCTGTAAAATCGATCGTTTGTGGATTTCGGTCAATTTCTATTTGGAATTTGGAAAAACTTTCTTCTGCAAAGTTGTAGAAAATTGAATTTCCTATAAAAACTCGCGAGATTCGAATTTTCTGATGAAAGGGCTATTTAATATGAATTATTGAAGTTCCGAAGCTCCGAAATAATTGATTTTTGGAAGTTTTAATTATTTATATCAACAAAAACGTTTTTATTGTTTTGGTTGGCCCCCTATGTGTTGTAAACATGCTGATTTCAGGAGTCTTGGTTGGCGTAGGAATATATATATATATAATATATTATTATTATATTAAATTTTACGCTTTGTGTTCTAAGCAATTTCTATAAATAGGTGCTTAGGTTAGAATTGAAAATCACACCGTAAATCAAGTTTTCTCTCTATATTATCGAGCGTATTCTTGTGAGTATTTTGAGTATACTTTGAGTATTGCTATACGATTGCAAGTTCAAGTCATAGCCTATATCCTGTTTCAACTAGAAGTCTTGTCTTTCGAGGTAAGGGATGTTATTTTCTTCTCAAATGATATTATTTCTTCAATATCATTATCTTTGAAATATTGGTTGGAATTTTTATCAAATTTGGAACTTTTCCATGTGGGGGTTCTTATTCATGAGTTACTATTCACGAGTTACAATTCATGAGTTACTATTCACGAGTTACTATTCACGAGTTACTATTCACTTAGTACTATTCATGAAGCGTGAAGATGTTTTTTTGTGGAATTTCTATCTTTTGGTGTCGAGTTACTATTCACGATATACGACATTATTCACGATATCTGACACTATTCACGAATATACTTAACTATTATTCATAGAAAAAATGAAAATTTTTCTTTTCGTCTAAAATATCTATATTCTCGGATACTGGCTTTGATTGTATCCATGTTTTGATCATTCTTGAATTTTACACCCTATAATTATTTTTGAGGTATTTTTGGACGTGGATAAAACAAAGTACTACGAATCCTTAATCCTTAATCCTTGTCATTTTGTTTCCTTTGGATTCCTTTCTTTAAAAATATTTTTCATCATCCTCGGTCTTAAATGATGATATTATTGAATATCTTTGGCCCAGCAGAAGTAAAAGATGAATGATTTCTGAAGAATATCTTTTGGTCAGTAAAGCAAAGATGAGCAGTGTTTAGATGAACATGACCAATCGATGAATATCTTTGGCTCAGTAGTGTAAAAGATGAATATTTGATTCGGATGTATATTGATTGATGTTCTGTGGATAAAATATCGACGATGAACTTTTAAATTCATATATAGAAGATAGTAGTTTGCATTCTCTACTTAACTCTTCTAATGAATTATTTTTCATTGCGAATATTGATTTAAAATTTGTTGTCTATTGTATTCTATTAGATTTTTTCCTCGTTGAAGACTAACGATAATTTGTTGTATATTATCTTAGTCATAATATTCTTTCTTGGGCTAGTTGAGCTCACCCTTTTCCTTGTTGTTCCATTTTTCTTCTCGGGGAGGCGAGAATGTAGCGAGTACTAGTCGGGGTATGGAATGAAGGTTCTAGAGAGAGTTGTTTAGTAGTCCTCACCATTTTTGTAAAATAATGTATCAATAATTATGATGGGGATTTATTTACGTGTGGATATTGTCTAGATGGCAATATCTCGTATTTAAACTCACACAGTTTATATGTTGTAATAATAAAGTTGTAGTTATTTACGTACCATGTATTTGGCGACTCGAGAATGGGTTGGATGGAATGGACCTATTTTGGGGGGCACGGTTGGTATCGAGCTTAGGGATATGATCTCTGGCGGAGATCGGGGAATAGAACTAGAGGGAGAGACGAGTAAATCCTTAGCTAGTGTGTCCTACCTAAGCTTATTTGTTAGTTGGTCAATATATAGGGATATTATGTGATATCTTGATTTCCTTAATTAACCCTTGTTTTATGGACAAGATTTGAGAATGTCGAATGAGAATATTAACAAGTGGAGTAAATGAGATCGTGGAGATGTTCAGATTTACCAACGAGGAGAACATGCAAACAGTGGCAATGTTCCTCTGTGAACAACACCTCCGAGCGAGATGATGAACGAGGGGATGTTTAGAAGCTTTTGCGCTTTTATGAAAAATCGGACGAGGAGACTCGTGTTCTCAAAATACAGGAAGAAATGATAGCAATTCACGGGTGGTCACGGCCAAGCGATTCAAAGAGTTGGGACCACGTAACTGGGAAAGCCGGATCCGATTCAAAGGCGGAGACGTGGGTCAAAACAGATTACCAAGATATTCGATGTCTTGGGATGCACGGGAACGAAAGTTCCATTCGCTACTTTTATGTTCAGAACGAGGAGACATTGGTGGTGGGAATCGTGAAGCGTATCCATCCAGATGCACTCAAAGATGTCATGGGAGACGCGTTTGAGAAGCAGTTCAATGACAAGTACTTCCCCGAAAGTATTCGTCTATATGAAGGAAGTGGAGTTTATTAGATGGAGCGAGAATAACATGGCGGTGTCCCTAAGACGAGGCGAAGTTAGCGGAGTTATCGAGGTTTGCACCCCATTTGGTGGAGAATGAGGAACGATGACGCGGATGTTTCGAGAGGTTTGAAACCCGGCATGCACGACAATATCTCATTTCTCATAAATTTTCTCTCTATTAGGATGTTGTTACTTGGGGCTCAATTGTTAGAGCGAGATAACGAGTACGTTCAACCGAGGGACCATAACCGAGGATCATCTCAAGATAGCGATCATCGTAATAACGATAACCACGGAGAAAGAAGAATACGGACAAAGGCGGTAACCACTCTAGTGGTAATCGTGGCCATGAAAATAGAAGAAGTGAGTCGGGAGGAGATTTTAAAAAGAGGAGATTCAACAACGACCATGTGAAGACGTCGGCGCAAGATAGAACCGGTTCTAAGGGAGGAGAACGACCACCGGTCATATATGCTATAAATGCGGAAAGAAGGACATATCACCCAAAGCGTCACAACAGTTTAAGGTATGCTATAATTGTGGAAAAGAAGGACATATCGCTTCGAGATTAGACGATATTGAAACCCAATCCCAGTGGGAATGGTGACTCAAAAGGATGTCCGTAAAAGTCAAAGTCAACGGTTCTTGGAAGAGCGTTTGTCGTGGACGGTCAAAATCTGAGGAACCCGAACGAAGTTAGCACGGGTTAGTTAATTATAAATTCTTGCGAAGTTTATACCTTACTAGAATACGGTTCTACCCATTCTTTTATCTCTCTTGCTTGCGCTCAACGTTTGAACTTGACTACGGAGAAATTAGACTTTGACCTATTTATGGAGACTGTTAGAGAAACTTTCATTACATCCGTTGTTTAGAAATCTTGCTTGATTCGGTTGGCACTATCACATTACTCGTTAACCTTATTTCTATAGAGATATTTGCTTTTGATGTGATTTTAAGGTTAACTACTCATCATGCCGAAATTGATTACTTTTCGTAAGGTTGTTAGTTTTCATATTCCTAAGCAACTGTTATTCAATTCAAGCAATCAAACCATTGTAGTCAAACATTTTTATATCAAGCCATGAAGTCATTCGTTTATTACGGATGTCAAGTTTTCTTAGTCCATGTTATGGATTTGAATAAAGACACGTCGATTTGAATAATATTCTGTTGTTATTGATATTTCCGACGTATTTCTGAAGAATTTCTTGGTTTACTCCCAAAGTCGATATTAAATTTTGTATCGACTTTGAACCCGAGACAAAACTCATTTCTAAAATCTCATATCGAATGGCTCTATTGAACTTCGTGGAGTTAAAAATTCAACTATAGAATTTGGTACTTGAGCCTTTATCGGTGACTTCCTTTGTGGAATGCACGCAAGCCGACTCTCCGTAGGGGGACACCATATTCATGCGATAGTAAAGCGATAGGTGTCATTGTAACGTCTTATCCAAAGATGGGATATGAGTCACAGTTGAGAACAACCTAAGTCGGTAATCGAAATACGTAGCTTTCTAGGCTTAGTTGGTTATTATCGGAGATTCGTTGAAGGATATTCTCGAATCGCTATTCCATTAACGCAGCTGACTCGTAGAGATACAAAATTCGAATGGAGCAAGGAATGTGGGAAGAGCTTCGAAGAACTCAAGAGGAGACTCATTTCAACACATGTTCTGACCATGCCATCTTGGAAAAGCGAACGTGGTAGCTGACGTGTTGAGTAGAAGATCGTATACGAGTATGAGTACGATATTGTCAAAGACTCATTTCGTATAACTTACAAATATTAGAGATGGAGATGAAAACTCTAGGTACCCACGTGATGATATACGAGTATAATCGACTTTAATCGATAAAGTTAAAGTTGTTCAAGCTACACACCGGAGCTGATGAATTTGAAGAAGGAGGTGCAAGAAGTTATTATTTCAAAAGCGAGAATCGGTGAGGTGAGGAAAGCTCAAATCTTCGATTTATTAATCCATTTGAAATTCTCGATCGAATAGGAACTGTGGCCTATAGACTCGTTTTATCGCCAAGTATGACGCGTGTTCATAACGTTTTTCACGTATCGATGTTACATAAATATGTGGACGACCCGAACCACGTCATTGAGTTAGAATCGGACGAGATAGCCGAAGACTTAACGTATGAAGAGGTACCTGTCAAGATTTTGGATAGGAAGGAGCATGTCCTACGTACGAAGGTTATACCACAAGTTAAAGTTTTGTGGAGAAACCATGCTATTGAGGAAATGACCTGGGAGTTGGAAACGGAAATGAAAGCGAGGTAATCTCATCTTTTCGAAACATCAGGTACGTACGTCAATTTCGAGGACGAAATTTCATAAGGAGGAGAGGTTGTAAGACCCCAAATTATTAATAAATGAAATTTATTTTCCTCTATTTATTATTTTGAAATAGTAAGGGTCGATTTGATTAATGTGGATAGTTATGGGTAAAATACGCAAATATTTTGAATAAGCAAGTGGTTATAAAATATTCATTATTGTCGGGGAATATTCGTTTGGTCGTGGAATATTTCAGACTGTCTAGGGAATATTAAACGACTGACAGTATTGATCTTTTTGTGGGCCCCATAACGAAAAAAGCGATTGGATGAAGAAAACGACAAATATAAGTTATTTATAAATAATGGCGTAGTTGTTATCAATTAATCTTTGTTGGAATACCCTCGGTGGTTAAAACACACTAATACTGCGTTGTTGAAGCAAGAGCTTTACGAGATTGCACCAATTATTGATTCTTACGTAAGAAGGCACTACTCAATAATTGTTACGGTAATTCTTATTCAATATTTTATTTTATTGATTCAATAATTCTTTGCATTAATATTTTATATTATTGTTGTTTCAATAAATTGTCATTTAAGTATTTTCCATTATCGAGACAATAATTCATATTATCTGAATAATATTATTAGAAAACATTATTGGCAATGTCTAGAAAGTTACATCTAAGGAGAGGTTTGGTCACCTAATTGCGGCGTCAAGATGAGGAGAGATCCTTATTGGAAAGCCCCCCTTTTTCTGAGGCGCCTGGTTGTCAATATTGTGATTCGTAATATTATTTGTGAATAATTAATTATTAATTTGTATGATGAGGAAAATATTGATTTTATGTGGATATAGATGGAGAAAAATTTTAAAATAACAATTGTTGAAAATTAATATTTTATCTTTTTACGATAAAATAATTCATTTAAATATATTATTTTAATAATATATTAACGGTGATATTTTTACAATGAATGTGGGATATATGAGTATATGAGGAGGAAGAGTATTTTGTTGCATTAAATGATTAACACATGTTTTGTGTGTCGGTGGACCCCATTTCTTGGTGAAATTTGATTATAGCTTTTGTAAAATCGATCGTTTGTGGATTTTGGCCAATTTCTATTTGGAATTTGGAAAAACTTTCTTCGCAAAGTTGTAGAGAATTGAATTTCCTATAAAAACTCTCGAGATTGAATTTTCGATGAAAGGGCTATTTAATATGAATTATTGAAGTTCAAGCTCAAATAATTGATTTTGGAAGTTTTAATTATTTATATCAACAAAACGCGTTTTTTATTGTTTTGGTTGGCCCCCATGTGTGTTGTAAACATCTTTGATTTCAGAGTCTTGGTTCATGAAATATATATATATATATATATATATATATATATATATAATATATTATTATTATATTAAATTTTTACGCTTTGGTGTTCTAAGCAATTTCTATAAATAGGTGCTTAGGTTAGAATTGAAAATCACACCGTAAGCTCAAGTTTTCTCTCTATATTATCGAGCGTATTCTTGTGAGTATTTTGAGTATACTTTGAGTATTGCTATACGGTGCAAGTTCAAGTCATAGCCTATATCCGGTGTTTCAACTAGAAGTACTATCTTTCGAGGTAAGGGATGTTATTTTCTTCTCAAATGATATTATTTCTTCAATATCATTATGCTGAAATATTGGTTGGAACTTTTTATCAAATTTGGAACTTTTCCATGTCGGGGTTACTATTCATGAGTTACTATTCATGAGTTACTATTCACGAGTTACTATTCATGAGTTACTATTCACGAGTTACTATTCACGAGTACTATTCATGAAGCGTGAAGATGTTTTTTTGTGGAATTTCTATCTTTTGGTGTCGGAGTTACTATTCACGTATACGACACTATTCACGTATACGGCACTATTCACGAATACGACACTATTCACCGAAAAATGAAAATTTTTCTTTTCGTCTAAAATATCTATTCTGGATACTGGCTTTGATTGTATCCATGTTTTGATCATTCTTGAATTTTACACCCCTATGATTATTTTTGAGGTATTTTTGGACGTGGATAAAACAAAGTACGAATCCTTAATCCTTAATCCTTGTCATTTTGTTTCACTGGATTCCTTTCTTTAAAAATATTTTCATCATCCTCGTCTTTAAATGATGATATTATTGAATATCTTTGGCTTTGTAGTGCAAAAAGATGAATGATTTTCAAGAATATCTTTGGTAGTAGTGCAAAGATGAGCAGTGTTTAGATGAACATGACCCGGTGATGAATATCTTTGGCACGTAGTGCAAAGATGAATATTTGATTCGAGATGTATATTGATTGATGTTACTGAGGATAAAATATCGACGATGAACTTTTAAATTCATATATAGAAGATAGTAGTTTGCATTTCTACTTAACTCTTCTAATGAAATTATTTTTCGGCTGCGAATATTGATTTAAAATTTGTTGTCTATTGTATTCTATTAGATTTTTCCTGTTGAAGACTAACGATAATTTGTTGTATATTATCTTAGTCATAATATTCTTCTTGGGCTAGTTGAGCTCACCCTTTTCCTTGTTGTTCCATTTTTCTTTCTCGGGAGGCGAGAATGTAGCGAAAGTACTAGTTGGGGTATGGAATGAAGGTTCTAGAGAGAGTTGTTTAGTAGTCCTCACCATTTTGTAAAATAATGTATCAATAATTATGATGGGGATTTATTTACGTGTGGATATTGTCTAGATGGCAATATCTGTATTTAAACTCACAGTTTATATGTTGTAATAATAAAGTTGTAGTTATTTCTGTACCATGTATTTGGCGACTCAGAATGGGTTGGATGGAATGGACCTATTTTGGGGGCGTCACAGATTTTACACGCTTCCGCATTATTTTTTGCAATTTGATTGCGTACATGAATATTACAAACCTAACAATGTTATCTTTGGCTTACGTGCATAGATGAACTTAGTATGATTATGACCAGGGATCATTCGGTATAATCATGGCTTGATATAAATGATGTGACAAAAGTCCTCAGTGGCCTGTAATGCAGTGATGGATAGTTTTTGGTATGATTATGACCAGGAGTGATTCGGTATAGTCATGACCATTGATAATTTGATGAAAATCCTTGGACCGTGGGTACGAGGGGATGATTAGATATTGTGGTTTATTCATTAAAGCTGAGTCTCAGCTATAACAGTGATGAAAAACTTTTCAAATCATAAAAGATAGTAGATTTTATTTTCTACTTGACTCTTTTAATGGATTGCATATTCCGCTGCAGTTAAACTGGTTGTCTATTGTATTTTATCAGTTTAACACTGTTGAAGGCTAATGATAATTTATTCTGCATTATCTTAGTCATAATATTTCTTACTGGGCTAGTTGAGCTCACCCTTTCTTTCATTGTTCTCTTCAGGAAATGAGAACATAGCTGGGACGAGTCGGGGAACGGAGTAATGGTCCAGAGGATAGCATTAGTAGTCCTCACTATTCTGTGAAATAGTGTGATAATAGTTGTAATGAGGACTCCTTTTGAGTTTGTATAATATCTAGTAGACAATATTTGTATTCAAACTCACAGTTTATGTCGTATTGCATACACCTACAGTTATATTAGTAAGTTGTATTTGAATTTATGTACCATGTAAGTGGCGACCCAAGATGGGTGACGATACCTAATTTTTGGGAGGCGTCAAAGACTTATATTAAATTAATTCCTAAACTCTTTTAAAAATTAAAATAATAATAATTGTAATAATATTAATAATACTCCTCTTATTAATTTATATTTAATATTTTTAAAATATTAAATAAAAATATTAAGCTATTTAATTTATTCTATCACCATAGATTAAATTAAATATACCTAATATATTATTACGATTATGCCATTAACTTCTTAAATAATTATTCTTCCTTTTATGGTGTGACCCTTTAGGTTCTCCATATTAAACCTAGGTTGTGAATAAATCAATTAGAACAATTCTAATCTTATTTAAATAAATAAATTAAATGATTAATTTATTTAAATAAATAATATTTATTCTATAATGTGGATAAGCCTCCCTAGCGATCAACGACTTTCCAGATAATATAGATTTCAACATTAATCATAAAAGAACCTTTGAGTAAATAGTTACTGTACAATTCAATCTTTCTACCATATAATGTCCCAATTAAATATAAGACATGGAATTACTGTCAAGTCTTATTTTATTTAATTATATGTATTTCGATTCCTAAATGCACAATTCCTAATGAATGCAAATTAGAAACTACTTTCTAATTTCATTCCACCTTGGCCAAGGATTCCTGGGTTGTCATTTATCAAATCACATAGGACATTTCTCTTCTTTTACTAGAAGTGATAGATTCTTTATTGATCATTCATTATCTTCATATATAACTTATTACACCCAAGCATACCCTTTGATATACTCTAAGAGTCTTAAGGAGTAAGTCAAAGTGTAATTTATTATATATAAGATACTATGATGATCTCAAGTCTAATAATCATTTATACTATTATCACTATAGGAATTCCTATTGACAGGCAAGTAAAACTCCATTAGGTATTCCTTAGCGAGTCACAATCAGTGAACTTATTCTCTAATAAGCACCTACATACTTGCTTTAATGTCTCCACACAAATGATCATGAGATCAATCATCCTCATCCAATGAGCAAGTAACGTATGTTCCAATCTATCCAGATTCACTAATCCTCTTTTTAGTAATCCATTGATTGGGAACATTTTAGTTTTAAGCTTTCTAAGAATTTAGATCTCATTAGCATGATCTCATCATGATTCTAAAAGCATTGCTTAAAACTATGGGTTTATCACATATTATTAAAACAACACCATGTAGATAATAAATGCCTTTAATACATAATTCTTTTATTAATAAATAAATAAGATTGATTACAAAGTATATGCTTTATCATCATACATGATTGACTTGTATGCATACTACTTTCACCAGGCATAACTTTTGATATACCCTAAAGGTCTTAAGGAATAAGTCAAATTATAACTCATCATACACAAGATACTATGACGATCTCAAGTCCAAGGATCACTTGTACTACTATCACTACAGGAATTCCTATTGACAAAAAAGTAAAACTCCATTAGGTATTCCTTAGCGAGCCAACGCTTCGATGAACTTATTCTCTAATAAGCACTTACATACTTGCTTTAATGTCTCCACACAAATGATCATGAGATCAATCATCCTCATCCAATGAGCAAGCAACATATGTACCAATATATCCGGATTCACTAATCCCTAATTTAGTAATCCAACGATTGGGAACTGTTTTAGTTTTAAGCTTTTTAAGAATTTAGATCTCATTAGAATGATCATCATCATTATTCTAAAAGCATTACTTAAAATTATGGGTTTATCACATATTATAAAATAATATCATGTAGATAATTAAAAGCCTTTAATAAATTAATACTTTTTATTAATAAATGAATAAGAGTGTTATAAAGTATATGCTTTATCATCAAACATGATTGGCTTGTATGCATACTACTTTCACCAACCACTACCTTCACCCTGATTGATTCTTAGGAGATTTTAAGGCATAAACATGTAGTCCATATACCAAAATACAAACTAGATACAACAACAAACACAGATCAACAAAAACATGAAAGATCTGGGCCCATGAACTAGTTGTCAGAGCTTTCTGGGCAAGTTCATGGCTGCCCAGATTTCACTTGGTCATAGTCGGTTAACTGACTTTGACCATCAATAAAATGAAATCTGTACATGCTTTAGACTTGATTCAAGTTTCAGAGTAAAGTTCACATGACATACTACATGATCAAACATTTAAACAATAAAAACACATAACATACCGAGATTTATGGGACCTGACATTTGGTTGTCAAACCATATTTCTCAGTTTTCCAGATTTGCAAAAATATCAAATCTGAGCCTATAGATGTTATGGATCTAACATCTATCAACCCAGATCATCAATAAAGACTGCAAACAACATGTTTTAACATTAAAACACAAGATCTAACATAAGATTAAAGATCAGATTCTATGGTTAGGTTTTATACCTTTAAAAACAAATTCTTGATCCTAGGCTTCTGATTTGTTAGAGAAGATAGTGGGGCTTTATTTTGGGACTGAAATACCTTAGGATTTCGTGGGTTTAGAGAGAGATGGTCTTGGTGAAGTGTATGATCACAAATGAGCAAATATGAGAACTTTTCTCTCTCTTTGATTTTATACAAGACTTGCATACAATGTATTTTGCTGAGATATAAGGCTGATGTGTATATATTTTAGCATGTGGGATAATCTAGAGTTGTTGAACAACTCCAATCTTGGCTAGATTTGCAAGTTATCTCAATTAATACAAGAGGGGCAAAATAGTCAATTGGATAGCAATTTTAATGGCACTAAAGTAACTTGGCAAACCCTTAGGGTTTAACCCTAAGGTTTCCAAAAATTAATTTTCTAGGCTTCTTATTTAGGGTTTAAAAATAGCAAAATTAGTTTCTAAAAATAGAAAATTAGGGTTTGCTAATTAGTTAGGTTTTTAATTACATTATACATGAACATTAGGGTTTAAAGTCCACTAATTAATATTAAGCTTGATAATTTAGCAATTAGGGTTCATACATAGCAAATTAGGGTTACTAATTTGTCAATTAGGGTTTTCCAATAATTAGGGTTTTCACTAATTAACATTAAATTCTGTAATACGCGACATAATTCTTATAGCATAATTACAACACAGTATTGAATTTCCCATTTGAATTTAAAAATATGGTTAAATAAATTAATGCTACGATTTGGTCATGATACAACATAATTGACCAACCATTATCAGTCCACACATATACTGCACATATTTATAGCACGGAAATATAAATAATATTATATATTTATTCTCATTCCTTAATCAAAATTCAAAATTAGGGTTTAGATTCCATATCTAATTTATCTTTTATACATAATATTATTAATCAAGTTAATAAATAATTAACTTAAATAATCGAACAATTTCATATAATAAAATATTTATTATAATAATTCTAATAATCATTTCATATATTATATAAATTTAATAATCATATTTTCATGGAAAATAAATAATAAAAATATTTCTACTCTAAAATTAATTATTTTAAGAATATAATAAAATTATTTGAAATTATTCATGTAATATATTTTATTTATCACATAAATACATAAGCTTTACCTTGCACGTATCCCCACCTTTTTAAAAAAAAATTATATGCAAAATTTTTGATTTTAATTATATAGAAAATATCGGGTTGTTACAATGATAAACATTTCAAATAAAAATGAAAACTTCGGATACAGGGAAAGGCAAAGATAATTCCAAGGATGGATTATAGTGCATGTTTAAATTATAATAGTATTGAAGGAAAATAATATTGTAAGTCCTGTAGTATATGAATTTGTGTATTAAGTTAAGGTTATCGACCTTGGGGATTATGTGTAAAGGTTATGGTATATTTTGAACTCCTCAGCGAATGAACGCCTATGGTCTGACTAGGATAAGTTTTTAAACTCATATTGTTGTGGCAAGTTATTGAACTTATAACGTGTGGTAAGTTTGATGAACGGGGGTATAGCTAAGTGTGAATGGAGTATTTAGGATGATAGGAATAGATAGACTTATTAAGCAATGGATCATTAATGGAAGCATAGGTATTCCAAATCTTCTAGCTATGCTAGACTTTAAAATTTTTGACATCAAACTAAATACGCACTATGTGCCTTTTAAAAATGAATTTCTATTCTCAACACATGGTGACAATTGTGTATGACTGACACATCGTTACCTGTTGAGATGATAAAACTGATTTACAATAATTTTTGAACTATTTAAAATATAATCCATGCTACTTGTTTCAGCTAGACGACAACGATTTGAAATATCAAAATGTATTTTATTTATCATTAATGCATCATGTAACCTGGTGCAAAGATGATAAAAAATGATGGAGTTGTAAATGCAGAAGTACTTAGTGTTGAATTTGATCTAAAAATTATCATTCCACTATGGTATGATGTATTATAACAAAGTCACAATGACGGAATCCTCAAACGGGCTGTAAACACAGTACAATATCATGACATCATAAACTATTTTCAGAATTTTAAAGATAATCAATTGCCAATGGGGTTTGGCCATACGTGTTTCGATTAAAATTGAATTATTGGTATGAGTTTAAGCTATTTGATTCAGCTAGACCCACATTTATGAAAATTCTAAGTATTCTTTGAAATTTTTTTCGAACCAAATTGTTTTGGTGTGGAATCCTATGATAAGACTGAGGTGAACATCCCAAAATTGGAAAACTTTTATGCGCCCAAGGCGGATATGATGAACGTAAATATAGTTCCAACATGTAGTACCTGATCAGTACAGGGCATAACGGGTTGATCACCCTCCGTGTCCTTAAGTCATGATGGTTTGCAAATGAATTTTTGTATAAACTTTTTCAAAAATTTAAAATGAAAGTTCATGGTCTATATGACTCCTCAGCATGATTTGAAATGATGTTTTGGGTAATGTGTGATGATGGATATGCAATATTATGAACTCGTTGCGTACGAGTAGAAATCTAATATGATTGAAAACCTAGTTTTGGTGAATGAAAGGAGTCGGGTGTAGTAGGCTGAAATTTCAAGGATGAAATTCTCAGAAGAAGAGGTTAAATGTATGTGCTTTTGTTGCAGTAATGATTCTAGGGACGGAATCCTTATAAGGGGGAAGAATGCGAAATCCCGAAAATTGAGAAGATCTTGAATTATTAAATTAAAGGTTAAAGAATAAAACCTAGAGTGAAAATAGAGGAATGATTTAATTTTTTTTAAAGAAAAACCTATATGGTTTACTATTTGAATAGAATTGAGAAAATAAGGGTTATAAAATTCAAAACATAGAATGAAATTATATTTGGAAGTATGTTAGCAAGGGGAATGATAATGATAAATACTTTATGAATATGTGAGTAAATGAATATGAATATTATATGTTTATTTTTATTTTTTATTATAAACAAATAAAAGAAACTAAGGTAACCTAATTATATATTAGGAATGAAAAATTGAATAACTTAAGGGTTATGGTATGTGGGAATAAAAGTATTTAAAATATATACTAATTCTCGGAGATTTATTTCATACATCTCAATAAATTAATTCTATAACCTAATTATAGCAAGTCTAATTGGGTTAAAAAATTAAGTGTATGTAAGTACAGATTTAAATTATAATTGAGTAAATGTAAACCCTAATTAAATAATTAGGGAATGATAATATTAAAAGTATGGAAATATGTTATTTTGTTATGGCCCAAAGAAACTAAATTAAAAGCCCAAGTGTTGGCCCAAATAACTAATTCAAAGCCCAAGCTTAGCCCAATTGAAGGGGGGGGGGCATTTTAGATATTAAGTATACTAAATAAAGAAATTAAATGAAAACAAAACTTGGTGAAATAATGGGTCACTTGGCCGGTTATGAGGTGGAAGAAAAGGAGAGTTAATGGAGGTTGCACATCATCAATTCAAGCACCACACAATTGCAAAAGTTATTTCCAAATTGGCTAGGTGTCATCTGTTTTGAGGAACCACCTTTCATAATAATCTTCCACCTATCAATGTGGTGATTAAGAGAGAGAACTCATTATGTTGGAAGATTAGATTAGGTATACAAGATATATGTATATTAATTGACCAATACTAAAAATCTTAGCCACTTTAATAAATAAATCCATTTCATTTCTCTCTCATCTCTTACAAGCTAACACAAAGAAAAACCAAATAGAGGGAGAGAGAAGAGGGGCCATTCGGCAGCCATTGAAGGAGATGGAGAGGAGAGAGTAAGGTCTCCCATGGAAGGGAAAAAGAAGAAGGAGAAGAGTTGGAGCAAAAAGGTATAATCCTAAAAACTAGTTTATTCATTTTATTTGGATTATTGTAAATCAAAACTTAGATTTATGTTTCTAAACTCAAAAACCATGAATATATTTGTTGATGAGTGTTTTACGTTTAGATATACCCATATTGGGTGTTGATTGGTTTGGAAATCAAAAGAAAAGAAAAGTAATTTTTCTAGTTTATAAACCATAAAATTTGTATGTACTTTGGATTTTCACCGTTTTTGATCTACACATTCTTTTTGTGATCCGTTAAATAGAGGTTCTAGATATATAAGTTAACTACTAAACGCACGTGGTAGCACTCAAAAATGTTTAGTACACAAGCCTTAGTGGCTGTTTTAGCCAAAACAGTTTTGTTTTTAGAAATTGAAACATACTATTTTTGGACAATAATTGCTAGGGGTAGTTTCATCATTTTTCTGACAATAAAAAATTTTGGAAAAATTTGGGATGATAATATAATGAGTTTTCTAACATCTCCAAGTGAAATCACTGAAAAAAGAGTTGTAGGTTTCCGTATGGACTGTTTTTAACAAAGTACGAAAAAGTCATTTTTTTAAAAAAGCTATTGTTCAAGAAATTTAAAGGGTAGTTTCGGCCACTTAATTAATGAAATAAATTAGGGCCTTTTGGAACATGAAAATATATGATATAAAGTAGCTCCTGTCAAAAAATGAGCTCATTCCGACTTAAAATGACCTAGTTATGACCATTTTAATTTTTTGGATTTTCTGACAAAAACGGCTAGAACCGGAGTTCTATAACTCCGATGGCCACAAAATTTAAACTGAAGGCTCACTTTAACACGTGTAAGATTGTTTCAAGAGATGGGAATTTTTGGAGTTGAGCATGATATGGCTAATTTCTTAAGCTACACACGAAAACTAATTTTTGAAAAATACTAAAGGAAGTTGAAAAATTATGGAAAAATACTTTGTGTATGAAATATATGTATATATGTTTGGACAAAGGATAGAAAATTAATAAGTTAATTTGGTATTTTCATGAAAAGGATAATGAATCCAGCTTGTTGGATTAAAGTATTGGTGAATCCAAGCTTGCTGGATTGCAAATCTGTTGAATCCAGTTTACTGGATTGAAAAGCAGTTTACTGAATTAATAATCAGTTGAATCCAGTTTGCTAGATTGCAATCTATTTGCTAGATTTGGAATCTAGTTTGCTGGATTACAATTTGGTTTGGTTGATTGACCATCAATTTGCTGGATTTGGAATCCGGTTTGCTGGATTGCAATCTGGGTTGCTGCATTGGTGTGTTTGGGTAATCCAGGTTGCTAGATTAGTATTTGACCTATTAAATTTTAAAGAAGAACCTATAATATATAAGATTAAAGTGTTAAATCATAATGTATATGATACAGTGATTAAAGAATTATCAAATGACGATAATAATAATGATGTTTTAAGGAGTAATCTAATATTTGATTATGTGATAAGTGTTTAAGTTGTATAATGACTGTAATTAACAATAGTATGTGATATGATATTATTCTAATTGAGAGATCGATATTATCAATAATAGGTCTTTCAGCTGAAGCTAAAATAGATTGCGTAACAGTAATCGATGGTGCAGGTAAGTTCCTATACTTTTATTGTGCAAGTTCTCTAACTCGAACTCGAGTTGTTATTGTAAAGCATGTTCGTGGTCAATCATTGTTGATTATACCACATCTATTATTTATTGATTCGCACGTTGTGCATGTTGCATATGTTCATCAGGTATGAAAGGCTAATCACCTTCATTACCATTTGGTTCAGTTATATTTGCTCATGTTCATTGTTGACCATTCATCATTTTTGATTCAGTCATTCAGTTATGAAAATTGATTCATGCTCTTTCACAATTATTATATTGTTGAAAGTTTGTCAGCTTATTATTCATTCTTTCAATCATGATATATCTTTCTTTGAACTTAAACTTGCTGGGCAAATTTGTTGCTCACCCATGCTATATCATGTTAAACATTTTAGATTAAGACGAAAACTTCGGATAAGGCAAAGGCAAAGACAATTCTAGGAATGGATAATAGTGGAGGTTTAAATTGTAATAGTATTGAAGTCAAATAATATTGTAACTACTGTAGTATATGAATTTGTGTATTAAGTTAAGGTTATCGACCTTGGGGATTATGTGTTAAGGTTAATGTATAAACAAATTATGTTTATATCTTCCGCAATAGTTTTAGAATTAGTGTACCAGGTTCGTGGTGATTAGTACCCGGATTTGGGGATGCTACACGGGCTGGGGAGTAGGAACCCCAAGTACCTAGAGAGGAGGAGCCCCAAGATATCCATGTCGCCTGTGAGTAGTTGGTACCGAGAGAGCCATCTCCATTGATCACTGTTGTGGGTCAGGATTATGAGCCTGAGACTTATCCAGAAGAGGACCCTGAGGAGGAAGAGGAAGAAGATGAATTCCCACCGAACTCTATTGCAGCTCAGATGTATGACGAGGTGTATGACCGTAACATTAAGCTTCAGGATAGAGTCAGAGAGTTGGAAGAGCTGCCAAAATCTAAGGTGTTGATGTACGTCTTGGAAATGTGGAGTGGAAATTAGTTCACTTAGAGGGTGACAATGAGCAGCTGATGGCAGAGGTTGCAAAGCTGAAGGATGATCTGAGAGAGGAGTCCACCAAGCAAGCTAGAGCTGAAGATGCTTACGAGGAGGCTTCCCAACGAGCAGATGTAGTCGAGGAATATGTGCATGCAAAGAAGGCCAAGATGGTCGAGATGGATTGTGCATTCCACACTGCGATGAACAAAGCTAAGGACTGAGTTATGTACTATCTAGTCTAGTTTGAGGACTTTCCATGGTATGCTAGATGTGATAACCCAGGATTTTGAATAATTCAATTTTTTTGAATAATTTTTTTATTATTTAATATTAATATTGACTATCAAAATTGTGTTGAGTATCTGTGATACGAGTTTAGAGAAGTAGTCAATTTGTGTATTGACTGAGATATACGAGTAGAGTTGTGCTTAACAAAGAATAGAAACCTTAACCCAAAGTCTGGATAGGGATTCGGTAGAAAAGTACAGTTATTATAATTGTATTGATAAGTACGTATTTATACTGTATAGAATTAATTATCAGTGATTGATCGGATAGGGTACAACATTAGTAAACCCTAATGTGGGATTTGAAACCTTAATCTCAGATTAAGAAACCCTAACGCATAGTTAGGAACCTTAATTGAATGCTGGGAAACCTTAATTTTAAATTTGAGAACCCTAAACCCAAATTAGGAAACCTTAATCTCCAAACCTTTGAAATATCCAAGTATATCAGTCACAAAATAACCCCTAGAAACACCAAGATCAGTAGGAGAAGGCAAGATCAAAGCTTGGAACTAGAAAGGTATATAAACCCTAACTCTCTTTGATCTTGTATGCTTATTTAAACTTTATGTTTATTTGTTTAGAATCATGCTAGAAGATGTTTTATGATGATCTATGATGATACATCATAGATCTATAGCATCAAAAGGCTTTAAAATGAAGTTGTTTCAAAACTTTCTATGAACCCTAAAAGTGCTCTGACAAGCTAATGTTAGTGATCCCTGTCTATTTATGTTTTGTGTTGTTTTAAGTTTTAGATTTGTAGTCTAACATGAGGACTGTGATTAGGAAGTGGAAACATAGCTATTCCATGTCCATATTATATGTTATTCTTGGTCAAACTCAGTTTACCGAGCATGACCAAGGAGTTTCTAGGTAACCCAGAAACTCAAAATCAGTGTCTGAGAAGATCTTCAAAGGCTAAGATCTGTGAGATGTTAGAAGTTTTGATGTTGTTATTTGTAACTAGATTGTAGCCTGTTAGATTGACTCTATATCCATGCCTCTAGATCCCTTAAATAACAAATATGTTGGATGTAGTAGATGGTCAAAGTAGCCCATCTGATCACGAAGTCAATTTTCTAGAATTTCCAGAAAGTGTAAGAACACTGTTTTTGACCAGGTTTGACAAGTTCAAATATTTTGATGTTGTTGGACTGAGATAATGCTATTTAGATGTTCCTTGACATGAGAAATAAAGGTTTGAACCATGAGACCACTTGAATCATGACCAGAATTGGGAGAAAATCGAACCACAAAGTAGGCAGTCGAAGCTGTCTAGGTTTCTAGGTAACCTAGAAAGCCTGGAAAGCTTCTGACAGCTACTTTGGGGCATTGGATCTTGCAGGTAGGTTAAGTTATGAGCTAAATTATTGTTGATACTTGTAATTTTACATAAACACTACAAGATCAAGGTTCAAGCTTGCCCAGAAACATATTGAGATGAGAATCAAACGTGGTCAAAGTTGTAATATCCGATATTTTCTATGTAATTTAAGAATTATCAATAAACGAATTTATATGAAAATTTTGGGTGATTTTATTTATTAGATGTATATGTGTTGTACATATATGTGTTGTTTCAAGATATGTGATGAGATGTATTTAAATGATTGGTTTAGTTTTATTTAGCTATTTAAATTGATTAAGTAGGGAGTTATTCTATTTATTATATGGGATGGTATTAAATCATGAGCTGGAGTTCAAAGAAAAATTTAGAGACGCGGACTGCGTATTCGAGTCCGGAACGTCGAAATTTGTCAGGATAGACTGTAATCACAAAAAAGTGCCACGGTTGACTTTTTGGTCAAAGTCAACCAATTGACTTTTTCGAGGAAAAAGTCAACTATGAATTTCAGAGGTCAATTTGACTAAACAGATAGTCCCATGACGTCCGAAACATCGACTTTAGTAAGAATCAATATAAGTTTCGCAAAGTTCGGCCACGAAGGGCAAAATAGTCAAAGTAATTTATTAATTGATTAATTGATATTTATAATGTTTTATTTAAACAAGTCAGCAGCTGGTGGAACCCTTGTGACTCACGAATTGGGACAAGGGAGGGAGTATATGTATATTACATAATAGCTATGGAGGGAGTACTTTATTTTATTCCTTAAAACTAAAATCCTTTCATTTTCTCTAACTCCCATAATCTTCCTATTAATTAACTAAATTATTGTATTATTAAGTATTGTGAATAACTAATAATTAGAGTTGGGGGTTATGGGAGTTGGGGGTTATGCGAAACAAAAGACTCTATCAAGCTATACATATATACACATCACTCAAACATCCTTTTATTTTAAGAAAATTCCACCAAGTGAGTAAACATGGAGAGAAATTGAGAGTGATAGATAGTGTGGTAGTATTCTGGAGTTTTGGGGAGTCTAAACAAGCAAGTGAGGAGGATTTTCAGAAGCTAAACAAGAAGAAATTCACACCAAGTAACCAACTCATGAACCTTTATATGTTTTCAAGGGAAATAGCTAAAAAATGCCTCTTAGTTTCTAATTTATTCAAATCATGGTAATTTAGTGAGTTTGTTTGTTGTAATATGTTAGTAGACGGGATCTGGATAGTAGGAATCGAATCCATGCATGCTAGAATCAAAATCATGATTTTTGTCAAAGTTGGTTAAAAAGTTTAATATGTGATTTTTGGGTTTTTAGGAGCCTTGGATTCGTGGTTTATATGACTCGATTAGCGTATGCAATAATTTTATAAAATAGTATGTAGTATGAAGTCTAATCTGGCCCAAATTTTGTTATAATCGGAGTTATAATGAGCAAGTTATGAAAATTGTAAGCAAGCATGTTCATAACAAAATCTGCAGAAAATCTGGAATTTCCAGATATTTTTCTAAGTATAGAACCAGTGCTGGCACATTTTTCTATGCAGTTGGTTTGTGGTCTTAGCATGCTAGTTTTATGAATGTTATATTTTTGTAAAATACCTTGCTGTATGAAGTTTATTGTGTCCAAATATCATGGTCATATTATTTGTAGATTAGTGGGAATAAAATCGTAAAAGTGGCTGCAAGAAACAAAAAATTGATGTCTTTCTTGGGACTGTTTGGATTAGTCTGTCCCGGGGGCATTTTCGTCCACTGTTTTGTACTTTAAAATTTTTTGAAAAATTTAGAGTATTAATATAAGAAGATATGAAGGTCCTGTAAAAATTTGAGAATTTTTGGCCATACGGTTTGAGAGCTATGGATTTTACGGCTAAGGACACTATATAAGTCCAAAAATTACGAAATTTTTACTGGAAGTACATGTATATAACAGGAGTTAACCCTGAAAAGTTCAGAATGTTTGGAGCTAATCTCGATTTATGAAAAATTTAAGAATTTTTGGTTATTATGGACTATTTAAAAATAGTAGATAGATTTTAAAAATTCCGGGAAAAATATATGTTCAGTGTGGGACTATATTCTACCAAATTCCAGAAAAGATATATTTTTGAGACTGATTTGGTATTTATTCATATAAATGATGTTATATAAATAAACGATTTTAATTAAATATATGATGTCATAATTATGGAAAATGAGGTTTTCCGACTTGAGACCCTTAAGCATATTTTATACAGATTTTTGATGGAGGTTTTGGTCCGAAAAATGTTAGAAATTTATGTTTCCCAGATTCTTTAACCACGTAGCCTATACGTAACAACATGTTATGTAATTGAATTGTATTTGAATACGTGTGAGTTTAATCGTCTTATTAAAATAAAAGGGAACCATTACACTTCAAAGTGGTGTTCGAGAACCAAATTACTTAACGTGACACATGTGAATAGGTTACGTGAAGGGCTAGAAGATAGCAGTAATTGTAGAAGACGTATCAGGCAAGTTTCCTAACTTTATTCACTTTATTACAGTGAATGTAAGTTTCCTTAACTTGTATAATTTATCATTGTGTACAAGTCTCTTATATTGCAAGTTATAACTTGTACAAACTTATATATAGTGCAAGTTCTATTGATGATTACTCAATTATTAATTCAGTTGTTTATGCCTTAAAGTTCTTAATTATTTATGAACTACTTTCAAGAATGCGATCTGGCCATTTGTTTCGGTTAGATATTATAGATGTGAAATGTTGTATTATTTGAACTATTTCAAATTCATTGTAGTTATTTAAGTCTACCAATTCAAATTTCTTTGGTGCGGTCTCGCATGAAACTAAGATGAACAACCCGGATAACGGGGTAACTGATGTTGGGTATATAGTCCTATTTACGCTTATGCGTTTAAACTTTATACTTGTGCACAATGTAGGGTATGATAGGCTGATCACCTGGAGTACTTGCATAGATTGTTTACATTCTATTTAATTGTTAAACCGTCTGATGGTTTTCGATGAAACAAAGTAATGTTCAGGGTATCTAACACCCCTTAGTATGCTATTGAGAACTCTTATCTTGATATTCAAGTTTATCTCTTGATATTTATTTCAACTGTTGAGAAATATTCATACTAATGCTTTTACTTCTGATGTATGTTCTCAAACTACTTTATATACTTGCTGGGCAATTTGTGTTCATTCTTGCTTAAACCTTTCAGTTAAGGCTGATAACGATGAGGGCTCGGGCAAGGACAAGGGAAAGTCTAAGATGAAATGATGAAAGTTATTTATGTAATAAGTATATTTCCGCATATAATGTAATTCAGCGATAAACGCTAAGTTTAAGTTTCAGTTTACTAAAGGTTGTAAAGACTTGGGACTTT
This sequence comes from Panax quinquefolius, assembly GCA_020205615.1. Classification (NCBI taxonomy): domain Eukaryota; kingdom Viridiplantae; phylum Streptophyta; class Magnoliopsida; order Apiales; family Araliaceae; genus Panax; species Panax quinquefolius. The sequence goes on along the minus strand of CM035173.1, from coordinate 71,525,053 downwards.
ATTTTGAATAAGTATGTAGTAGTTAATATTATTATTATTATTGTTAGAGTTACTTAGATAGATGACGCTGTATGTTGTATCGTGAGCATCATGTCTTGTAATCGATGTTACACAGATTTGGGAGCGTCACAAAAGTAGACCCCTTGAACACTGCATGTCAGTGTACTTGAGCTCAAAAACACCAACAGCGACAGAAAGCGTCGCTATAGGCTACAACGATGGTTTTAATTAAATTTATTTTTTGAATTTCCGGAAAATGTTTAAAAATAGAAATAAATTTCTAAAAATTACAAAAATGGTTTTAAAAAATATTTTAAGTTATGCAAAAATAATTTTTGATAATTTGGGATATTTTTCATTAATATTTATAATTATTTGAATATTAATGGTATTTAGTTTATTTAATTAGTATATTAAATAAATTAGAGAAAAATGATTTTAATATTATAAAAATCATTTTAAATAAAAATAAAGTGTTTAAAAATATTTTGAGTTATAAAATGTAATTTTAATATTTTTTCAGATTTTCATTAATAAATTTAATATTAATGATAATTGGTTTATTTAATTATTATATTAAATAAATGATGGGAAAATGGTTTTATTGATTTAAAATTATTTAAAAATGAGAAAAGTAACTTAAAAATATTTTAAGTTATAATTAATGACTTTTAATATTTTTATGAGAAATTTATTAATATTTAAATATTAATGGTGATGGTTTAAAAATGATTTTAACTGTTTTAAATAGAATATTGGTGATTTAAAAATATTTTAAGCTATTATAAATAACTTTAATATTTTGACAAGTATGTAATAAATATTTTAATATTATTAAATATTAATGATGATGGGATTATTCTATATTTAAATCATTTAAAAATGATTAGGTGTTTGAAAAAATATTATAAATTATAATTATTGTTAGAAAATTATTAAAAGTTTCTGAAAAATATTATAAATGATATTTGACTTATCTAAAATAATATTGGAGCTTTAAGACCAAATTTAATTGACAATAAGCGTGTTAATTGTCAGATAGGGTGACTAGGACACCGAGAACAGACTGAAGTTCAACTAGACCGAATTAGTTAGACTTGGTGAGTGTTTATATAGGTTATAAACATTTATGTGACTATGTGGTAATGTGTCTAGGAGAAATATTGACTGTAAATTACAGTGTTGTGTGTTGTGATTTGTTATGCTAATTGTGAGACCGATATTGTTCATTATAGGTCTTTCAAACACAGATAAGTATATTGTGTAGCAGTAATCAACACAGAAGGCAAGTTTCTTTAACTCAATCTCGAGTTATATCTTTTCAAATATAGATGTGGTTAATTATTGCTAATTATACCACATCTGAGAATTATTGTTTATTATTTGCAGTTAGTGCATGTCTATTAATTTAAATTGAATTATTGATTATGAGTATCTGCTTGGGGAATAACTGTTGTTGTTTATTCACATCCGTAAAAGTTATTATTGATTTCAAATAGTACAATTAATTTTTGTCTATTGTTGAATAGCATTGAGATATGTCTTAGCTACTTGTTTTGGCTAGACAAACATTTATTGAAACTTGATAGGTTCGAGAAGAGAACTCAAATATTATTGATAGATCAATGCCAATTACTTCGGCTAGATCGAGAAAGCGATTATATATTGAAATCATAGTATTTCGTTGTTGTTATTTGAATTCTGACTGAGAAGAACAACCTTTTATATAAAGGGAACCTTTTAGTCGTGTATTCAGACGTTGCTCGCGTGTAAGTATTATGCATAATATAGGGTATAATGAAGCTGATCACTTATTATACTTGTGGAGGGGTATAATTTAATCTTTATAGCTATCTAATACACCTGGGTACTTCAAAGCAAAATCGTTGATAGTTACTCGAGAAGTCCAAGATCCTATGGGGTCGCTCAACATAAACTTTGGAAAATATTCCACATTATTATTGCGTAGAATTGATTTTTGTTATTCAATTGAATATCTTTGAAACTTCGAAAGCGTTGTACTCTTTCACTATTGGATTATTATTTTGCATAAGATGCGAGAAAGACTTGTTATTGATAAATGATTTGTTCAGCTATTTCAAAGTATTTTGAACTTTGGTGACATTTTATCGAATTGATAGTCTAATATTCTTGATTCCTATACTTTATTGTATGTTTCAACTTTCGGAACAAATTTGTTGCTCACCCTTGCTTAAATATAATATTTCAGTTAGGAATGAAGTACCCAGAGGTGCAGATAAGGACAAAGGTAAAGGCAAAGTGCTAGAGTAGCTATAATGAGTATATTTATTATGATGTTTGGTATAACCCTTTTTGTATATCTAAGGGTAAGTTTGTAATGTTAAGGTTAGATAACTTGGGATGATGTTGTTAACATATTAATTAATGATATGTATGTTAAGGTTAGATAACTTGGGATGATGTTGTTAACATATTAATTAATGATATGTATGTAGTTAGATGTTATTTATATTGTGGATCATGAGCACCAAACTCGGGGGTCAGGTAACCCAGATTTGGGGGCGTCATACTAGATCGTAGGAAGATGTTTCGTATCATGGAATAAGAGCGCAGAGAAGTTGTTCGACGTCTTAGTAGGTTGTGATAGGAATAATATGAGTTATATGAATATGTATGGTAGTTAATGATGTAAATTCCAGTGTGAATATAAGCAATGGAATATGATGATTTAATCCAGAAGATTCTTTATCTCGGGATAGTTGATGTAAATAGCAGTGATGCTATCTCTCTATGTTTTAAAAGTTATTAATGAATAAAATATCAATGTTTATTCAAGATGTTATGTTTTAAATGATAATCTTAAAATTTTTAAGTTAAGTCTTAAATAAGTAAGAGATTGTGCAATGATCTAATAAACACATATCTTAAACAGAAAATGCCACCAAGAAGATGCCCAACACGTTAACAAGCTCAGAAAGGATCCATGAACATTAACAACAATAACAACGACAATGCCAATGCTAATCCTGTGCAGCAGTTGGTAACCCTGTTAGCTGGAGCACTTGCGAATTAGCTGCAAGCTCAAGCTATCTTGTTCACGAATTTCAAAGCGTTACAACCGCCAAAGTTTAAGGGATCCATGAATCCGATCAAAGCTTAGACCTGGATTATGGAGATAGAGAAGGTATTTGACATTGCTAGGGTCAATGACGACTAGAAGACGACCTTTACAATGTTTATACTGAAGTTAGAGGCTAGTTACTGGTGGTAGGCGAATAAGGTTAGAGGGGGACAAGGTGTGATTGCATGGGATAAGTTCAATGAGATGTTCTTTGAGATGTATTTTCCAACAAGCTCTCAGAACCAGATAGAGGTTCAGTTTCTGGAATTGAAACAGGGTAATATGATGGTGCTAGAATATGCTGCGAAATTCAATGAGTTTGCTAGGTTCGTTACTTATCAAGTGAATACAGATGAGACGAAAGCTAGGAGGTTTGGAATAAGGGTTGAAACAATGTGTAAGACCCCAACTTTCATGAATAAAGATTAATTTTTTTCAAAATATATTTTTGAATATTATGGTGTAGATTTGATATAATGTTATAGTTGTGGGTAATATTTATAAATTTTGCAAAGTAAGCAAGTTGTTATAAAATATTCGATTGCTCGGGAATATTCATTTTAACAGAAATATTAAATGACGACAACACAATCATTAGTGGACCCCATTAACGGAATTCATTGTCGAAGTTAGAAAGCAGCGAAATAACTTTTATAAAAATAACGGCGAAAGTTTTACCGTTAAGCTGTTGAAATACCGGTGATGATAAAAATACGAATCTGGCGTGGTTGCGTAGTAGCACACAAGTATTGATTATTGATGCTTACGTGAGAAGTCACTCGGTTATACTCAATTATTCTACGATAATTCACGCATAGTATCTCACATTATTTGATTCAATTATTGTCACAGTATCATCTGCATAATATTTTATATTATTATTATTATTATTATTATTATTATTATTATTATTATTATTATTATGTATATTAATTAGTTTTGTTTTTTAATGAAAAATAGAATATATTATATTTTATTATGCATAGTGTTTGTATAGTGTCTGCATAGTATTTGCATAGTAACTGCATAGTAAAATCAGAAGTTTCAGCCGAAACCCGTGATTCCTTATTGTGTAGTCCGTGATTTTTCCTTTACTGTTGATCCAAATAGTATCCTTTCATTCTCCTATAAATAGGATGCTTAGTCTCGAATTGAAAATCACACCAGAATCAGAGAATTTTTCTTCTATAATATTGAGCGTATTTCTTTAGAGTTTAAGGAAGCTTTGAGTGTAGAAAATAGTGCAAGCTTTCTTTAAGAATATCCCCGCACTACCAGTCAGAAATACTCACTTTTTAAGGTAAGGGATATTATTTTTGTTCAATATTCGTATGAAATAATATTTTCTTCCATACTCTGTAGTATGTAAGTAATATTATTTCATTTTGTATTCATAATTCTACACTCATGTTGATAAGTTTTGCTTCTATACTCCGTGAAATTAGTAGAATATCCTTAAAATTTGCACTTCATCTAGTATCTTTTCACGAAAATATTATTCTGAACATTCTTGATAAGTTTTAACCTTTTCATGTCGGAGTACTATTCACGGGATAATATGCCCGAAGTTTTATTCACGGGGTATTATCCATGTCAAAAATTGATTTCTTTTCGATCCAAATTATTTTTGATACAATATTATTATTGAATTTTACTCCACAAAGCAGTATCATGTTGACAATTTGGACATTATTGAATTCTGGATAAATTGAATTATAAATATTTAAAATTTATCCTTTGCTTTCATTTAATTGAATTCTTATATCATTGTCATCATCCCCACGCTTACATTATGAAGAAAGTCATATTTGGCCTGTAGTGCATAGATGAACTGTTGATCGGCAGGATTATGATTAGGGATCATTTGGTATAATCATGACATGTAATATTACAAATGATGTGGTAAAAGTCCTCATTGGTCCATAATGCATTGATGGATAGTTGTTGGCATGATCATGACCATTGATGATAAAATTGAGCAGAGTCTCAGCGATAAAATTGATGATAAACTTTTTAAATCATAGAAGATAGTAGATATCATGCTCTACTTGACTCTTCTAATGGATTACTTGTTCCACTGCAGTTAAATTTTTTGTTTATTGTATTCTATCAGTTTAACACTGTTGATGGCTAACGATAATTTATTCTACATTATCTTAGTCATAATATTTCTTTCTGGGCTAGTTGAGCTCACTCTTTGCGTTCATTGTTCTCTTCAGGAAATGAGAATATAGCTGGAATGAGTTGGGGAATGGAGTGATGGTCCAGGATGGTGGCTTTAGTAGTCCTCACTATTCTATGAAATAGTATGATAATAATTGTAAGACCCCGAATTTTACGAAATAAAAGTATTCAATTTTTATAATTATTATTCTATTTAGTAAATGGTTAAATTGATAAAAGTACAGTAATACGTATGGTTACACAGTGGCACACGGTATTAATTATTGATGCTTACGTGAGAAGTCACCCAATTATTGCTATAGTAATTGTTGCATCATATCTCTCATATTATTGATTGAATTATTATCACAGTATCATCTGCATAATATGTTATATTATTAAATCAATAATTGAGACGAAAAAGTTATTCATATTATTATTTGCAATATTGACAATATCTATAAGTTCTGTCAAGGAGAGGTTTGGTCACCTAATTGTGCGCCAATAAGGAGAAATCCTTATCGAAAATCCCCCTCTTTCCTGAGAACGACCTGGTTGTTAAATATTGTGAATTATAATATTAATGATGAATAAGTTTGTGTTGATTAAAGATGAAATTGATAGTTCCATTGTGTTAAAATTATTATTGTTAGTGAAAATCGACATTTATTTAGATAATAATTGATGTCTGGAGGTTATATTGACCAATCGGGTAATTAACCGGATAAATGAGCAATTAATTGCTATTAATTCACATGCTTATAACTATGTGTTCACATGTGTGTACTATTGATTCATATGATTTACTATCAGGGGAGTTGGTGCAAGATTGATAATACTTGCATGACTAAGTTAAAAATGGAGGTACAGATGAAGGTACTATACTGTAATTGTTTTTTTTCACATGATTATAATATTGAGTCACATGATTTTACTATTGATTCACATGATTATAACTATTTGTTCACATGTGTGTACTATTGATTCACATTCATTTACTATTAGGGGAGTTGGTGCAAGATTGATAATACTTGCATGACTAAGTTAAAAATGGAGGTATAGTTGAAGGTACTATACTATAATTAATTTTTTCACATGTTTAGAACTATTGAGTCACATGATTTACTATTGATTCAAATGATTTATTATTAGGGGAGGTGGTACAAGCTTGATAATACTTGCATGACTAAATTAAAAATGAAGGAAAAGATGAGGGTATTATACTGTAATATTTTGAGCCCCAAAATGTGCAATTATGGAAACTATATTTTCCTATAAATAGAAGCTCATTCTTTCATTATTTTTCACCAATTCACTAAGTCTCACAAGAGCAATTAGTATAGAGAAATTATAGAGAGAGAAGCTATAGAGAGAAAGAAGAAGCGAAGTCTGCTACTTCACTATTCCGGTATCCAGTCTTCTTCTGAGGTAAGGGATATTATTATTATAGTAAGGGGTATTATTCTTTCGTATTCATGAAGAGAGTTATTTTCTTTCAATACTCGTAAGGGTTGGTATTCCATTCTTTATTATTATGTTGAATAACTTGTACATGCATAAGCACCGCATATATATAGTGAAATTCTTACATTATTCCATTCTTTATTATTCTGTTGGAATATCCCACTTTGTCTTGGATTACGCGTGACCTAGTTCCATTCTTTATTATTCTATTGGAATATCTTGTGCATGCGTATATGCATTTGACGACCGGTTCCATTATTTATTATTACATTGGAATAACTTTGTATGTGCTTGATCTATCGCATGCCTAGTGAATTTTGTTGTTATTCCATTATTTATTATTACATTGGAATATCATGCATGCAGCATGTTGATTCTATGACCGGTTCCATTATTTATTATTCTATTGGAATAACTTTTATGCATGCGGTCTATCACATGCCTAAGGAATTCTTCTGTTATTCTATTCTTTATTATTCTGTTGGAATAACCTGTCTATGTGGATTACCGCATGCATGGTGAATGATCATTCGTATCCATTCTTTATTAAATTGTGAAAATGATCTGTCTACATGGATTACCGCATGGCGGGTGAAAATCCATTTGAAGTTTCATATATTCTATTATACTTTTCATGTCGGGGTACTATTCACGGGGTACTATTCCTGAAGTACTATTCACTTGGGTACTATTCACTCAAAAATATATTTCTTTTACATTCAAATTATTTTTGGTACATGAATATTATTCTTGAATTTTACTCCACAAAGCGATGATCATGTTGACAATTTGGATATTTTTAAACTCTAGATAAATTTAAAGTCTTTAATATTTATCCTTGACATTGATTGATTAATGCTTATATCATTGTTATCATCCTCATGCTTATATTGTGATGAAAGTCATCTTTCGCTTACGTGCATAGATGGACTGATTGATTTTTGGATTCTGATTGTATATTTTTGGCTTACGTGCAAAGATGGATCGTTGATTATTAGTTTTATAGTTGTATATCTTTCGCTTACGTGCAAAGATGGGACGAGTGTATGACATGATCATAACCATCGGTGATAATAACGAATATCCTTGGCCCGTAGTGCATGGATAATTCGATGATGTGATTAAGCGGGATCATGATCATTAGTTAACAAATTGAATGTCTTTGGCCGTAGTAAGATCGACGGATAATTGATTGGTATGATCATGACCATTGGTTTTATAGTTGAATATCTTTGGCTAGTAGTGCAAAAGGTAGACAATCGATTGGTATGATCATTGTTATTACATTTGAATATCTTTAGCCTTCTGGGTAAGGATATTGAGTAAACGTTCTATTAAGCCTTTGTGGCAAGGAGAAACTGTTGATTTACATAATTATAAATAGGAATTGTGGATTTAACTATAATCTTTGATGGTTTAGATGAAGACAGGTGATGATAGTTCTTTTTGTCTTAGGTATAATAAAGAACTGTTGATGGGTATTACAATGATAAAATTGATGATAAACTTTTTAATCATAGAAGATAGTAGACATTATGTTCTACTTGACTCTTCTAATGGATTGCTTATTCCGCTGCAGTTGTTGATCTAAAACTTGTTGTCTATTGTATTCTATCAGTTGTTATACTGTTGAAGGCTAAAGATAATTTATTCTGCATTATCTTAGTCATAATATTTCTTACTGGGCTAGTTGAGCTCACTCTTTTCTTTCATTGTTCTCTTCAGAAAATGAGAATATAGCTGGGATGAGTCGCGGAATGGATTGATCCAGATGGTTATTTTAGTAGTCATCACTATTCTACGGAATAATTTGATAATAATTGTAATGAGGACTCCATTGAGTGTGGATATTGTCTAGATGACAATATTCTTATTAAGACTCTTAGATTATGTTTTGTCATATTTTGCACGACAGTTGTATAATTAAGTTTTATTTGTATTTTGTACCATGTATTTGGTGACTCAAGATGGGTGATGTATACCTATTTTTGGGGCATCACAATAAATGTAATGAGGACTCTATTTGAGTTTGGATATTGTTTAGAAGACAATATTCGTGTCAAAACTCTCAGCTATATCTTGTCGTATTTACATGACAGTTGTATAATTAATTTTGTATTTAAATTTTGTACCATGTATTTGGCGACTCAGAATGGGTGATGCATACCTATTTTGGGGGCATCACAGTTGGTTTCAAAGCTTAGGGATATGATCCCTGGCTGAGATGTGAGACTAGAACTAGGAGGGGAGAGACGGGTAAATCCTTCACTAGTATGACCTACCTAAGTTTATTTGTTATTTAATTGGTCGGTCAGAGTATAGGAATAATATGTGACCTATCAATTAACCCTTGTTTTGTGGCAGTATTTGAAAATGGCATCTAAAAATGTCGAGTTAAGCAATAGAGCACATGAGACCATTGTGTCACCAACGATCAATAACCAGAATAACGTGCAACAGGAAGGTAATAATCCTCAGGTAAACAACAACACCGACCAAATGATGAACGATGGGATGTTCAGAGGCTTTATGCAATTCATGCAACATCAAGCGAGAGAGACTCATGTTCAAAATATAGGTGGAAACACGAGTGCTTGGGAATCTATAAAGCGTACTCAACCTGCCGCACTGAAGATGTCATGGGAATAGTTTCAAGAATTGTTCAATGACAAGTGCTTTTCTGAAAGTATTCATCACATGAAGGAGGTAGAATTTATCAAGCTAGAACAAAACAATATGACCGTGTCACAGTATGACGATAAGTTTGCCGAGTTATCCCGGGTTTGCATCCCATTTGGTTGATAATGAGGAGAGAATGACACGAATGTTTCTACGAGGTTTGAAACCTGAAATACGTCAATACCTTATTTCTCACAAACTTTGCTTGTATTCAGATGTTATGAATAGGGCTTAGTTATTGGAGCGCGATAATGAGTCAACCCAACCAAGAGAGAGCAGCCAACAAATTGATAATACCAGTGGTAGCAGTTATCGAAGTGGTGACAACAAACATGGAGGGAATCAACATGCCAAAAATGGTAACCACTTCGGTGGTAATCATGGCCAAGACAATAGGAGTGGAAATTTCAATAATAGGAGATTCAACAATGATGGAAAGACGTTAGCACTAGCTATAGTGGTTAAGGAAGGAGAACGACCATCGATTATATGCTACAAATGCGAATGGGATGGACACATCAGTCCAAACTGGTAGTCCAAAGCATGTTATAATTGTGGAAGATAAGTTCACCTAGCCCGATTTTATCGTGCAGTGAAGTCAAGTCCAGCTGGGATGGAGGCACCAAAGGCCGTCCTAGACAGGTCAAAGTCGGTAGTTCAAGGGGGAGCGTTTATCGTGACCTCCCAAAAAGCGAGGAACCCAAACAAAGTTATCACGGGTAAGCTAATCATAAACTCTTGTGAAGTCTATACCTTATTTGATACCGGTTCTACCCAATCTTTTATTTCTCCTACTTGCGCTCAACGTTTAAATTTAACTCTGGAGAAAATAGACTTTGACTTATCTGTTGAAACTCCGTTGGGAGAAACCTTCATTACATTCACTGTTTATAAGTCTTATTTGATTCAAATCGGCAACCGCACGTTACATGTCGATCTTATCTCTTTGAAAATACTTACATTCGATGTGATTTTAGGATTTAATTGGTTAACTACTCATCATGCTAAAATTGATTATTTTCATAAGGTTGTTAGCTTTCATATTCCTAACTAACTTATTATGCGAATTCAAGCAACCAAACCACTAAAGTCAATAACTTTCATATAAAGCCATAAAGCTATTCATTTATTGAAAAATTGATGTCATGCTTTCTTAGCCCATGTAACAGATTTAAACAAAAATACGTCACATTTGAATGATATTCCTATTATTAATAAATTTCATCATGCATTCCCTGAAGAACTTCCTGGCCTACCCCCAGAGCATGGAATTGAATTTTGTATTCACCTTGAACCCGGTACAAAATCCATTTCCAAAGCCCCATATCGAATGGCTCCTATTGAACTTTAGGAGTTAAAAACCCAACTGTAGGAATTGTTAGACATCGGTTTCATTCGTTCTAGTACGTCTCCTTGGGGTGCTCATGTTCTATTCGTAAAGAAGAAAGATGGAAGTATGCGAATTTGAATTGACTATCGAGAGTTGAATCATGTCACCATCAAAAATAGGTGCCCGTTGCCACGCATTGATGACCTGTTTGACCAGTTGCAAGGAGCTAAATTCTTTTCAAAATCGATCTTCATTCCGGATATCATCAGTTAAAGATTAAAACTGATGACATTCCAAAGACTGCTTTCAGAACTCTGTACGGACATTACTACCTCTTTCATATGTAGGCAATCAACCCATCGTATAACCCCATTTCGGGGTGTGTTCACCTCAGACTTAATCATTAGATTCCATTCTAAAGCAATTTGGTTTGGCACAATTTCTCAAAGAAAGCTCGATTTTCTTTTAAACATGACATACCATTTGTCTTAGCCAAATCAAGTAGCTTAGACCATACCAATAAATTGGATATTAACTTAAAACATTTGTCTAGTCAAATCAATTGACATCGACTACTTCTTTAAATTCTTTCGCAATACATCAAAACATTTTATGACGTCATGATACCGTACTTTTCACAGTACGTTAAGGACTTCATCAGTTTATGACTTCGTCATTATACATCATACCATAGCGGGTTGTTGATCCTAAGATCACATCCAATACTAGGTTCAATTGCATTAATAACTCCATCCTTTTACCATCCTTGCATCGAATGCACTGATGATATAAAATTCATTTTAATATTTCAAATCAATTTCTGTCTAGCCGAAACAATTAGCATAGACATATAAAGAATAGTTCTTTTCAAAATCAATTGGTTCCAAAAATTAAACCAATTCTTTCATTTTCAAAACGCGAACACATAAGCACGATTTCAAAAAACTTCGAAATCTAGCATAGCTAGATGACTTGGAATATCCTATTTCTCCATCTTCCTTCATTGTCTTACTTGTGACAATACTTAATCTTCTCTAGCACCTTCAATGCTAAGTATACCAAAAATACTTGCTTTCAGTCTAAACATCCCTATACCTTAGTATAGTCCATCAACTTACCACACATTATATGTTTAGGAACTTTCCACAACCATATGTGTTTAAGAACTTATCTTCGCAATATGTAATCCAAGAACAAATCAAGGACTATCCATATGCTTAGGGCTCAGAAACATAACATATAACTATGAGTCACAAACTTTTCATAAGTATGAGTTTCAAGAACTCGTACCTAACTTATCATTCTCTGCCTATCAAGTATATACATGAGAAAAGATTCACCTTCTCCTCATATACATATTGATAGAGCGACATATTCCAATGATTATCACTATAATAAGCTAAGCAGTTGTTACACCAAAGCACAGACCTCCGGTCCATAACAGAGGTTCATACAACTCAGCTACCACATGAGTCCTCAATTAAAATTTTACAACTTCTAACTTTCTCTTTATTTAATACGAATTTTCTTTAATTCGTATGTTATCATTTATAACTCAATCTAAGTTCTTCTTCACGTACTAATTCATAGTACCATTCATTTATACCATTAGCTTTAAATCATTCATCGTTTAACAGATCATCTGTTATTACGATTTACTATGATCACATGATGATCTTTTTCCTTAATCGTTGAACTCAACGATCTTCTTATCCTTCTCTCTACGATTATAGCCTTTCGTACTCATACCTAAGGTTTATAACTTATCAGCTCAGATACCACTTTGTCACACCTTGAAATCTGGTCTATCTTCACAACCGAATTTCGTACGTCACGGTTCCACTTCTTTCCAAACATACATCATTATATATTGAAATATAACAACATACATTCTCAATTCCTAGGTTCTAATACCTTATAACCTCGTTCATTACAAATAATGATAAATACATTATTCTTTACATCTTACACGAGTGACTTTCATCTGCCACCAAGGATACATAACTGTTCGTTAAACTAGTCTATAGTTTAATTAAACTATTCTACATTATAAGTCTTCGCTTGATCTTCATGCTCATTTATCTAATGAAGGGAATTTCTTCTATATATCGACCACCTTGATCTTTACAGGATCCTTAAGTTCTTCTACTCGTACGCTGAAAATGTTTTTCATTTAAAGCAAGTGTGAGCATTCAATTGCTCAACAAGTCATAGCAGTTGAACAAACAACTTCAAGAATTCAAACATTCCTTTAGAACTTCGATAACTGAATAAAGGTTATGAAGCAGCTTGAATAATAGGAATAAACCCTGATTCCTATCATTTTAAAACATTAGTCACATTCACTTTGAAATACTTTCATTCTTCTACCTTTTTCATACACATCCTGTCCGGCTATAATCATTAGCACAGACTTAACAATAACGGTTCATGTATAAATAGAACATTCTCATATTGAATAGTTCAACCATAGAATAATTCATCTCATAGAAACCAAAGTGTTCAAATTATGGCACAAGGCCTTATACGTTCTACCACCTTGTACAAATATCACACATTCGCACATAGATAAAACTTCTCAAGTTCAACATCTAAGAAGTTTAAGAAACTAGCATTCATCTCAAATATGAATGAAGTTAGGAAAATTGCCTTACGCACAACTACAGCTTAGAGTTTACGCTGAACCGCTCATTCCAATTCCTATATATCACATAAGGAAAATAACACATACACCAATTATTCATATACTTGACTTACGCATTGGTTTAAGCTTAACTTTACTTCTTAGGGTTCGCGTTCTTGCAATCTAAGTTTACGCGACCAACTTTCTTAACCGCCTTACGGCTTCATGACATACAGAGATGTCTTACTCATATGATCATCATCTTTGATGATTTGTATTCTTATCTTCTTCTTATAACTCTTCTAGGACTCAGCACACATTGTGTCTCTGCTAGTAGTCCATATGGTACTCTAAGTGGTTTCCCACAAATAACCAACAAACAAGTTTCCGTCTCAATTACATTGTCTTTCACAGTGAGTTAGATCGGTTGCAAGTTTCATATATACCTTTGCTCTCTAAAGGAATTGTTTAGCCCAGCTCCCATATGTCAACCATCAAAGATTACGATTTTACCACAACCTAAACTTATTTTAACTTATCCGAATCATTAAACTATAATGTTCGTTAAGTCAATTTCTTATTCCTTATGGCTTTCTGACAACTAAGTGCCATACCTCAGGATTTATTCTTTATCGTCTAAGTCATACAGTCTTTTGTATACTCAGAATGATCATTCCATATTAATTCTACGCATTCATTGTGACGCCCCCAAATTCAGGTACTTGAAACCCTGCAACGCCCGAGAAAAATCAGATTTTTATGAGAATTAAATTTTTATTTGATTATGTGGAATAAATGAATTTAATTGAATATTTAAGTGAGTAAGCTATGTAAAGGTTGTTCTCTGACCTAGAATGTGCGAATATGGTTAGGATTTTGGCTACGTGATAGAATTAAAGTGTTTGAATTTCCAAGACAAAAATAACAGTTTTCCGAGAAATTTCCGTAAAAACATTATTCACTGATTTCTGCTTGGGAATTATCTTTGAATTTTTGAGAAACGCGTAATGATAGAATTCTAAGACGAGATGGAATATCCAATAATATTTCAGTTATGGCAAACACAGTTTTTCGCCTGCGGACTTAAAACCTAACGGTTAGGGAAAGTGATTTCCAAGAAGGAATTGAAATGCGTATAGTGAATTAAAGCAATGATCGTATAATACGTAGGTATTATACGAGGTAATGAATACGAGTATAATATGAGGTATTATACGAGTATGTATGAATGATGGTATGTCATATATGAATAAATATACAAGTTAGAATACGAGAATAATACGTTGATTATACGTTATAAGGCTTTAAGCTAAATGTAATGGATTTGTAGGATTTGTTAGGAATTGTACAAGCCCAAAGTATAGAAATGGTTAAACCCAATGGTGGAAATGGTTAAGTCCAATGAGAATTAATGAACAAGCCCATTGTTTGTTTAATGCAAGCCCAAGTATAAGTTAAGCTAAAAGCCCAAAGTAAGAACCATGGTTTATTGGATGATTAAAACCCATGGGTGATCCAAAGTGATAAGCAAGTAAACATAATGGCTAAGTAAAGGATAAGTTAAGTGGTGAGCAAGCAAATAATATGATGAGCAAGTAAAGTGCTTATGTGTGATAAGCAAGTAAAGTGCTTATATGTGATGAGCAAGCAAAGTGCTTATATGTGATGAGCAAGCAAGGGATAAGTTGAGTAATGATCAAGTATATTTGGTGATCAAGTAAACTTGATGGTTAAGCTAGGAATAGTATGAAGGTGGATGGCTTATTTACCATTAAGCCCTCAATTAGGATTTCCTATAAATAAGAGATGCCTTAGTTCATTTCTTAGTTGTTAGATTTTCCACCAATAACTTATAGCTTATTGGTTAGAGAGAAAAAGCTACAAAATATATAACAAGTTAGCCTTTGTTAATTCAAGAAGCAAGAAGAAGATTAAAGCTTAATCAAGTGATTATCAAGGGTAAGAACCTAAACCATGAATCTCTTTCTCTTCAATTGTTAGAGAAGTGAGTAGTGGTAGGATTTGTATGATAAGAAGAAGTAAGAATGATTAATCAAAGGACTTAAGTCTTAATAAGTCGTGGATAAGTACTTTGTTCATGGATAAGTTATGAACCAAGGAAGAACTTGTAAGAACTTGTAATATGTCTACATAAATGAAATTTGTATGATTAAAAGATAAGAGGATGATGGTTAGAAGACTTAAACTATGATAAGCCGTGTGAAGTAAAATCATAAGTAGTTTATACTTTTATAAGTTATAAACTCATGAAGAACAAGTAATAACTTATCATGTAAATAAGTTAACGTAATATTTATGTTAAGATGTTAATATGATGGATAGAATCCATTTGAAACGATGAATAAATCATAAGTAACGAAGTTATGCCGGAATTCACACAATTAGACGATAATCGTCGAATTCGTGAAATTCTCAGAATGGAAGTCAAATTTTGACGTTGAGTTCGGAAACGTTGGTTTTCGATGGAGTATAGTCTCATTTGGCATTATAGAGTTGCGAACTCAAAAAATGACCGAATTCTGACTTAGAACGAAGAAACGAGCGTTGAACGTTCATGAATGTTTACCGTTTTCGTTAAAATAAACTAATAGGTGAATTTTTAGTTAACAGATTCGAAAAGGGAAAATTCTTGCATGAACATGTAGATTATGTAATTTTTAAGCTAAAGGCTTTTGAACGAGCTAATTTGGACTTATAACGACGAAGTTATGAGCCCGAGAAGTTCATAGAAAAATTTAACTGTCAAATTTTTCGATAGAGGTCTCAAATGCAGCATGGCTGGAAGAAAAAGCTTGTTAGGTCGCCGCAAAGACCGGAATGAAGGAGTGGACACTACAGAGTCGCGTTGCAGCGCCACTCGAAGGCATAACACTCTGGGCCATAGCAGCCATGAATGCAGTTGGTAAAGGTGATGGAAAGTGGCCTCCCGCAGCTACCACTAGTACAAAGGATGCATGCCGCCGCATGCCATCGGTAATGGACTTTGTTGACCAAGTTGTTTATGAACCCAATGGGTTGCAAGACAAGTATGGGACATGTAATTACTTAATGAACATGATAAAACCTTTCCTAAATCACTTTTATAGTGATGACTTAGGAATTTAATGTTGTTTAATGAGTAGTTAAATGGTGAACGTAAAGTAAAGAACGTGAACTTTATTCAATAAATGATGATTACTATAACATTAAGAGTTACAACTAAACGTTGTTGAGTAATACGTGAACATGAACGGTATGCAATAAGTGTACTTAACCAATGACAATCAAGTCTCGGATAGTAACGTAGGAATAGTAGTAAGTCGTGAGGAAGGATGATTAACTCGAAACGAGTTGTATTAATGAAGTAAATCCACTTAAGACATAGAAGAGAAAGAAGTTGGTAGGAACGATATAAGTTATAATGGTAAGCCGAAACCAATAATAACGAATCTAATACATGATTAGATTGAGAAGAAGGGTAAGATTTATTAGGAACCATGTATGTTCATTCATGACCTAATGTATTATGTTATATGGTTATGTGTTGTAGAAACTATAAAGACTCAAAGGAAAAGTAATTTTACTGTAGCAGACGCTGAAGGCAAGTTTTCTTATCGCTTGTCTAACCTTCGTGTTAGCCAAGTTTTTAGTGATTCATGTTATAAAATGCATGAATGGTTTTAAAGAAAGGGTTGATGCCAGTTTTAACTTGGCTAGACTAATCTTGAAGAATTGATTGATTTATTTACAAGTCTTTCAATATAGAATTGATAACGCTATCATACGCCAATTGTTTGGTACGGATTCAAGGTAAGCCTGAGTACAAATAAACAAATGTATTTTTCATCAATTATTCGCGGGGCATGCGAGGTTGCCAAAACTTAAATATAAATATGTTTAATGGATGTAGTGTTAATCAACATAGAGTATTATAGGCTGATCACCTAGAAGTGCTCGTAAGAAATGTCGGACTTACGGTCTTAGTACCGGGTTGTCCATTTTATGAATAAAAGCTAAAGAGAATGTTCATGGTCTATGGACCTACTTAGAATTTCCAAGTTACTATGTGTACTTCAGAATTGTTTTATGAGATGAGAAGTGATATTCAATGTTTCATAGTACTTCATAAGTATTGTTCAGTTAATGAGGAATAATCATATGGTTCTCGAAGTGGTATCTTTATAATGTATTGTTAGACTTGCTGAGCTAGTTATGCTCACTTCTTGCTTGAAACATATGATTGCAGCTAAGGTTGAGCGAACTGAGGTTTCCAATAGAGATAAAGGCAAGGCGAAGATGATCGACTAGTTTATTCTATAATAAACTAGTATGTTTGTATGAATTATATTACAATAAACAAAGGAATGTAACTGTTTCAGAACCTGGGAACGAGATGTATTATTATTAATGTAATAAGAATTTCATTGATACACATATTTTAATGTTGTTTCAATACAATGAATGTACAATTATGAGTACCGTGTAGCACCATCTATCGGGTTGGAAGATACCCGAATTTGGGGGCGTCATAGGTTGGTATCAAAGCATTAGGTTATAAAACTTAAGGGGGGAGAACCTTAGGTTAATAACCTCGTTAAGGAAGGAAAAGTCCGAAGGAAGTAAACGCGAGTCGAATGAGTTAATAAGGTATTGAGGAAACCTAGTACCGAGAGATTTAAAAGATGGAAATTAATCCTAAATAAATTGAATGTGATTTGTGCTTATACTATTGTGTATTATATACTAATCAACATGTTATGTGTTATTATAGATGTCGATTGATAGCTTGATGTATAGAGATATACACGTGCAAAAGCGAAGAGCTTGAATGCGAGTAGAGCTCAGTACTTATGCCAACGAAGTGAGGTACCATTAGAGTTGGAGCCAGAGGAGTACTTTTCTGAGGAGAACTACTCCGAGGGAGAAATGGATATAACATCATATCTTAATATGATGATGGATGTGGAGGAGGAAATGGAGGTAACATCGGTTAATACGGTGGTACCTACACAAGAGTCATCACCTCTAGATGCAATCAGAGCATTGTATCTGGCAGTGCTTGATAGGAATGTGCAACTGAGTACAGTTGTGCAGAATCAGAATGAAGAGATTAGTTATCTCCATGAAGCAAAGGAGTCTGCAGAAGCAGATTTTGAGTCAGAGCATGATGAAAGAGTGCTTATGAAAAATAAGGCTAGGGACTATAAGAAAGAGGCCGATGAGCTTCGTAAGAAACTGATTGAGAAAGACCAAAAAATAGCACGGATGTCCTACATCCATGAGAGTGCTCATAAGGATTTCAAGCTAAAAATTGCTTGTTATTCCATTGAATCGGGACAAACTCGACATACTATTAGTTGGGATATTGTGTCGATTCTTGTGAATGAGAAACACGAGGACGCTGTTATTTATTATTAGAAGTCTAGATTTGTAAATATGTGTGTAGTGACGTAAAACCCTCTTTGGTATAAAAAGGGTAGTCTTTCTGTAAATCCCAACACTACTACAAAATACTAAATAGCAATAACGCTAAAAATAAATGCTTTTTTATAAAAATGTCACAGATTTTTTTCACAACGTTTTTAAATAAAACGTTGTAGATATATATGCAAAAATGTTATCTATTTAAAAGGGCATTTTTTTTGATTTTAACTAGATAACTTTTTTTTTTGAAAAAACGTTGTCTATATGTAAAAACACGGAGCTTAAATGTTTATTAATTTAAAAGTTTGCTTTTCTTTTTTACTATTTCATTTGTGTTTTCTCGCTCCATCAGCCCTCGCCTCTCTTCCTCCTTTCTCATCCCTTCATCCTGTCTCACAAATCCCTCCAGCTTTCCAGATTCAAATGGAAACATGAGATCAACGACCAGATCTAAGACCTTCTTTCTCCCTCTATACACGATTCTCTCATTTTTTTTCATAGTTTGTTATGTAAGTTTATAGATACGGATGTATATGTATTTATGTATGCTAGGGCTTTTTTTATTCTGATTCGGCGAGGCGAGGGGAGCATGCAAATGGAGAGAGAATGGAGAAACAATGGAGGTATCGGGGTCGGAAATCGTCGATTTTAATCCATGTTTGACTCACAATCATCGTAGAAGCTTTTTCCGATTTCTTCTCCAGTGCCCGATTATTCTTCCTCATCTTCGTGTTCGCCTTTATCTGGTGGCGCTAGTGTGTCTGTCGGCGTTGGTGTCGGTGGTTCAAATTACATTAAACACCATGTCTCCCAATTTTGTGATAAGATTATTGATTTGTTCTCGAATGAGAAACCCAAGCCAAAGGATTGGAGGTATTATTGCTCTTTGTGCGACATCTCTCATTCATCTTTTTGATAGTAGTCTTTAATAAGTGCTTTGGGTTTCTTTTTCTAAAATCTACTGCTTGCAGCCTTGTGAG
Organism: Panax quinquefolius; assembly: GCA_020205615.1. Classification (NCBI taxonomy): domain Eukaryota; kingdom Viridiplantae; phylum Streptophyta; class Magnoliopsida; order Apiales; family Araliaceae; genus Panax; species Panax quinquefolius. Next base: position 71,505,287 of record CM035173.1, on the reverse strand, counting down.
ATGGTATTAAAATAAATCCGTAATTTATTGTCTAAAAGAACAAAATTTGCTGATGATACCGTTTAATTATACAGTTATTTAGCTGGTTGATCATATTTTTTTGTTACGTGTGATGATTTGAAGTTTTGGGGTAAAATTGGTTTGAATTATGTGATAGTGTGATACATATGCTTATATCCCCCCCCCCCCATTTCCACACATGTTTTTGTTGGATTTGTTGGGTAGATTTATAAATAGGTTTTTGATTTTTTAAGCTGCATTTTACTTGGATTTTCGGAATTTTTACTGAGACATGCGAATGCTTTGGAATATTTATCTGAGAATGGAGAAAATATAAATGTTATGGCCTGGTATTTATAGGGAAGGGAGTCATTTCAAGAATTTTTTTGTCACTGACATTAGAAAGATGTGTATTTTGATATCTGCCTTATTTTCAAGTAGGACACTATAGGTGTTTTTCATCTGAGAGAATGTCTAATAAAATTTGAAACATTTGCCATAGGAAAAGTTTCTTGTGACTTGCTTGCGATAAAGTATAGTAATATTTCTTGATAATATATATTGAATCATATGACCATTTGCTATTATATTCTAGAATGTTGAAGTTAGGAGTTCGCTCAAATAGCTCCACATGATATTCATTATGGGGTTTTCTTGATTCCATTTACTGTTATTTGACAATACTGGTGGTTTTATATAACTTATATAAGCTAGTCAGTTATATAGAGATAGACCAGCATTACTTACCTGCTTGGGTGCAGATTGTAGGGCACTTTTTGGGTGGAGGTACTGCAGCACTTTTAACTTATGTATTGCGGGAGCAGAACGAATTGTCTACAGCATCTTGTGTCACATTTGTTCCAGGTTTGTTTGAGTTTTATTCTTGCACAGCCTGAAGATGTCTTAATTTATGTCTTCTGTTGTAGATCCAAAAATCTGGTTCCTTGCTATTATCTAGTTTTCCATATTGGAGATTTAGCTTATGCGAATGGATACATCTCACAATGGGACCAATTCACATCACAGGTGGTACCCATTGCATCAACTGTGCCATATATGGTTGCTAGGTTTGTGTTTCTTTACTAACTGGTGATCACTTGTCAACATAGTTCTAGTTTAGTGTTTTTATGAAAAGATATGAATATTTTATGCAGTGGTAACTATGACGACTTGTAGTTCCTCAGCCTAGTGCTCAAGGAATAATGAACATGTTCAACTGGTTCGCCATAAATGGGTTAAAAATTTCAGAGTCTCTTGGAGTGCATGAGCCATCAGAGATTTTATTTGTAACCGACATATTTCAAGAAGGTGTTGCAGCAAAGGAGCATGTAAAATGCTGGTAGTTATAATTGGTACTTCTTTTTTTTCATTTAGGCCTCCCTCAACATGCATTTCCTGGCAATCTGGGTGTGAAACTTGAGCTAATTTTTTTTGCCTTCATTCTAAATTTCTGCAACTCTCAGTTGCCTGGTAAAGTGTGCTTATATTCTGGACAACTTGATGCTTGCAACTCATTTCTGCAACTCTCAAAATGTTAGGGATTGAGTCAGTATGTTGTTTTGGATTGTGGCAGACATGGGTAATCATTTATTTATGGAAAAAGGTTTTTTGGTTGCTTTTCTTAGAAGTTTGTTTAACTGAACCAAATTTATCATCTTGCCTACAGGTTGCCACAGGGCAAGTTGCTAGCACCAGAATTGTTGCTCTGAGCTATGTTCAGAAATTATCTGATAAGGTAGGCCATTAGATCGTTTGTCGACCTATCTCAGTTTAATAGTTATACCTATTTTCCCCCCCTCTAGGTTTCTCTAGCATCGGACTTCATGTACAACTACATGTCTAGAGATGTCACTGCAAGTGTTGGTTATGATTACATTCTTCGTCAGGTGACTTATACTATTTTGTGCTTTTTCTTTTTTCCTTACTTCTGCATGGCTGTTTGTGTGTACAAAATCATTGTAAATTTGGTTTTTGGGTTATATAATCTAGTATCCATGAGATGCAGTATTCTAGGACATGTATCATAAGCAAGAGTTGAACCTGCAACTATGAACTAGTCCACTGGATAATCTATGTGTTCCTTGTAGTTCACTTGAAACCTAATCTATGTGTTCTATGAGTTCTGCACTCTCACATGATTGTTTAAGAATGTTTCAACTTAAATGAGGTCAAAGTATCTTGTGTGACATTATTTAGCAACAGTAATAATAACATTTAATCTCTCCCACCCCTGGATAAGTTATTGTCTCTTACTGCCAGTCAATATACTTCATGGAAGAAAAATGCATTAATTTCCGGATATAGGAGAAACAAAAAAAAAACTATCTATCTATTATTCATAGTTATTGAAGAATTTTGTGAATTTGAAGTTTCTGCATATCAACTTAGAACATTTGGGAGAAAGTAAATTCTTGTTGCTCTTTGAAACTTGAAAGAGGGAGCGGGGAATTGGTGCAACTTACTGAAAATGTGAAGTTTGGTGGTGCATTATTTTTAGTCAAAGAAAGAATATAATTAAATCTAGAATTGTGAGGAAGAATAAAGAAGTTCATTACAGTTTCCAATTTTAGAGAATGAAGGAATTGCTGCATCTCCTTTTTAAGCTAGACTTTTAATTGGACGGATCCCAACTCTGGCCTCTACCAATGCGTAATAGTATTTAGTAGAACTATATAGTTTTACTTCGTTTTTTCCCTCCTTTTCTGGTGTTAATTAGACCTGCAGAACATAGACTGCTTTGTTTAGCTACTGGAAGTGTTTGTTGTTGATCAGAACAGAAGAAAGAATTGGAAAATTTTGGAACAGAACAATTGTTTTTTGACATTTTAACCAATTACTTTTTTTTTCTTTTTTTTTACATTTAAAGTCATTATGTATGTTTTAGCAGGTGTGAGAAATAAACAAGAAAATCCACTGTATTCAGTTAGGGATTCCATGAAAAGGTTTAATGCAAGGAAGGAAGTGGAGTGCCATTACCAGCTTCCTCCTGAGATGACTTTGCCTCAAAAGTGATCTTACTGATTCTCTCATCTTGACTATAATGTTGTAAAGGATTTCTCCTTGTTCTGTTGGGTGTGATCTAATCTAGTAGGAATAAGAGCTTCAACCAGCTGTAATTATGTAGCAGAAGTGCAAAAAGTAGAATATTATTGTAATTGTGTAATTGTAATTGTGCTTTTAGCTATATATCATGACATTAGTATATTGCATGTGCATTGGTAATGTAGGTGAATTATAATTTTTTTTCTTTTTTTTTTAATTTACGACATTTTAAAAACGTTGTGTAAATGTGCCTAAACGTTGTCTGATATACTAAACAACAACATTTTTATCCAAAAAACGTTGTGGAATTATACCTTCTACAACGTTTTTAAGCATTTGCTAATTTTTGAAAAATAAATCTACAACGTTTTTTTCCTAAAAAAACGTTGTGTATTGTGCTTAATTACAACGTTTTAAAAACGTTGTGTAAGGGTGTCAAATAGACAACACCCTTAACCACGACGTTTTTCTGACTGAAATTACAACGTTTTTTTCGCGTTGTCTATTTACTTTTTTTTAGTAGTGCAACTTTTGTGAAGTTCAATTGCGGGATAGAAATGTAATAGCTTTTGACTATGGAAGCAAATTGTAAATAGTTTTAACTATGAAGAATCATATGAATATAATGAAGTTTTCATTTAATACACTTTGTTATGGTATGAGTTGTTATGTGGCGAATAATAACTAAATAAGTAAATAGATAATAATAAAATTTTATTTATTTAATCAGAAAATGCCGCCAAGGAGAAGACAACGTAATCAGGAAGCGAAATCACATAATGATAATCAAGGGGGTCAAAACAACCCAATGCAAGAGTTCGTTAATTTATTAATGACTATAATTAATCAAACCGGGGGTAGAGCACCCGCGAGACCTAGGGTAGCAAGAACAACTACCTTTAAAGAGTTTAAAAGCGTAGGTCCGCTGGAGTTCAAAGGAACGACAGACCCAATAGAGGCCCAGACATGGGTAAAAGAAATAGAGAAGGCGTTTGTTATTACAAACGTAGCTAAGGCGCAAAAGGTTTCTTTTGCAACTTACATGATGAAAGGGGAAGCCAACTTTTGGTGGGAGGCTCACCAGGGTGGGGCTAGAACTGATGTGGTAACGTGGAAACAGTTCAAGAAGGTTTTCTTCGAGAATTATTTCCCTACAAGCATGCAAGGGAGAATGGAGATTAAGTTCTTAGAACTTAAGCAATGGGACATGATAGTTCTCCAATACGCGGCCAAATTCAATGAATTGGCAAGATTTGCTCCACATCAAGTGGACACTGAGGAGAGGAAGGCTTGTAGGTTTGAGCAGGGCCTGAAACCCTGGCTCTATAGTTGAATTTCTATTTTTAGAGTGTTTCCTATGAGACCATTCTGGAGAAAGCAATTATAGCAGAGGGTGGTAGTGATGCGTTGACCCAATACCACAAAGAAAGAAAGAATAAGAGTAAGGTAGAGGAAGGAACCAAGGCAGAGAGTGCCAGTGGTAGTGGAAGTATGCCAAAAAGAAAGAATTTTAAATTCGGGAATACTGGACTGGGACAAGGGGATCCTAAACGTAGGATAGAAGTATGTAAGACATGTGGAAAGACTCATCTAGGAGTCTGTCAGAAAGGGAAATCAATTTGTTATAACTGTGGACAAGATGTTCATATATCACCCAATTGTCCTAATCCTAAGAAAAATCATGGTTGTTTTGTTTGTGGGTTGATAGACCACATGGCAAGAAATTTCCCAAAGAAGGGGTCGGAGGAAAGTAAATGTAAGAACCTGAATTTTCAGAAAATATTAAAATAAGAATTTAGTGAATAAAATTCTTAAGGCATGTGAAGGGTTCAAATAAAAATATATAATGTGTTACGAGGTATGTGGTATTGTGTTATATAGGGTAATATGCGCTATGTAATAAGTGAGGTTGTGTTTAATAAATATATATCGTTATTATATATTTGTTATAAATTGTAGACATGAATTAGTTAGAAGATGGATAAAATTATCTATTGATGTTAAATGATTTATGTGAAATTATTATAGTAAGTTGGTGACATTATATATCTTTGATAATCACCAATTTCTTGAGTATTTGTACGAGTGAATATCAAGTCTATGGTAGTGTAATCTTACTCTTTAATGGTTGACATATAGGAGCTGGGCTAAATGATTCCTTCAGAGAGCGAAGGAATATACGAATTGGCAACCGATCTAACTCACTGTGAAAACAGTGTAGACGAGACAGAAACTAATTTGTTGGTTGTTTGTGGGAAACCACTCAGTGTACTATATTGAATACTATTAAGGACTCGATGTGTGTTAGGTTTGGACTTATATATATGTAAGTTTTTGATGAGAGATGATAATCAATATTCCTTTAAAGTGGTTAGAGTTTTATTAAGTAAATTGATACATGGCGAGAAGTGAAGGTTAAAGGTATGCATGTATGTGTTATATTCGAGCTTTATGTTATTGGTGGTATGAAACCATAACGGAGATGTATAGTTGGTTAAACTAATAAGGGAGATAGAGTTTTAAAACTCGAAGCGTAATCCTTGAATTGTTACGGAAAGTAGTAACTGACGAGGTGTAACCAAAGAGAGGATTAATGTTAGATGAGTTAACACTCAAGGAGGATGTGTAAAATATTTAGAAGCGTAAGGTTTCGAGATTCGCTAATGCGAACGTGTCTTTCTGAAATTTGGTACGGTATAACTATGACTATGACCCAAATGCAGCAATTAATTACTTGGATCTGTAGAAAACTCTAAGTCAGTTTGTGAAATGTGATTTGCAAGCCATGTATACTAATAACTCCTATATGGTCATGAATGGTGACTTAGTGTTCATGAAGAAACTTAGTTAGCAAAACATGACTTGAATAAAGATTTAATTAATTAGCCCGGAAAAAATATGGTTAATTAAGAGATATTATGGAATATTATAATCCTTGTATGGCAATGGCATGATAATAAGTTAAATGATAAAGGGTCAGTTCACATGGATAAGATGGTGAGTTAACATATGTGTTTAACATAAGAGGATGAAAGAAATTTGTTAATTAATATTGGATATTTTAATATATTACCTAGTTTTGTAATATATCAAAGGGTTGATAGTTGAAAGATAAATGATTAATATTAAATAATCGTTGTGATATTAAAATATGATAATGGGTTGAAAGTACCCGACTGAATGATGTTTAGCCTAATTAAACTATTTATAGTATTACTATGTGTAATATGGAAAATGTGGACTATGATGAGAATTGTGAAATGAGAAAATTCACTAAGTGAGTTAAAAGAGAATTAGGAAGATTAATCGAGTATGATCATGTGATTTCACATAAGGAATGAGTATACTCTTAGATTGACAATTTTACTCTTGTGGACATTAATTCATGCCATGTAAAACAAGTTTGGTGATGGAGGTTGACACTGGCTTTAAGCTAAACTAGTCTTCTTAACCTTTGTCGAGAATGTCTTGTGCTAGCCTTGAATCCCAATGATCAAAGCGCAAATTGTGCCGAGTGTTCAATTGCTGATTAGTTAAATTCTCTTCAGTAGACTGAGTTGGTACATTAATGTTATATGTGTGACATAAATGAAACCATATGATAGGAGTATATGGAAATGAAATGAGGTACCTAGTAGCACCATGATATTATATAAAGTTGTAATACGGAATAATTAAATATATGTGCATTCTAAAAACGGGAAAGGAAAATTAATGTTTAAATAAACATTAATATTAAATAAGGTTATAATGTGGTTATGTAAGTGGTAGAGATAATTATGGGATTTTCCGGACAATAATGCCTAACTACGATATTTTATTACATATATTTAATGTATATGGATTATATGATGTGAGTATAAAACTTATCTTTAAATTCCTAATATGGTAACAATTATACCTTAATATTACATTATAGGGATTAAAAGAACCAAACCAAGCCTTAGAATAACAAGTTGCTGAGATTTTTCACTTGTTCCAAATTAAGTGTCACCAAGTACAATGAAAAGTGTCCTAAACTCTCTTTACGTATTCTCCAAGTGGCTATGGAATAGGTGATCATGGCTAGCAAGGTGGCTGGTATTGAGTTGTTGAACAACTCCTTAATAACCTTTGTTTCCTCCCTTTACACCATGGACCCCAATCTTGTGTAATGCCATTGTCTAGTCCAAGCTTCTTCTATAAATGAAAGCTTAAATTTAGTTTTTGGTGTTCATAGAAGTTTCTTGATAGTCTAATTGTCCGAGTTTGAGTGCTGAGCTACTATAGAAGTATATTCAGAGTGTAGGAGTTCCAATTCAAGCTCAAGAAGGTATAATTTCTAATTATGTTCTTGAAATGGGTCTAGTTTGATTCTTGTAAATTCTTGGAATTCTATGTCAAGCATGATGAAATAAACATGTTATAAGGTGTTTAGGAAGTTTACTTACATGTATGAGTACTTTAATAATGGTTTGGAACATGCTTGAATCGTTGGAAATTAAGTTGGTAGTTACTCTGCAAAACAGAGTAACCTTACTGCTTCTGAACTCGACACAGCAGCCTACGCCCTATTTATCTTTTGGGTCTTGCAGCAGCAATGCACTGCACTCAGAACCATTTACTGAGTTCTGTTATGCTAAGTGGTTGCTAATTTGGTTTTAGGACTTATGTACACCTCCAAAAGAGGTATAACATGTGTTATAAAGTTTCCTTATGAGTTAGGAAGTGTCCAACATAAATTACTAGAAGATCTTTAACAAGAACTTCAAGTTTTGAAAATAAATCTTGTGGAAACTTATGTTCCACAAATTCTGAACTTAGTGGTTGATATGCATGATTTATTTCAGATGTAAATGAGCATGATATAATGTTTATGGTGTCCTTATCCATGACTAAACTTTCTAAGTCTTGTGTTAAAGAAATTTTCAAGTATAGTAAGCTAATGGACATGAATGCTACAAGATATAGATTCGGAACTTGAAAAGATGTTAACATGACTAATTTCACACATAAATGAGCATGACATGTGATTCATAGTTCCTTTGTTCATGACCACCTTATTAGGCTTTGTGTTAGAGAAGTTTTTCAAGAAAAAGCTTAGCATAGTGAACTAACATGCATGACTACTACATGATTTAAACTCTGGCCTTGCGAGCATGGTAACATGACTTGACTATATATGTTTAAAGCTTTGAAGTTGTCTTGTATGTGTTGAATGGCATTGTTCAAGTCTACAATGGTTTCAAAAGCAAACTTGAACATATCTTCAAAATCTAGTCGCATCACATGGATATCTAGATTCTAAAGGATTTATAAGTCATGTTATGTGTAGAATATCCCTGGATATGATTTATATGTGTTATATTGCATCATTCATGAAAAATAATTTCAAAGGCAACCTCGAGCATGTTTTCGGACTTAAGTTGCATTAAATATGTGTATTTAGATTTTAAAGGCTCAAGATGTCATGTTATGTTTCATTATGTCACTAAACATAAGTCTTATATGTTAGACATAATGGAGTAAACCAAGCATGAGGTTAAAGCATGTTTTAAAGTGTTAAACAATGATAGCTATGACTAAAAGATGTGAATATGTACGAGCATGTGTAGTAAAGATTATGTGATCTCTTTATGAGAACATAAGGCTAATTAGTACACCTAGTGATTACATAACCCTATGTGGTTTTGATTCGTGGAAATCCTAAACTAAAGTCCCTAACATATAAGTTTAAACTTGAAGTGGTCATACAAGTATGTAAAGACCTCTAACGTGTATGCATGTTAAGTGTAAGTGTCTAAGTGTATTAAAGTATGGACTAAAAACAGGAAGTGCAAAGCTCAGTCTTGGTTACGTCTCAGGGACAAAGACAAATTCGCCATCCCTAAGTTCGGGACGGTAGCAATTGCGCCATCCTGCAGTTATAAATGAGTTCTATTTTTGATCTGATGTTTGAAGCATGGTAGTATGATTACTTTAAATTTTAATATATGATCAGTATGCTAGGTAACGTGTTAAGAAGCATGCTATGTGATAAAAATGAATGTTAATCATAACTTTAGAACGTTAAGTTCAAAGGAATGTTTACATGATATAAAGCAATGATACGTTGTTTGAATTCGTGAGGTCTTACAATCTGATTTGTGCTATATAGGTAATGTTGTATAAAGTTACAACTAAGTTAGACATTTGTGTGTACGGTTGAACTTAAAGATATGAGTTTTAAATGTGTCAAAAACATAGCGAGTCAAGTGGGTGATAGATGTATATGAATGTTGATGTCATGTACGGGTGACTAAGGTATACTATACATACCTAGCTATTCTAAGTGTATGATGAGAAAGTGAAGTGTAGGTTTTACGAACCTAGTTAAAGAACAATGTAACAATATTATTACATTGATATTGTATGAAATATATGACTAATGGATGTGAATCCATGATTATATAACTGTGTAGGAATACACGAAGTGTAGACAAGCTTTATGCAGTTAAGTCGTAGTTGATAAACTACGAATCAGGCAAGTCTTTCAGTTCCTATTTGTTATATGAATTTGATAACTGTTAGTTGAGCTATATCATGCTATGCAAAGGTTGATATATATGAAATGCATATGAGATATGTATGAAATATGAAAGTTGATCTTTGATGATATGCTTGTGATATAAACTTATATGCCTGTTATATGAGAAGTAACATGCGTAGTAAATATTGATTAATTATGGATGCATGAACTGTGTATGTTATTATATGCTAAGTGCTGCATGAAAACTGTTAGAATTGTTGGGCTGTCGAGCTCACCCTTGCAAATAACCACTTTTGCAGGTTAAGGATACACGGTAAAGGTTACGTGCTATTTGATTGATAAAGTTCAATGGTATCGAAGGAGATTGATTTATTATTTAACTAGATGCTCTTGAACCATGTTTAGGTTCTAGTAGATATACTTGATAGTAGTTTACGATGTGTAATATATGTTAGCTTATAAAGTTGTACTAGGTGGTACATAGAGGACTTCGAATTAAGGTGTAAATATTTATAGTAATTCGAATAGAAGGAATCATAACATAATTTGATTCATGGATTTGTAATTTATTCATGTTAAGAAATCAATAAAAGATTATTTCTCAAAGGAGATTGAAAAAGTTTAAATTGTTCCGCATATTTATATAACATCAAATGATATGTAAAACAGGAATAGTAGATGACCAAGATTAGAAACTTATAAAAGTTTGGGGTCATTGTGCAGATCCTGGAAATGGAAAGAATTTATATTCTAAATTGTAATAAGTAAAGTTATATTCATTAAGTTATGAATAAAAGATATAAATAGTTTGACGATAGTAGTATCGTGGCGGACCGAATCCGAGGTTCAAAGGGACCTGGATTTGGGGCCGTCACAGTAAAGATGTTAGTAGTGGTAAGTTAGCCATTACTGGACCACCATCGTCGGGTAGATGTATGGCCCATACTTTTAATATGACGGTCCAAGATGCAGTTGCATCAGCGATGTAGTAACAGGTATCATTATAGTCAATACAATGAATGCTTATGTGCTGTTTGATTGGAGTGCTACTTGTTCTGTTATAGCATGTGAAGTTGTTAAGTGATTAAGTTCATTTCCGAAGGGATTATAAATACCTTTAAACGTTAAGGTAGAGAATATGGAAATAACTCTCGTTGAATATATTTGTGGGAATTGTTTCATGGATAATGAAGGTAATAAAGTATCGGTAGATAAGTACCGATAAGATTGAGAGAATTTGAAGTAATTCTCGGTATGAATGGGTTAATTAACTATAGAACTTTAATAAATTATTGTAAGAAAAGTGTAAATCTTTGGATTTCTAAGGAACCCAAGGTAGTATTTTACGGTAATAAATCACCAGGACGTTCTTGTTGTCTAACTATGACGCAAGTTAGGAGGATGTTAAGGAAGAGGGTGAGTCATTACATTTGCGTATCGATTATCGTAAGAGGAGTAAGTTAGCAGTTAAGAATAAAAACCCATTTCCCAGGATCAGTGATCTATTTGATCAGTTGAAAGGGGCAAAGTAAATTTTAAGGGATAAATTTGTGTGTGGGGTATAGTCGGGTGAAAGTAAAGAAGAAGGAGGATGTACCTAAGACGGCGTTTAGAACTCGTTATGGTTATTACGAGTTTCTGGTTATGTCATTTGGGTTGATTAATGTAATAAAGTTAGACTGTCCGTAAGGGGCGCAGAGCAAGTCGGTGGTAAGCTGTTAGGTACTCTTGTGAGGTGCTATGGTTGAAAGTACCATTAGCGGCATAGAGTGTTCAAATGATATTTAGACGAGTTTGTCGGAGTGATCATTGGTGATATTGTAGTTTATTCTAAGACATCAGAAGATCACTTTGAACATTTGAAGATAATGTGAGATATACACGAACTATAAGAGTCTAAAATATATCTCCACATAGAAGGAGTTGAATATGATTAAAAGAAGGTGATGAGAATGGGTAAAGGATCCCGATTGTGATATGTTATATCATACAGGGAAGATGAACGCAGTAGCCAATGTGTTAAGTAAGGAAGGGTAGGGAAAAGCTAACGATGTTAATGACCCAGAATGAGTTTATAACGGAGATGGCGAGAACGGAGTTAGAAGTTAAATTACGGAATGGAGTGGTAGAAATGTTATTCACAAGGTAGACTCAATCCACGAAAATGGAACGAGTCAAGGAAGTACAACTAGGTAATGAGGGATGCAAACAAATGAAGAAGAGGATGGAGGATGAAGAGAAAATCAAGTATCATCTCGCTTTGAAAGAGGAATTTGAGTTTTAAATAATTCTGAAATAAAAGAAGAATAAATATGGAAGAGAGATAGTGTAATGTGTTAGTAAATGTTTAACTTCCAATTCAGATTATAGATAGGAAGTAACAAGACATGTGAAATAAGATAATACCTTGGGTGAAGGTGAATATTGTTGCCTCTTTTTCAGTTCTGATAAAAGAGCTCTAACTCATGCAAGCATACATGTGTCAACAAGTAATACAGAGTAAGTAAAGTATCGATCCCACAGAGAAAGTTGTCTAATTTAAACTCTTATGCATCAACTAAATCACTAATTTTATATGCTTAAACTAATAAGTAAAATTGTGAATTATTCTAAATGCAAATAATAACTAAAATGAGTATAAGAATGGAATAAATCAAATCTGGAAATAATGGGATCCTAACTTCATTTAATACTTCATTTAATTACTACCATCATGCAAGAACGTTCACATATCACAGGAAAATAGCCAAGAGCACTAAAATAGACATAGCCATTTTTCAATGCACTATGCGCTACTCACATAACATCCAAATGTGATAGACGCTGTGTAATCATCAATATAATCAAAATCACTATATGTCTATGTGAAATTGCAACTATATTAAATTTAAGCACAAGCCCTTATTTTGACTCATACGGTGAATTAGTATATGTCTATCTAATTCATGAAATACACAAGCCAAGCAAAACAGCCCCATATACGTATGCTATCAGGATTACAATCCGTACTCGCATGTTCATTGTCAATTGCATACAAGTACTGAAACGAATGGTGATCAGTCATTCATGTATGCAAAACAACCATGATAGAAATTCCTATTGATAAGCAAAACAGTCCAGCAATCAAGCACGCAACTAAACTACATATTAAAATTCGTTAGAATCCCATAATGGAGTTTAGTTCATGACTGAACCAAAAGCCATTATGGGATCAAAGCTAAACATGGCTAATAAGCAAACAATTGAAAGAGAAGGGATAGAAACGATCAAACCCAATTGCTGATTATGAACCAATATTAACGTTCAAATCCTCATATAATTCCAGCAAAATAACAATAGCAATCCACAATAATAGAAAATCCCACGAAGAATTATAAAAGATGGAGTTTAGGCTTCGTTCTACGTTGGAATCTCTCTCAAGGTGTAAACTCTAGTTACGATATGAAAAATACGTGAAAAGTACTGAATGATACGCCTGACACCAGTCCGAATAGTTTTTAATTGATTACAACTCTTCAAAATTAAAAATTAAAATAAACAAATTTCAAAGAATAAGAATATTAAACATGGTAGCGCTGGCCTTCCTTCGTAATTCTCGCGCGGGCACGCATCTTCTGAATCTGGTAAATCTAGGGCATCGTGCGGGCGCGCGTGTGTAGGCATGTGCATGTGCACGCCACGCGCTTCTGCGATCTGCAATCGATTTTGATTCGGTTCAGTTCTCTGACTCATTCGCCGCTTTTATTGCTTTGTCCTCTTTGCTCATTCCTTCCATGCTTGGTCGTCTTGCTCCACTAGATCCTCATGCCATACATCCATCAGCCTCATGCCATCTAACACCACCAAAATATGCCACTTCCTGCATTTTTATGCCAAAGGAGTTCTCAGTACATGCAATGCAAAATAACATAAAATGCAACTAAAAACATACTAAAATGTACTTGAGATGGGCATAATTCACGTAAATTGATATCCAATAAGTAGGTATAAAACCCACTTATCAAATACCCCCAAACTTGAACTATTGCTTGCCCTCAAGCAATGCATTCTATATAACAATGAAAATGCAAAAGCACTACTATGCAACTAAACTACTATGCAAACTAGTCTCACATTATTCCAACTCTAACAGAATTTCAGTCCAAAATGCCTCAGCGAATTATCCAGATTCAAGAATACAAATTCAAACCAAACTATAGGCATAATATTATACACTCAGATAATTCATAAATGTTATAGAGATGCTGTATGTGTGTGTTGTGTTCATCAAAACTTGATTTAAGCAAAGAATACACATGCTAAACTGCTCAAAACAGAAAATTATAGTCTAAATCAAGACTCATGTATACTTATGCAACGAAGACTGTTCCAACATATCAAAACAAACTGAGGTTCTACAATAGGTTTAACTGCTTTATTGCTACTCACGAGGGCAATTTTTGCTCTTTCCCGTGGTGTTTATTGCTATATTTTTTTCCTTTTTCTTTTTGTTTCTTTTTTTTCTCACATGACTGTGCAATGCCTTATTCCATTAGGCACACTGCTACCCCTTAGCGAGCTTTCAACCAATAACTCCCAGACCATGAAAGACCTTAGGGCGCTAGGTGTAGAGACAATCCCCTCGGGCATACTTACTCAAGTAGCCAGGGCCCCGAAATAAGACTAGCCACGTTATTGCTATTCGTTTTTTTTAGTACATAGTATACCCATGTTTTCCCAAAGTTTGAAAATCAATGTTTTGTAAGTCTACATCCATGTTCCACATATTTCTCTTTTTAAAACTACATTTTCTATCGAGCAATGCAACACATACTTCTTATACCTACAAGTGATTGTGAACACATCCGTGCATACCAAAAACATTTAAACAGCAACATGAATTTCATTGTGTAGAACATTATAACTCAGTTCATGTTATCCAAAATACTCAAAAATCCTTCACAATTCACTATCATCATCGGCTAGACAAAAATTTCCATAAAGCAAGAACTTTGTGAGACATGCAAACTAACTAAAACAAAAAATTTCTAACACATAAACAAATAAACTAAACATGCAACATGACAAATAAACATGCAAAATTTTAAACTACTCATGCAAAAACTACATGCAACTATCCTACTACCCCCAATACCCCCAAACTTATAATATTCAATGCCCCATTGAATGAAGGTAAAGGGTAAAAGAAAACTCCCCTAATGATCGGTGGCACCACCCTCCTCGGGTGGTGAATCTGGTGGTGGAAATGGCACTGTTGTCTCAAATTGAGGCCACTCTAGCATTGTTCCTTACTGTGCAAAAGCCTCGGCCAAGGCCCTCGTGAGACCCGTAGTAAACACACCGAAGTTGTCATACATGGCGTCGACTTTACACTCCAACCTTCGGAGCTGTCGATCGCCAGGAACATTGGTAGCTCGGGTTGACGGGCCAGCCTCTTCTGTCTGAGAAGGCTGCTGGGATGGCTCGGGGAATGTGGGCTAGAGGATAAATCCTCATCCTTGTGGGTGCGGTACGCTTCCTGCCCAGTCCTCAAATTTTTTAATGGTGGCATGAGTGGTGTCCTGGTTTGGGTATTGCATTTGTTCATTGCCCCAGTTGCATCCCTGATGAGCACATAGCATGGCTACCACTGATGTATGTGGAATACTCCCCGTGGTGCCTCCCCGTAGATATCGCAGCATATTCTGGTGAATTAGATGGCCAACGTCAATGTACTTTCTGGTGATTATGCCCCACAGAATAATTGCCCTCTCCGCTGTGATTTCATGCTGATGAGATGAAGGCACTAGCTTGGCACATATAAACAGGTTACATGCCTTTGTATATCGGTTCAGGGCTACAGCTGGGAATATGTGTGGCTGATTTGTGTCAGCTTTTTACGTCCATTTTGTGCCCGGCACGCATAACTCAGCAATCACCAACTCCAGGTCTGTTTCCATATGTGCACCGGTGACCCAATTAGAAGCCCCTGTTGGCGGTGTCTCAGTGAGTCTGAAAATGGTTCTGATGGTGGGAGGTCTGTAGTCTATCTCGAACCCGCGAACCATAGAGATACTGCTCATGGTGACTTTGGCATTGGCATAAAACTCGCGGACTATGCTCATCGGAATGGGCATAGGAGTGGCAGTCAATCCACCCCAGCCTCTCTCGTGAATCATGGCACATAACTGACCATCTTGCCCCTCCGGTTTGAAACCTTGTTCCTTGACAAACATCTTTGCTACAATTCTGTAATACTCCTGCTGAGCTTCCAAATTCAAAAATTTGTTATGATCGACAATATCTTCCCCTTGATTGCCAAAGGAAGATGAAGAAGAGGGTGACGCTGAGCGAGCCCTTTTTGGACCCATTTGCTTTGAGAGAGATAATGTAGATGAATTCGACTGAGAATGAATGAAAGCTTATGATTTGATAACCCCCAAACTCATTTCTACAAACCTTATAAGGAACCCTAGCTTTATATTGCGATGTAGAGGTTGTGCAGGTATGGAACGTGGAAGAAATTGTGGATGATTACGTGATGGAGAGATTGATGGCTTCAATTTTGTAACTGATAGAGAGAAGAGACGTGCGTTTTGGACAGAGTGCGGTGATTGCGCTTCTGTTATTTTTTTAAATGAGAGCCCAACTGATCTCCATCACGTTTTTAATCTTTTTAAAACTGTCTCAGTCCGGTGTCGCGCGCGGCCACGCGGGTATTCAATGTGTTTCGTCTTGCGGAATATGAAAGTATGAAGTTATTTGTGATTGGCATGTATGCAAAAGTAGCCGCGATTTGTACTACTCTGATCCTTGTCTTGGTGTGCTGATCGATATCTCTGACCGGCGATGTTAAACTCCAATCTGCATATTAGTGATGCCTTCAATTGCTGATACCTACATAGACATTAATGCCCACTGCTAAGACATGAATCAACGACCAAAGAAAGTCGCGCCTATTTCAAACATTCTCAATGCAAATCATGTTACACACTCAATTATGCAAAACAGACAAACTATCACACATGAAATAAAAATGAGCTAACCAAATTAACCTAACTGAATGATTAAAAAGAAAATAGAGATAGAAATAATGGGTTGCCTCCCATCAAGCACTAAGTTATAGTCAATTAGCTTGACTGTCTCTGAATCTCAAGGCAGAGGAAGAATTGAGGTGACTTCCTACCTGTCCACCTCACCCCGCCATTTAATGACTTCAACTTTCGTCAATGGCTTTACTTTTAACTCTGGATTTTCACCAAGTACACAACTCCATGGTTCATAGTTTACCCAATTCTGTACCTCATCATTTAGGCCTCTATCCACCAAGTAAACCGAAAAACATTCTTCTTCATCTGTTGGGAACTGCATGGGTTTGAAGACGTTAAAGGTGACCTCTTGATCATGTACACGCATCGTAAGTTCCCGTTTTTGCACATCTATTGAAGTCCTGCCTGTAGATAAGAATGGTCTCCCCAGTATGATTGGTATGCTTTTATCTTCCTTGTAATCTAAGATGATGAAGTCAGCTGGAAAGATAAATTTATCCACCTTCACCAAGACATCCTCAACAATTCCCCGTGGATACGTGATGGATCTGTCAACTAGCTATAATGAAATGTTCGTCGGCCTTAGAGCCGGCAATCCCAACTAATTGAATACTGATAAGGGCATCAAATTTATACTTGCCCCGAGATCACATAAACACTTACTGAAACACGTCTTCCCGATTGTGCACGGAATTGTTAAGCTGCCCGGATCCTTCAGTTTTGGGGGTAATTTCTACTAAAGCACTGCACTGCATTCCTCTGTCAAGGCTACTGTCTCAAATTCATCTAATCTCCTCTTCCATGACAATATACCCTTCATGAACTTTGCATAGCTTGGCATTTGTTCCAATGCCTCGGCGAAAGGTATGTTGATTTGCAGCTTTTTAAATACCTCCAGAAACTTGCTGAATTGCTTATCTTCCTTCTGCTTATTTAATCTTTGTGGATACGAAACCTGAGGGTGAACTGGTGGTACTGAACTCATAGGCTTCTCAACTGAACCTGCTTTAACTTTTTCTTCCTGCTGAACTTCAGAATTTTCCAGGTTTTCTTTCTCGCCAGCCACTACTATTTCGCTTTCATGTGCCAGGCCAGCTTCCTTAATGTAATCATCTGTGGTCTTGTAGCTAAGCATACCCTACAAGATCTTTCCCAGATCTTAATGTGTTTGCTTGGCACTGTTCATTCCCGTCTCTTCTTGGATTTGTCTCTGTGTTACTTGGAAAAGAACCTTGGGGCCTATTGTTAAGCATGCTCGCCATCTGCCCCATCTGAGTCTCCAAATTTTTAATAGCCACTGCTTGGCTTTTGATCATTACCTCTGTGTTTGCCATGTATTTCAGCATCATCTCCTCCATTTCTGATTTCTTTTCTTGCTGAGGTGGAGCTGGAGTGTGATGTTGTTGTTGTTGAGAAAATCCCGGTGGAAACGGTGGTTTTGGTGTAAATTGTGGCTGAGACGGCTGTGACTGAAATTGTTGATTTGGTTGAAACTGATTCTGTTGATTCCCATGATTGTTTGACCAACTGAAGTTTGGATGATTTCGGTTGTTTGGGTGGTATGTGTTCTTAAACTGTCCATGGTCTTTCCTATAATTACTCACATACTGTACCGACTCCGAGCTGATAGAACACTGATCTGTGGAGTGTGACCCCGTATAAATCTCACATACGAAGGCAATTGTTTTCATCCTGCTTTCTGCCAAAGTATCTATCTTCTTTTCCATAGATGCCATATGTGCCGACGACTGAGTAATAGCATCTACCTCCAACACACCTGCAACCTTGGGCTGTGGCATCCGAGATATAGGATTCTAAAAATCATTTGCAGCCATTATCTCGATAAGTGTATAGGCCTCATCATCGCTCTTCTCCCATAATGCCCCTCCTGCGGCTGCATCTATAATAGGTCTCGACTACCATTCCAGTCCATTGTAAAATGTGTTGATTACCATCAAATCTGGCATACCGTGATGTGGACACTTCCCCAGCATCTCTTTATATCTCTCCCATGCTTCATATAAGGACTCGCCCTGTTGTTGCTCAAACTGAGAGATAGCTGTCCTCATCTTTGCAGTCTTAGCCATTGGGAAAAACTTGGCTAAGAATTTCTGTGCTAAGTCCTCCCATGTAGTGATTGACCCTGACGGCAAAGAATGGAGCCAACTCCTCGCCTTATCCCTCAATGAGAATGGGAATAGCCTAAGTCTGATAGAATCCTCCATCACACCGTTGTACCTGAATGTATCACAAATCTCAATGAAACTCAATAGGTGTTTATTCGGATCATCCGTAGCAGCACCCCCAAATGTCTAGATGACTCGCACCATCCGAATAGTGCGGTTTAATCTCAAAAGTATTATTGCTATCACGGCATTGACTATGCTCGACTGTAGTCCATTTATATTTGGCATGGAATAGTCCCTTAGAGCCCGATGCTCTTCTCTTTGCTCAATTCTCTGTTCTTCTGCCATACTAGCTATAGTACTCTCTAACCGAGCTTTCAAATTTCTCTGCACACTTTCTTTCCAACCTCTTCCGTTAAGGTTATCCTGCACTGGTGTTAATTCTGAGTTGGATGATCTCGTGTGCATAAAAATCTACAAGTACCTGAAACCACAAACTAAACAAAAACATAAATGAGATAATAATAGAATTGTCTAAGTCATACAATATAGCTTAAAATTGATGATAATTATATTATTTAAATTAAAACGCCTTTCCCCAGCAACGGCGCCAAAAACTTGTTGCCTCTTTTTCAGTTCTGATAAAAGAGCTCTAACTCATGAAAGCATACATGTGTCAACAAGTAATACAGAGTAAGTAAAGTATCGATCCCACAGAGAAAGTTGTCTAATTTAAACTCTTATGCATCAACTAAATCACTAATTTTATATACTTAAACTAATAAGTAAAATTGTGAATTATTCTAAATGCAAATAATAACTAAAATGAGTATAAGAATGGAATAAATCAAATCTTGAAATAATGGGATCCTAACTTCATTTAATACTTCATATAATAACTACCATCATGTAAGAACGTTCACTTATCACAAGAAAATAGCCAAGAGCACTAAAATAGACATAGCCATTTTTCAATGCACTATGCCCTACTCACATAACATCCACATGTGATAGACACCATGTAATCATCAATATAATCAAAATCACTATATGTCTATGTGAAATTGCAACTATATTGAATTTAAGCATAAGCCCTTATTTTGACTCATACGGTGAATTAGTATATGTCTATCTAATTCATGAAATACACAATCCATGCAAAACAGCCTCATATACATATGCTATCACGATTACAATCCATACTCGCATGTTCATTGTCAATTCCATACAGGTATTGAAACGAATGGTGATCAGTCATTCATGCATGCAAAACAACCATGATAGAAATTCCTATTGATAAGCAAAACAGTCCAGCAATCAAGCACGCAACTAAACTACATATTAAAATCCGTTAGAATCCCATAATGGAGTTTAGTTCGTGACTGAACCAAAAGCCATTATGGGATCAAAGCTAAACATGGCTAATAAGCAAACAATTGAAAGAGAAGGGATAGAAACGATCAAACCCAATTGTTGATTATGAACTAATATTAACGTTCAAATCCTCATATAATTCTAGCAAAATAACAATAGTAATCCACAATGAAAGAAAATCCCAAGAAGAATTATAAAAGATGAAGTTTAGGCTTCGTTCTACGTTAGAATCTCTCTCAAGGTGTAAACCCTAGTTACGATATGAAAAATACGTGAAAAGTACTGAATGATACGTCTAACACCAGTCAGAATAGTTTTTAATTGATTACAACTCTTCAGAATTAAAAATTAAAATAAACAGCTTAGCAGTCAGCAGTCATCGCGCACGGCCTTCCTTCATAATTCTCGTGCGGGCGCGCGTCTTCAGAATCTGGTAAATCTAGGGCATCGCGGTAGCGTGGGTGTAGGTAGTGTAGCGATGCGACCATGGCGGCCTCGCAAATCTGCAATCTAATTTTGATTCTCGGTTTCGGTTTCTCGCAATATTCTTCGCTGCCATCGCTTTGTCTGCTTGCTCATTCCTTCCGTGCTTGGTCGTCTTGCTCCACTAGATCCTCATGCCATGCATCCATCAGCCGCATGCAATCTAACACCACCAAACTATGCCATTTCCTACACTTTTACGCCAAAGGAGTTCTCAGTACATGTAATGCAAAATAACATCAAATGCAACTAAAAACATACTAAAATGTACTTGAGATGGGCATAATTCGCATAAATTGATATCCAATAAGTAGGTATAAAACCCACTTATCAAATGTGAGGAACCACAATGCCGAAGAAGCAACGTGGGGACTCAAGATTAAAATAAAGGAAAAATTTTCCTCAATGGTGTATGTATTATTAGCGAGATTTTGGGGACAGAATCAATATAAGGGGGGAAGAATGTAACGCCCGAGAAAAATTAAATTTTTATGAGAATTAAATTTTTATTTGATTATGTGGAATAAATGAATTTAATTGAATATTTAAGTGAGTAATCTATGTGAAGGTTGTTCTATGACCTAGAATGCGTGAATATGGTTAGGATTTTGGCTATATGATAGAATTAAAGTGTTTAAATTTCCAAGACGAAAATAAAAGTTTTCTGAGAAATTTCCGTAAAAACACTATTTATTGATTTCTGCTCGGGAATTATTTTTGAATTTATGAGAAACGCGTAATGATAGAATTCTAAGATGAGATGGAATATCCTATAATATTTCAGTTATGGAAAATGCAGTTTTTCGCCTGCAGACTTAAAACCTAACGGTTAGGGAAAGCGATTTCCAAGAAGGAATTGAAATGCGTATAGTGAATTAAAGCAATGCTCGTATAATACGTAGGTATTATAAGAGGTAATGAATACGAGTATAATATGAGGTATTATACGAGTATGTATGAATGATGGTATGTCGTATATGAATTAGTATACAAGTTAGAATACGAGAATAATACATTGATTATACGTTATAAGTTTTTTAGCCAAATGTAATGGATTTGTAGGATTTGTTAGGAATTGTACAAGCCCAAAGTATATGAATGGTTAAACCCAATGGTAGAAATTGTTAAGTCCAATGAGAATTAATGTAACGACGCCAAAATTCATACAATATAATTCTCAACTTCGGTCGTTAATAACACATCTACCTTCTAATTTTACATCCTTATACGATGTTAAATTTTATAAAATGCAGAATAATTTAAACTTTTCTATCTTCTTACTTTAATTCCCTGAATCAAAACCTTTATCATCTACATTTCTTTAAATCATATATAATCCATGATTAACTTCATCACAATTATTATATAAAATTTTACATTTCAATTCGATAACCTTTACATATCAAATAACTCTAACTTTAGCTTTACAACTCAACATAAAACTATACATCATAAAACATTTAGTACATCTCATGAATCTTAATCATGCTATTAAGAAATAACAACTTTAGCTAAAATATTAATCTTCGTGTATTATTTCTGATCCACGTCATTCAAGTAGCACATAGTGTTACCTTCGATCCTTAACCTACAAAAATTGTTATTTGCAAGGTTGAGCTAGACAGCCCAGCAAAATCTAACAGTTTTTATGCATCACGTATCACATAATAACATGCTCAACATATATCTCATAAACATTGGACTAACATAACATACATCTTACAGTTCATATAACAAGTATAAAGATTGAGTTCCTTACTCAATCAACATGCTTTACTCAAGCAACGTAGTCATAAGTTGACTTTAACATTTCACACATTCAACATATATATAACACATCATGCTCTTTGCAACAAAGATTTAAAATAATAAAATTCACATAGCAAATAGGAACTGAAAGAATTGCCTTGATCGTTGTTTACTAATAACAGTTTAACAGCTTACAGTTATCTGCACTTCACGTGCCCTACACAAATATATAATCATGCACACCAACTATTAGTCTCATAGCAATGCTTAATAGTTGTAATGTAAAC
This sequence comes from Panax quinquefolius, assembly GCA_020205615.1. Lineage (NCBI taxonomy): Eukaryota > Viridiplantae > Streptophyta > Magnoliopsida > Apiales > Araliaceae > Panax > Panax quinquefolius. The sequence continues at coordinate 71,482,690 of CM035173.1, read as the reverse complement.
TTTACTCTACCCTCATAACCCTTCCTATCATAGATACACAATGTTCAATTTGATTGTGTTAACTTTCAACTTATATCTCACAGTATTTCATATTCGAAGTTCATTGAAGTGTTTAAGTCTTGCTAGGACTACTTATTGGTTTTATATTAACCCTATTCAATATCTTATAATATTCATTTCATTTGATTTAAAACACATTTTACGTTCATTATCACTTATCACGGCATTTCGACGTTTATTCGTCACCCGCCCAATTTGTCTCTCTTGTGTATGCTTAGTATGCGTATTCAACTTATCTAATATATTATTTATTAATGTTAAGCATCATTATACTTTATAATATTCATGTTCTATAACTTAGAACAACATCTATTATCGTCGACATCACTATACTTGTGTATGTGCATGCCCGACGCCCTCTGATTGCCTTTGAAAACACAACAGTCCTAAAAATGACAATTTTGACCATTTTTAAAACCTCAAATTAAAATACTTACAGAAAAAAAGTTGTAGGTCTATTCGTCCTCGTTTCGGATGATCTTGAATCACCTCAATCGGAATTCGTATAAAAACGTTATGCTTATTTTACTAAAATAGGTCAAAGTGGTCACACCTGACATACTTTGGGCACAGCTGCGCCCAATTAAGCCTTGGGCACAGTGCAACTGTGCCCCAAATGACTTAGGACATAGTGCAGCGGCGCCCGTTAGCAGAAACGGGACCTGAAGCTAATGTTCTTCTCGATTTTTGACCCTTTTTCTCCTACTAATCTTCATAATTTGAGTTATACACATCCAAATTAGTCCGTTTTCGATTCTATGGATTTGTAATTCATAGAACTACAACATACTAGAATTCTAACAATTTATAAAAACATTAACCAACTTAAAATTTGACCTAAAACACATGTTCATACTCTATTTTTATGTTTTAACATCTCTAGCAAATTCGATCGCCGCGACTTCGTTTCTTAACTAATTAACACGATTTAAACTACGCCGTTTTTATTTCTCAACATATTATCACAATCCAATAACAAATTATAGATTACAACACATATAAGGCATCAATTCTCATACTTTCTAAAGCCCGTTTTCAACATACACACTGATATATATACAACCTTCTACTAACTCGTGATTGTTTTGTTTTACGACCCTCTTTCTTTCCCTTTTTCATAATTTACGACATTATTCGTTATCTTGGCTATTGGAGTTAGGTAACTCTCATTTCTTATCTTTATATCTCTTCAAGATTCTTCTTTGAATTTTCTTGTTTATATAACAATTCTTCCTTTAAGAATTTCCAACTTCATTTACATTGCTCAACATTTCGTCCAGGTTCCACATTTTTATCATACGTATCCATTTTCTATACGTGGTACACATCGAGTCTCTAATAGTTTTAATATAATACGTTGAGTGGTTTCCCACAAACAACCAACAAACTAGGTTCCGAGTTGCTAGTTCGTATATACCTCCGCTCTATGAAGAAATCGTTTAGCCCAGATACCATACATCAACTATTAAAGAGTACAACTCTACCATACTTAAATATAACTTTTTGATTCTTAACTTCTTTATCACTTTTTTCCTATAGACATTGTCTATTTATTATCACCTTACATTCTTATTTTTGGAGTTGGGTAACCCCACATTCATTATCCTTATAACTCTGCGAGATTCTTCTTTGAATCCTCTCACACATGTTTTAATCCCTTCTTTATAAATTTCTTAAATTATTTCTTATTGTTCAAACTCTACTTTAGCTTATTCTTTCATTATCTTCACATTCCTTCTCTAAGGTTATAGCCTACGGTACTCCTACCTAAGGTTTATAACCTACGGCTCTGATACCAACTGTAATGACCCCAAAATTCATACAATATAATTCTCAACTTCGGTCATTAATAACACATCTACCTTCTAATTTTACATCCTTATTCGATGTTAAATTTTATAAAATGTGAAAAAATTTATACTTTTCTATCTTCTCACTTTAATTCCCTAAATCAAAACCTTTATCATCTACATGTCTTTGAATCGTATATAATCCATGATTCACTTCATCACAATTATTATATAAAATTTTACATTTCAATCCGATAACCTTTACATATCAGATAACTCTAACTTTAGCTTTACAACTCAACATAAAAATATACATCATAAAACATTTAGTACATCTCATGAATCTTAATCAGGCTATTAAGAAATAACAACTTTAGCTAAAATATTAATCTTCGTGTATTATTTCTGATCCACGTCATTCAAGTAGCACATAGTGTTACCTTCGATCCTTAACCTGCAAAAATTGTTATTTGCAAGGTTAAGCTAGACAGCCCGGCAAAATCTAACAGTTTTTATGCATCACGTATCACATAATAACATGCTCAACATATATCTCATAAACATTGGACTAACATAACATACATCTTACAGTTCATATAACAAGTATAAAGATTGAGTTCCTTACTCAATCAATATGCTTTACTCAAACAACGTAGTCATAAGTTGACTTTAACATTTCACACATTCAATATATATATAACTCATCATGCTCTTTGCAACAAAGATTTAAAACAATAAAATTCACATAGCAAATAGGAACTGAAAGACTTGCCTTGATCGTTGTTTACCAATAACAGTTTAACAGCTTACAGTTATCTGCACTTCACGTGCCCTACACAATTATATAATCATGCACACCAACTATTAGTCACATAGCAAAGCTTAATAGTTGTAATGTAAACTTTACTCTACCCTCATAACCCTTCCTATCATAGATACACAATGTTCAATTTGATTGTGTTAACTTTCAACTTATATCTCACTGTATTTCATATTCGAAGTTCATTAAAGTGTTTAAGTCTTGCTAGGACTACTTATTGGTTTTATATTAACCCTATTCAATATCTTATAATATTCATTTCATTTGATTTAAAACACTTTTTACGTTCATTATCACTTATCACGGCGTTTCGACGTTTATTCGTCACCCGCCCAATTTGTCTCTCTTGTGTGTGCTTAGTATGCGTATTCAACTTATCTAATATATTATTTATTAATGTTAAGCATCATTATACTTCATAATATTCATGTTCTATAACTTAGAACAACATCTATTATCGTCGACATCACTATACTTGTGTATGTGCATGCCCGACGCCCTCTGAATGCCTCTAAAAACACAACAGTCCTAAAAATGACAATTCTGACCATTTTTAAAACCTCAAATTAAAATACTTACAGAAAAAAAGTTGTAGGTCTATTCGTCCTCGTTTCGGATGATCTTGAATCACCTCAATCGGAGTTCGTATGAAAACGTTATGCTTATTTTACTAAAATAGGTCAAAGTGGTCACACACGACATATTTTAGGCGCATTGCTACTTAATTAATTTGAGCACAATTGCAACCGTACACAAATGACTTAGGACATAGCTTAAATCTGGCGCTTGTAGCGTAATGAAAGCGGGACTCAAGCTAATGTTCTTCTCGATTTTTGACCCTTTTTCTCCTACTAATCTTCATAATTTGAGTTATACACATCCAAATTAGTCCGTTTTCGATTCTATGGATTTGTAATTCATAGAACTACAACATACTAGAATTCTAACAATTTATAAAAACATTAACCAACTTAAAATTTGACCCAAAACACATGTTCATACTCTATTTTCATGTTTTAACATCTCTAGCAAATTCGATCGCCGCGACTTCGTTTCTTAACTAATTAACACGATTTAAACTATGTCGTTTTCATTTCTCAACATATTATCACAATCCAATAACAAATTATAGATTACAACACATATAAGGCATCAATTCTCATACTTTCTAAAGCCCCTTTTCAACATACACACTGATATATATACAACCTTCTACTAACTCGTGATTGTTTTGTTTTACGACCCACTTTCTTTCCCTTTTTCATAATTTACGACATTATTCGTTATCTTGGCTATTGGAGTTAGGTAACTCTCATTTCTTATCTTTATATCTCTTCAAGATTCTTCTTTGAATTTTCTTGTTTATATAACAATTCTTCCTTTAAGAATTTCCAACTTCATTTACATTGCTCAACATTTCGTCCAGGTTCCACATTTTCATCATACGTATCCATTTTCTATACGTGGTACACATCGAGTCTCTAATAGTTTTAATATAGTACGTTGATTGGTTTCCCACAAACAACTAACAAACTAGGTTCCGAGTTGCTAGTTCGTATATACCTCCGCTCTATGAAGGAATCGTTTAGCCCAGATACCATACATCAACTATTAAAGAGTACAACTCTACCATACTTAAATATAACTTTTTGATTCTTAACTTCTTTATCAATTTTTTCCTATAGACATTGTCTATTTATTATCACCTTACATTCTTATTTTTGGAGTTGGGTAACCCCACATTCATACTCCTTATAACTCTGCGAGATTCTTCTTTGAATCCTTTCACACATGTTTTAATCCCTTCTTTATAAATTTCTTAAATTATTTCTTATTGTTCAAACTCTACTTTAGCTTATTCTTTCATTATCTTCACATTCCTTCTCTAAGGTTATAGCCTACGGTACTCCTACCTAAGGTTTATAAGCTACGGCTCTGATACCAACTGTAATGACCCCAAAATTCATACAATATAATTCTCAACTTCGGTCATTAATAACACATCTACCTTCTAATTTTACATCCTTATTTGATGTTAAATTTTATAAAATTCAGAATAATTTAAACTTTTCTATCTTCTTACTTTAATTCCCTGAATCAAAACCTTTATCATCTACATGTCTTTGAATCGTATATAATCCATGATTCACTTCATCACAATTATTATATAAAATTTTACATTTCAATCCGATAACCTTTACATATCAGATAACTCTAACTTTAGCTTTACAACTCAACATAAAAATATACATCATAAAACATTTAGTACATCTCATGAATCTTAATCATGCTATTAAGAAATAACAACTTTAGCTAAAATATTAATCTTCGTGTATTATTTTTGATCCACGTCATTCAAGTAGCACATAGTGTTACCTTCGATCCTTAACCTGCAAAAATTGTTATTTGCAAGGTTAAGCTAGACAGCCCAGCAAAATCTAACAGTTTTTATGCATCACGTATCACATAATAACATGTTCAACATATATCTAAAAAACATTGGACTAACATAACATACATCTTACGGTTAATATATAACAAGTATAAAGATTGAGTTCCTTACTCAATCAACATGCTTTACTCAAGCAACGTAGTCATAAGTTGACTTTAACATTTCACACATTCAACATATATATAACACATCATGCTCTTTGCAACAAAGATTTAAAATAATAAAATTCACATAGCAAATAGGAACTGAAAGACTTGCCTTGATCGTTGTTTACCAATAACAGTTTAACGACTTACGATTATACGCCAGACTTCACGTGCCCTACACAAATATATAATCATGCACACCAACTATTAGTCACATAGCAATGCTTAATAGTTGTAATGTAAACTTTACTCTACCCTCATAACCCTTCCTATCAAAGATACACAATGTTCAATTTGATTGTGTTAACTTTCAACTTATATCTCACTGTATTTCATATTCGAAGTTCATTCAAGTGTTTAAGTCTTGCTAGGACTACTTATTGGTTTTATATTAACCCTATTCAATATCTTATAATATTCATTTCATTTGATTTAAAACACTTTTTACGTTCATTATCACTTATCACGGCGTTTCGACGTTTATTAAATCACCCGCCAATTTGTCTCTCTTGTGTGTGCTTAGTATGCATATTCAACTTATCTAATATATTATTTATTAATGTTAAGCATCATTATACTTCATAATATTCATGTTTTATAACTTAGAACAACATCTATTATCGTCGACATCACTATACTTGTGTATGTGAATGCCCGACGCCCTCCAATTGCCTCCGAAAACACAACAGTCCTACAAATGACCATTTTGACCCTTCTTAAAGAACTCAGATTAAACAACTTAAAGAACAAAGGTTGTAGGTCTATTCGTCCTCGTTTCGGATGATCTTGAATCACCTCAATCGGAGTTCGTATGAAAATGTTATGCCTATTTTACTAAAATAAGTCAAAGCAGTCATACCTGACATACTTTGGGCGCAGGTGCGCCCAATTAAGCCTTGGGCATATACAGATCGCGCCTCTAATACAAATTGCGCCCCAAATGACTTAGGGCACAACGCAATGTGCTAGATTAAGCAACAGGACTGAAGCTACTATTCTTCGCGATTTTTGACCCTTTTTCTCCTACTAATCTTCATAACTTGAGTTATACACATCCAATTAGTCCGGTTTTGATTCTATGGGATTCGTAATTCATAGAACTACAACATACTAGAATTTTAACAATTTATAAAAACATTAACCAACCTAAAATTTGACCCAAAACACATGTTCATACTCTATTTTCATGTTTTAACATCTCTAGCGAATTCGATCGCCACGACTTCGTTTCTTAACCAATTAACACGATTTAAACTACGTCGTTTTCATTTCATAACATATTATGACAATCCAATAACAAATTACAGATTAAAACACATATAAGGCATCAATTCTCGTACTTTCTAAAGCCTTTTTTCAACATACACACTGATATATATACAACCTTCTACTACAACCCTATTCCATACCTTTAATCATCAAATAACACCCACAAACGAGGATTAACAAATTATAGAACATATATATACATGTATTTTTATCAATTCCACAAAATTATCAAAAAATTAGAGTTGAAGTAGGTTATACCTTCTCTTTGATTGTATGCTACAAAAGATGGTGACTAGGTTTAGTAATTTCCCTTCTTCCTCTTGCCAATCTCCAAAAACTAGTTTTTCTTCTCTCTTGCAAACCCTCTGTAATTCTTCTTCTCACCCAACTCACCACTAGCCTTAGGAAAAATAAGATGCGTAGATAATATAAATTGGCCACTCACCCACGCACACTTCAATTATAAAAATAAGAAGACGTCAGTTGGAATAAGCCAAAGGCCACAAGGCCTTGTTTGGCTAACACCTTTTTCCCCCAAATAGATTATTTAAATAATATTATATTATATAGTTACTACTTGTCACACATGCAACCCATTAAATATCTTATAATTTATAATTATAATAATTATAATCTTATTATAATTATAAATAAATATATATCTAATTTTAATAAATTAGAAACATTATTTTATTTTATTTTACAATTCACTTAATTTAATTATCTTCTTAAATATTAAGCAATTGATTTAATTTAATTATTTTCTTAAATTAAATCCTTCAGATAAAATTATCAACACTCAATTTAATTATCATTAATCAATTTAGTTACTAAATTAATTCACCACAATTCATCGATTATTTATTTATCTCAATAAATAAATAAATTTAAAATATTTATTTACTTCAATAAATATTTAAAATTAATTACTAAATTCATTTAATTCCTTCAATAGTTAACTTGACTATTAATTCCTCACTTTCCCGATATATGAATATATATTTCTCTTCACACCAGATCATATATTTCAACATATATAACACGTATATATACATACTCAAACTTAAAATATCTCATAATAAGAGTTTTAATTATTAAATTCTTATTTTAATAATTTATAAAAATTTGGGTTGTCACAATTAATGAACAAGCCCATTGTTTGTTTAATGCAAGCCCAAGTATAAGTTAAGCTAAAAGCTCAAAGTAAGAACCATGGATTATTGGATGATTAAAACCCATGGGGCAACCCATGGGTGATCCAAAGTGATAAGCAAGTAAACTTAATGGCTAAGTAAAGGATAAGTTAAGTGGTGAACAAGCAAATAATGTGATGAGAAAGTAAAGTGCTTATGTGTGATAAGCAAGTAAAGTATTATATGTGATGAGCAAGCAAAGTGCTTATATGTGATGAGCAAGTAAGGGATAAGTTGAATAATGACCAAGTATATGTGGTGATCAAGTAAATGGTTAAGCTAGGAATAGTAAGGAGGTGGATGGCTTATTGACCATTAAGCCCTCAATTAGGATTTCCTATAAATAAGAGATGCCTTAGTTCATTTCTTAGTTGTTAGATTTTCCAGCAATAACTTATAGCTTATTGGTTAGAGAGAAAAAGCTACAAAAGCTAGAACAAGTTAGCCTTTGTTAATTCAAGAAGCAAGAAGAAGATTAAAGCTTAATCAAGTGATTATCAAGGGTAGGAACCTAAACCATGAATCTCTTTCTCTTCAATTGTTAAAGAAGTGAATAGTGGTAGGATTTGTATGATAAGAAGAAGTAAGAATGATTAATCAAAGGACTTAAGTCATAATAAGCCGTGAGTAAGTACTTTGTTCATGGATAAGTTATGAACGAAGGAAGAACTTGTAAGAACTTGTAATATGTCTACATAAATGAAATTTGTATGATTAAAAGATAAGAGGATGATGGTTAGAAGACTTAAACTATGATAAGTCGTGTGAAGTAAAATCATAAGTAGTTTATACTTTTATAAGTTATAAACTCATGAAGAACAAGTAATAACTTATCATGTAAATAAGTTAATGTAATATGTATGTTAAGATGTTAATATGATGGATAGAATCCGTTTGAAACAATGAATAAATCATAAGTAACGAAGTTATGCTGGAATTCACACGATTAGACGATAATCGTCGAATTCGTGAAATTCTAGGAATGAAAGTCAAATTTTGACGTTGAGTTCAAAAACGTTGGTTTTCAATGGAGTATAGTCTCATTTTACATTATAAAGTTGAGGACTCAAAAATGACCGAATTCCGACTTAGAACGAAGAAATGAGCTTTAAACGTTCATGAACGTTTACCGTTTTTGTTAAAATAAACTAATAGGTGAATTTTTTGTTAACGGATTTGAAAATGGAAAATTCTTGCATAAACACGTAGATTATGTAATTTCTGAGCTAAGGGCTTTTAAATGTGCCAATTTGGACTTATAACGAAGAAGTTATGAGCCCGAAAAGTTCACAGAAAAATTTAACTGTCAAATTTTTCTGGGACTGAGGTCTGGCGCCGCAGCGCCAAACAAAGCTTGTTAGGTTACGCCACAGCGCTGGGGCGAAGGGAGTGGACGCTGCAGAGTCATGCTGCAGCGTCACTCAAAGGCATAACACTCGCGCCACAACACCATAAACAGATGGGCCATGCATCTTTGGAAAGTGCAGCCGCCACTAGTCTAAAAGGATGTCATGTGCATGTTTGCGAAGATGGACTTTTGTTGACCAAGTTGTTTGTGAACCCAATGGGTTGCAAGACAAATATGGGACATGTAATTACTTAATAAACATGATAAAACCTTTCCTAAATCACTTTTATAGTGATTACTTAGGAATTTAATGTTGTTTAATGGGTAGTTAAATGATGAACGTAAAGTATAAGAACGTGAACTGTATTCAATAAATGATGATGACTATAATGTTGAGAGTTACAACTAAAAGTTGTTAAGTAATACGTGAACATGAACGGTATGCAATAAGTGTACTTAACCAATAACGATCAAGTCTCAGATAGTAACGTAGGAACGGTAGTAAGCCATAAGGAAGGATGATTAACTCGAAATGAGTTGTATTAATGAAGTAAATCCACTTAAGACATAGAAGAGAAAGAAGTTGGTAGGAACGATGTAAGTTATAACGGTAAGTCAGAACCAATAATAACGAATCTAATACATGATTAGATTGAGAAGAAGGGTAAGATTTATTAGAAACCATGTATATTCATTCATGACCTAATGTAGTATGTTATGTGGTTATGTGTTGTAGAAACTATAAAGACTCAAAGGAAAAGTAATTTTACTGTAGCAGAAGCTGAAGGAAAGTTTTCTTATCGCTTGTCTAACCTTCGTGTTAGCCAAGTTTTTAGTGCATGTATGGTTTTAAAGAAAGGGTCGATGCCAGTTTTAACTCGGCTAGACTAATCTTGAAGAATTGATTGATTTATTTACAAGTCTTTCAATATAGAATTGATAATGCTATCCTACGCCAATTGTTTGGTACGAATTCAAGGTAAGCATGAGTATGAATAAACAAATGTATTTTTCATCGATTATTCGATGGGCACGCGAGGTTGCCAAAATTTAAACGTAAATAGAGTATTATAGGCTAATCACCTAGTAGTGCTCGTAAGAATTGTCAGACTTACGGTCTTAGTACCGGGTTGTCCTTTTCATGAATAAAAGATAAAGAGAATGTTCATGGTCTATGGACCTACTCAGAATTTCTAAGTTACTATGTGTACTTCAGAATTGTTTTATGAGATGAGAAGTGATATTCAATGTTTCATAGTACTTCATAACTATTGTTCAGTTAATGAGGAATAATCATATGATTCTCGAAGTGGTATCTTTATAATGTATTGTTAGACTTGCTGAGCTAGTTATGATCACTTCTTGCTTGAATCATATGATTATATCTAAGGTCGAGCGAACCGAGGTTTCCAATAGAGATAAAGGCAAGGAGAAGATAATCGACTAGTTTATTCTGTAATAGACTAGTATATTTGTATGAATTATATTACAATAAACAAAGGAATGTAATGGTTTTCAGAACCTTAGAACGGGATGTATTATTATTAATGTAATAAGAATGTCGTTTATACACATATTTTAATGTTGTTTCAATAGAATTAATGTACAATTACAAGTACCGTGTAGCACCATCTGTTGGGTTGGAAGATACCCGAATTTGGGGGCGTCACAAACCCAAACTCGGTGCTTCACGATATCATTTCTTTGAGCAGAATAATAATAAAAAATAATATAGATATCAAACTTAATTAACATATATCAGAGTTGTCCAATCCCAGGTTCATAACCTTTAATACATTACATTACATGATAATTAATAAATATTATCGTCTTAATAAAGTCTAACTATTACATAAGATACCAAACACTTATTCTACCAGCTTTCCATTTCCCTTATTCTTGTCTGAACCTTCAAGTCGATCACACTTAGCTAAAAACATTTAAATGAAAAGCAATTTTATAAGTTATTAAAATAGGAATTTAATAATTAAAATTCTTATTATGAGATATTTGAGTTTGAGTATATATATATCGTTATATATATTTTTGAAATATGTGATGCGGTGTGAAGAGAAATATATATTCATATATTGGGAAAGTGAGGTTTAATAGTTGAGTTAACTATTGAAGGAATTAAATGAATTTTGTAATTAATCTTAAATATTTATTGAATTGAATAAATATTTTAAATAATTTATTTATTGAGAAAATAAATAATTTATGAAATTATGGTATAATAATTTTTGTGGTGTTATTTGTGTATGTATGATAATTAAGTTAAAGCAAAGGTAAATTTTATTCTTTGAAGATTTAATTTAATGAATTAATTAAATTAAATGAGTTGTTTAATATTAAAGAAAATAAGTAAATTAAATAAAGCGATGTTTAAGTCTAATTTATTAATTAAATTAGATATATGATTATTTATTAATCATCAGAAGAATTATAATAAAAATTATAATTATTATAATTATCATTGTAAGTTATGTAAATTGGTTACAGGTGTAGCAAATAAAAACTATATAATATAATATTATTAAAATAATCTAGTATGGGAGAAATTGTGTGTAACCAAACGCAGCCTTATGGCTTTTGGTTTATTGTAACTGACGCCTTTTTATTTTCTTCACCTGACGTACGTTGGGGGGGAGAGGGAGTCAGTTATATGTTACGCGTTCTTTTTCCTAAGGCTAGTACTGAGCTTGGTGAGGAAGAGAGGAAATACTGAGGTTTTGAGAGAGAGAGAGTTTTCTGTGATTTTGCCAAGAGGAAGGAGAGTTCACCATCTCTTGCTAAGCCTACAACTAGGGTTTGAAGGTATACTTTACTTCTAATGTTTACAGTTTGAATTCTTATGATCATCTTCTATAAATTGCTTATCACATGGGAGTTATACATGTATGTATGTGGTTTATAATCTATTAATCATCATTTGTGAGTGCTATTTGATGATTAGGTTACAAGAAATTGGTTTGTAGGAAGAAATTGAAATAACAGTGGTTATGTATGAAAATGGCTTAAGAAAGTACAAAATTTTATGTCTAATATGTGTTATAATCTGTAAATTGATGTTGGATTATGTTAGTATGTGAAGAAACGAAAACAACGAAAGTTGAATGAATCGAAATGGTTGAGAATCGAATTCGTAGTGAATGAATTCGCTCAATTGTCAAAACATGAAAATTAGTATAAACATGAGCTTTAAATTCATATTTGGATTAGTTAATGTTTATGTTAATTTTTGGGTATTTGGTATGTTGTAGTTTTATGAGCTAAAAACCCATAGAATCAAAAATGAACTCATTTGGATGAGTATAACTCATGTTATGATGATTAGAAAGGAGTTTGTAAACCTAATTTGGCTTTCTGTAGTGTTCGGGATCAAAATTCACGAGTTAGCAGAAGGGACCCCCGCTCCGGCGGGCCCCCTAGTGTAAAAACCCCCCCCCCGGGGGGGGGGGGGTAGTCTACCTAGCCAATTTTGGAAAAACAATTTGACATGACATGTTTTACTAAAACAACCATAACGTTTTTATACGAACTCCGATTAAGGTAATTCATGATGATCTGGAACGAGGACGAATAGACCTACAACTTTTGTTCTTTAAGTTTTTTAATTTGAGGTCTTTAGGAAGGGTCAAAATAGTCATCTTTGTGACTGTTACGTATTTCGAGAGGCGATCGGAGGGCGTCGATCGAGCACATACGCAAGTATAGTGCTCCCGACGATGGAATATGTTATTCTAAGTGATGTAACATGAAAATGCATGATATAATACATGACATATAAAATTTCCTTGCTCATAATAGAAAGCATTGGCATGACTTAGTATGTGTTTTGAAAAGAAACTTAAAGATTTTGAAAAAAAAAAAAAACCTTGGAAACTTATGTTCTATAATAAGTTCGAACTTAGTGGTTTATATACATGATCATGATTGAGTTCAAATATAAATGAGCATGATATGGTGTTTATAGTGTCTTGTTCATGATAAAACTTGTTAGACCTTGTGTTAGAAAAGTTTTCAAGAGAAACTTGATATAATAGAACTAAGGTGCATAAATGCTACATATGAGGTAGGTTTTGAACTTGAGAAGAGCGTTATCATGACTTAGTTACTTATGATAAGAGTTTTAAAAGTTGTCTTATATGTGCTATACTACATCATTAATGATAAAATGATTTCAAAGACAAACTCCATTATCTTTTGTAAACTAAGTATTAAAACATGAATGATATGTGCACTCAACTAGTCAAGTATGACATAAGTTATTAAGCATGTTTTAAAAGTATGAACTATGCTATGTCCATGTAAATGAGATAGATACATGTGAGCATGCTATTATTAGAGGCTTATTAGTACAAATATATGGTTTAAAAGCTTATAACATTAAATCTTGTTAAAGAAAGTTGTTAAGCCTTATTGATTGAAATAAATCATTATGGAGCTAAGTAATTTGAATGTGAACTTGAAAATAGATCACAACCTATTTGATGTCAAGTACGGATGGTTAAGGTATACTTATACATGCCTAGCTATTCTAAGAGTATGATGAGAAAGTGAAATGAAGGTTTTACAAACCTAGTTAGGAAACAATGTAACGTTACTATTATATTAAGAATGTATGAAATATATGACTAATGGATGTGAATCCATGATTATATAACTGTGTAGGAATACACGAAGTGCAGATAAGCGTTAAGCAGTTAAGTCGTAGTTCATAAACTACGAATAATCAGGCAAGTCTTTCAGTTCCTATTTGCTATGTGAACTTGATGATTAACTATTTTAAATCTTTATTGCAAAGAGCATGATGTGTTATATATATGTTGAAAGTATGAAATGTTAAAGTCAATTTATGACTATGTTGATTGATTAAAGCATGTTGATTGAGTAAGGACTCAATCTTTATACTTGTTATATGAACTGTAGCATGTATGTTATATGTTGAGCATGTTATTATGTGCTATGTGATGCATGAAAACTGTTAGATTTTGTTGGGCTGTCGAGCTCAACCTTGCAAATAACCACTTTTGCAGGTTCAAGATTCAAGGTAAAGTTATGTGTTACTTGAAAGACATGAATCAGATGTGATACTTGAAGATTTATACACTTTGGTTGTGTTATTATTATTTGAACCATGTTTAAGGTTCCGAATAATGTATTAATGTTGAATTGTAATATCATTTTGTGATGTAAACTATTGTAGTATTAAAATGATTGATTCGAGATATTTAGATGTAAAGGTTGAAGGTTTTGGGAACGAGGATAGTTTGTAATAAAAATTTTAATTATTCCGCAAATTTCAATGGTTGTATTATCATTTAATGATGTAAAATTAGAGGTTGATGTTGAATTATTAACGAATCAAAGTTCGAGAATTAAATTATATGAATTTTGGGGTCGATTATATTTGGTATCAAAGTTGTAGGTTATAAACCTTAGGTAAGAGTACCCTAGGCTATAACCTTAGAGAATAAAGGAGAAGATGATAAAGAAGTTAAGAATCAAAAAAGTTATATTTAAGTATGGTACAATTGTACTCTTTAATAGTTGATGTATGGTATTTGGGCTAAACGATTCCTTCATAGAATGAGAGGTATATACAAACTAGCAACTCGGAACCTAGTTTGTTGGTTGTTTGTGGGAAACCACCAAAGTGTACCATATTGAAACTATTAGAGACTCGATGTGTACCAAGTATAGAAATGGATACGTATTATGATGAAAATGTGGAACTTAAATGAAATGTTGAGCAATGTAAATGAAGTTAGAAATTTTAAAGGAAGAATTGTTATATAAACAAGAAAAATTCAAAGAAGAATCTTGAAGAGATATAAAGATAAGATATGGGAGTTGCCTAACTCCAATAGCCAAGATAACGAATAATGATGAATAGACAAAGTCTGGAAGATTAAAAGCATAAACAAAATCGTAAATGATGAAAAAGGAAAGAAAGAGGATTGTAAAACAAAACGATCACAAGTTAAGAAAAGAATTTTAAGGGAGATGATTATAGAATAAGATCACGGCGTGATCTATTTAAGTTATAAAAGAAAGATGGTATGTAATGTTTGAATAATTATAGCTTGATGCTATGAAGTTAATGTACTATGATATAGTACGAGATAAACTCACGAGGAGTTATAGATAATGTGATACGAGGAATCAGTATTGAGCAAGTTAAGAGCAAGTTATAAGCAAGATAGAGTTAGGTGGGATTTCAATTGAGGACTCATGTGATGATGGTTGAGTTGTACAAACCTTTGTATGGGCGAGGGTTTTTTGTGCTTGCACTCGATTTATCACATTGATAATCATTGGAATGTCGATGTCGCGCTATCAATGTATATATGGGTGAAAAGGTGATTCTTTTTCATGTGTATATTTGATAGTTAGAAACTATTAAGATTAGTTAGATATTATTAGGATTAGGTGCGGTTCTTAAAACTAAAGCATATGGTAAGTTCGTGACTCATAATAATATGGTATGTTTTGAACCCCTCAAATGAATGGACGATATGGTCCGACTAGGATAAGTTCTTAAACTCATATTATTGTGGCAAGTTCACGAACTTCCAATGTGCGGTAAGTTTGATGAACTATATTGGGGGGATATAGGAGGATGGTAAGTTGAAATACAAGAATATTTAGTATAAAAATTGAAATTGATGGAGAAAATTAGATATTCTAAATCTACTAGCTATGCTAGATTTTTGAAATTTATTGACTTTCGTGTCGATGGTTGTACTTTTGATTTTGAAAAAAAAAAAATGTTGGATCACACTAGTGAACCAAAAGAATTTTTAAAAAATAGTGTTATTATTCGCGTATCTATGCTGTTTGTTTCGGCTAGATAAAAAAAATGATTTTTTAATTTTCAAAATATATTTTAACTATATGTATCGGGTGATATGATAAATGATGGAGTCATCAATGCAATGGAACCTGGTGTTGGATGTGATCATATGATCGTCAGCCCACTATGGTGAGATGTAGTATGACAACGTCATAATCATGACGCCATAAAAAAGATTTTGAGATTTCTTTAAGATATGAGAATATATATATATATATATATATATATATATATATATATATGTATATTTCGATTGATGTCCGAATTGTTGTAGAAGTCTATGCTATTTGATTCAGCTAGACGAATATTGAAAGATGATCATAAAATTCAAGTGTTTCTTGAGAAGTTATGCCAAACCAAATTGTTTTGGTGCGGATTCAGATGTTGAAAAGCTGAGATGAACAACCCTTTTATAGGGGATTACGTGAAGCGTTTAGATGTTTGTGCACAATAATACATGTACGAAGGGTTGATCACCCTAAGTACGGGAGTCCTATAGTCTAATGACACATTGTTAAGGTTTAAGTTGAAAGAGTACTTATAACCGTGGTATGAGTCACATCTCACGAGAGTGAACAATACATTATTTTTGAAGGGCTTTAACACCCTAAGTATGGGAGTCCCTATAGTCTAATGATTGTTAAGGTTTAAGTTGAAAGAGTACTCATAACCGTGGACGTAGTTCAAGGTCTTATGACCCTCAGCATGATTTGGAATCTTTTAAATTCATGTTATTCATATCGCTTCCCAGTTATTGAGCAATTATGGAAGATTTTATTATTATGAAAGGTTAAAGTGGAAAGGATTAGAAAATTAAGCAAAACATAATAATTTCAAGAAAGAATTGAAACTCCAGAAAGAAGAGAAATGTGAAACTCTTAGAAGAGGAAGAGGTGAGGAATATGATGATCTTAGAAAGATCCTTAGAGAAAGAATTTGGTTGCAGAACCCAATAAATGAATAAAGTATTAACGTAAAATCTATTTTGATAGATTGAATGAATAAAGATTAATAAAAAAAATTCGAGGACGAAATTCTTAGAAGAAAGGGTGAATGTTCTATCCCGAGTGTTTATGATAACGATCCTTAGAAAAGGAAATGAATGGGTTAAATAATATATAATATTTGATATATGAGTGTGTTTAATTGAAGGTTATGTAATAAAACCTAAAAGTTGTCAAGAAAATGAATGAAAGTATGTATAAGAATATATATATATATATATATATATATATATATATATGTAAAACTTTTTGCTAAGTTAACGTGTTGAAGTTATTCAACGATAATTGTGAAAGAGATTTTGTGAAAACCTTAGTAAGGTAGGTTTTTGTTTTGATTCCGAGGACGGAATCCTTATAAGGAGGAAGGATGTGACAACCCGAATTTTTATAAGTTATTAAAATAGGAATTTAATAATTAAAATTCTTATTATGAGATGTTTTGAGTTTGAGTAATATATATATCGTGCTATATATATTTTGAAATATGTGATCGGTGTGAAGAGAAATATATATTCATATATTGGGAAAGTGAGGTTTAATAGTTGAGTTAACTATTGAAGGAATTAAATGAATTTTGTAATTAATCTTAAATATTTATTGAATTGAATAAATATTTTAAATAATTTATTTATTGAGAAAAATAAATAATTTATGAAATTGTGGTATAATAATTTAGTTACGTGTGTATGATAATTAAGTTAAAGCAAAGGTAAATTTTATTCTTTGAAGATTTAATTTAATGAATTAATTAAATTAAATGAGTTGTTTAATATTAAAGAAAATAAGTAAATTAAATAAAGCGATGTTTAAGTCTAATTTATTAATTAAATTAGATATATGATTATTTATTAATCATCGGAAGAATTATAATAAAAATTATAATTATTATAATTATCATGTAAGTTATGTAAATTGGTTATGTGTAGCAAATAAAAAACTATATAATATAATATTATTAAAATAATCTAGTATGGGAGAAATTGTGTGTAACCAAACGCAACCTTATGGCTTTTGGTTTATTGTAACTGACGCTTTTTATTTTCTTCACGACGACGTTGGGGGGGAGAGGAGTCGAGTTATATATTGTTACGTTCTTTTCCTAAGGCTAATCTTGAGCTTGGAAGAGGAGAGAGAAATAATAGAGAGTTTGAGAGAGAGAGTTTTCTACGATTTTTCCAAGAGGAAGGAGAGTTCACCATCTCTTGCTAAGCCTACAACTAGGGTTTGAAGGTATACTTTACTTCTAATGTTTACAGTTTGAATTCTTATGATCATCTTCTGTAAATTGCTTATCACATGGGAGTTATACATGTATGTATGTGGTTTAT
Source organism: Panax quinquefolius (assembly GCA_020205615.1). NCBI lineage: Eukaryota > Viridiplantae > Streptophyta > Magnoliopsida > Apiales > Araliaceae > Panax > Panax quinquefolius. Next base: position 71,464,421 of record CM035173.1, on the reverse strand, counting down.
AATCTATTAATCATCATTTGTGAGTGTTATTTGATGATTAGGTTACAAGAAATTGGTTTATAGGAAGAAATTGAAATAAAAGTTGTTATGTATGAAAATGTCTTAAGAAAGTAAAAATTTTTATGTATAATATGTGTTATAATCTGTAAATTGATGTTGGATTATGTTAGTATGTGAAGAAACGAAAACAACGAAAGTTGAATGAATCGAAATGGTTGAGAAATGAATTCATAGTGAACGAATTCGCTAAATTGTCAAAACATGAAAATTAGTATGAACATGAGCTTTAAATTCATATTTGGGTTAGTTAATGTTTATGTTAATTGTTGGGTATTTGGTATGTTGTAGTTTTATGAGTTACAAACCCATAGAATCGAAAATGAACTCATTTGGATGAGTATAACTCATGTTATGATGATTAGAAAGGAGTTTGTAGGCCTAATTTGGCTTTCTGTAGTGTTCGGGATCAAAATTCGCGAGTTAGCAGAAGGGACCCCTGCCCCGATGGGCCCCCCTAGTGTAAAATCCCCTGCCCCGGTGGGGGTAGTCTGCCTAGCCAATTTTGGAAAAAAAATCGATTGGACATGTTTTACTAAAAAATAGCCATAACGTTTTCATACGAACTTCGATTGAGGTGATTCAAGATGATCCAGAACGAGGACGAATAGACCTACAACTTTTGTTCTTTAAGTGTTTTAATTTGAGGTCTTTAGGAAGGGTCAAAATAGTCATCTTTGTGACTGTTACGTATTCGGAGGCGATCGGAGGGCGTCGATCGAGCACATATGCAAGTATAGTGCTCCCGACGATGGAATATGTTATTCTAAGTGATGTAACATGAAAATGCATGATATAATACATGACATATAAAATTTCCTTGCTCATAATAGAAAGCATTGGCATGACTTAGTATGTGTTTTGAAAAGAAACTTAAAGATTTTGAAAAAAAAAACAAACCTTGTGGAAACTTATGTTCTATAAGTTCTGAACTTAGTGGTTTATATACATGATTGAGTTCAAATATAAATGAGCATGATATGGTGTTTATAGTGTCTTGTTCATGATAAAACTTATTAGACCTTGTGTTAGAAAAGTTTTCAAGAGAAACTTGATATAATAGAACTAAGGTGCATAAATGCTACATGAGGTAGGTTTTGAACTTGAGAAGGCGTTATCATGACTTAGTTACTTATGATAAGAGTTTTTTAAAAGTTGTCTTATATGTGCTATACTACATCATTAATGATAAAATGATTTCAAAGACAAACTCCATTATCTTTTGTAAACTAAGTATTAAAACATGAATGATATGTGCACTCAACTAGTCAAGCATGACATAAGTTATTAAGCATGTTTTAAAAGTATGAACTATGCTATGTCCATGTAAATGAGATAGATACATGTGAGCATGCTATTAGAGGCTTATTAGTACAAATATATGGTTTAAAAGCTTATAACATCAAATCTTGTTAAAGAAAGTTGTTAAGCCTTATTGATTGAAATAAATCATTATGGAGCTAAGTAATTTGAATGTGAACTTGAAAATAGATCACAACCTATTTGATGTCAAGTACGGATGGTTAAGGTATACTTATACATGCCTAGCTATTCTAAGAGTATGATGAGAAAGTGAAATGAAGGTTTTACAAACCTAGTTAGGAAATAATGTAACGTTACTATTATATTAAGAATGTATGAAATATATGACTAATGGATGTGAATCCATGATTATATAACTGTGTAGGAATACACGAAGTGCAGATAAGCGTTAAGCAGTTAAGTCGTAGTTCATAAACTACGAATCAGGCAAGTCTTTCAGTTCCTATTTGCTATGTGAACTTGATGATTAACTATTTTAAATCTTTATTGCAAAGAGCATGATGTGTTATATATATGTTGAAAGTATGAAATGTTAAAGTCAATTTATGACTATGTTGATTGATTAAAGCATGCTGATTGAGTAAGGACTCAATCTTTATACTTGTTATATGAATTGTAGCATGTATGTTATATGTTGAGCATGTTATTATGTGCTATGTGATGCATGAAAACTGTTAGATTTTTTTGGTCATCGAGCTCAACCTTGCAAATAACCACTTTTGCGAGTTCAAGATTCAAGGTAAAGTTATGTGTTACTTGAAAGACATGAAATAGATGTGATACTTGAAGATTTATACACTTTGGTTTATTATTATTATTTGAACCATGTTTAAGGTTATTATTATTTGAACCATGTTTAAGGTTAGAATAATGTATTAATGTTGAATTGTAATATCGTTTTCGAGGATAGTTTTGATGTAAACTATTGTAGTATTAAAATGATTTTGAAAGATATTTAGATGTAAAGGTTGAACCAAAAAGTTTTGGGAACGAGGATAGTTTGTAATAGAAAATTTTAATTATTATCGAAACCAATAAATTTCAATGGTCATATTATCGTATCGTTTAATGATGTAAAATTAGAGGTTGAATGTATTATTAATCAATAATGTACTTATACGTAATCATCGATAAGAAAATGTCGAGAATTAAATTATATGAATTTTGGGGTCAAATAATTATTATAATTTATCAATATTTTTAAAACATCAAATCATTATTAAATGATTTATATATTAAATAATTCTATTATCATTAATATTCAAATAATATTAAAATATTAATGAAACTATTGCCAAAATATTAAAGTTATTTATAATAACTCAAAATACTTTTAAAGTATTAATATTAACCTTAAATGATTTTTAAAACAATTAAAATCATTTTTAGATAATTACCATTAATATTTAAATATTAATGTATTATTTATCAAAATATTAAAAGTCATTAATTATAACTTAAAATATTTTTTAAACCATTAATATCATTTTTAAATGATTTTCAATTCAATAAAACCATTTTAAAACTATTTATTTAATTTAATTCTTAAATAAATCAAATATCATTAATATTAAATTATTAATGAAATTTAACTTTAAATATTAAAAGTTATATTTTATAACTTCAATTATTTTTAAACTCTTTATTTTCATTTAAAATAATTTTTTACATTATTAAAATAATTTTTAACTAATTTATTTAATATAATTATTAAATAAATCTAAATTTCATTAATATTAAATAATTAATAAAATTTATCTTAAAATATTAAAAGTTATATTTCATAACTTAGAATATGTTTAAATACTTTATTATCATTTAAAATGATTTTTAATATAATAAAATCATTTTAATTAATTTATTTAATGCATTTATTAAATAAATTAAATATCAATAATATTCAAATAAATGCTAATATTTATGAAAAATATGTCAAATTATTAAAAGTTAATTTTTATAACTTCAAATTATTTTTAAAATTATTTTTGTAATTTTTAGAAATTATTTTCTATTTTTAAATGATTTTTGGAAATTAAAATAAATAAAATTAATAAGTCTGTCGCTATAGCTTTTAGCGACAGTAAGTGTCTGTGAGAGCCCCAAATCCGGGTCCCAAATCACCACGAATCTGGTACAACCATTTTATAACTATTGCGGAAGATATAAACATAAGTTATTTATACAATAAACTTTACGCACTATTCCCCAAGGTCGAGTAACCTTAACTTATACACAAATCATAACTTATCTAACACATAACATTATTATCATACAACACTATTACAAATCTAATCGCGCACATTAACTTTAAGCTAGAACTGTCTTTAACCTTTCCTTGTATCCAACACATTCGTCTTTATCTGCAATGTTTTATCATTATATAGCAAGGGTGAGCATGAAGGTTGCCCATAAAGTTTAAATTTTATTTAAGAATATATCATGATTGAAAGAGTCTGAATAATAAGCTGGCTATAATTCATCAATATAGTTTTGAATTAGCGCGAACAAACTTTTGACTGAACAAGTATTAAACATTAACAAATATATTTGGACCGAACGGTAATGAAGGTGATCAGCCTTTCATACCTAACTTATACATGCAATATGTCCAGAGTACAATTCTACATGACAATCAACAATGATTAAACATAAGCATATCCGAATGAAATAACTCTTAGTAGAGTTAAGTAAAACTTGCCTGAACCGTTGATTACCGCTACGCAATTTATATCGCTTTATCCGAAGACCTAATATTAGTAATATAGATCTCCAATATTAGAATAATAATATATATATAATATATATATATATATATATATATATATATATATATATATATATATATATATAGTAATAACCTAAGCACATAAAGACATAACCCTATTAGTCTACAATACACATAAGACTTAGTATCGGTCAAACTATTTCGATTTAACTTGAAATCGATTATAATTCTATCATCCCGACTGATTACAATCGGACAATACTCGAGTTTAAATTAGGTTAAACTCGCTTTAAACACTTAACAATATCTTAGATAATTGTCTTATCGATTCAAAACATTATTCATAGGTTTGTAATAATTTTAGATAATTATTACTATTTATCATAATTTTTCAATCACTTATATTGTATTTATATAATATAAATACCTATATTATTCTATTATCATTAATATTTATTTAATATTAAATATTAATGAAAAAATCATAACATAATATTATAATATATCAAAGTATTTTTAATACCTTAAAATTATATTTATATGATTTTTAAACACTTAAATCCATTATCCAGATAATTGCTAGTAAAATTAAAATATTAATATTTTCATGACAAAATATCAAAAGTTATATTTTATAACTTCAAATATTTTTCTAACACTTAAATCATTTTTATATGATTTTTAAATCATTAATTCCATTTTTCCATAATTTATTTAATATATTTATTAAATTAATTAATTACCATTAATAATAAATTATTAATGAAATTCATCACAAAATATTAAAAGTCATCAAAAATATTTTCTAACACCATAATATAATATTTCATGATTTTTCAAATATTAAAATCATTTTTAACTAATTTATTTAATATTATAATTAAATAAATAAATACCTTTTATATTCCAAAAATATTAAATATTTTTGAAATATACTCAAAATAATTAAAAACTATTTTTCAGGCTTTAAAATAATTTTTTATAATTTTTTATGTATTTTTAATAATTAAAAACTATTTATTTCTATTTATTTATTTAATTAATAATTTTTAGTAATTAAATGTCGCTAAAGGGGCCCTATAGCGACAGAACCGTCGCTATAGGTGTTCTTGAGTGTTCTTGAGCTTGCCCAGAAAACTATGTCAGACTTCGAGGGGCTTGGTTTGACCATAGATAAATCTGTGATCATAAGGTTTTCTGAGCTACTAATGTTGTTACACATGTAGTATAAGTGTAACACTATAACTACAATCAAATTTTCTGGCCATTCAACAACAAATCAGAGAGATCTAAGCTCTCCAAATCATTGTCAGACCATGTTCTTAAGTTTCTGGGTTTTTCAGAATCGAGGTAGCTACTTTGAGCCTTTAAATCATTGCCTTCCCAACTTGGTTTGTGTGATATAATGGTACAATCGTGTAAAGAACATGTCAGAGTCCATTTCTATAACATAAGATCATAACCACAACATAACATATGACAGATTATGACAAGTCAAAGTAGGGGTTAGGGGCTGTTCTTGAGAAATCTGGGTTTCCCAGATTTCGTCCCCAGGCTGGTGGTCAACTCACATTTGACCTTAAGTATCTTTGATCCTGTAATAGTTCTAGGTGTTATAATAACTTCTATGTGTAGACCACATACCAGTCTACAACATCTAACCAATAACACTACCAAAAACATAACCTACAAGCAAGATCAAGGCTCAAAAAAATGTCGGACTTTTTACGGGCAACTGGGTTACCCGAAGCAGATCGATCGTGGCCAATCAACGTGGTTTGATTTGCATACACTACAAGAAATCTCACAAAAAATGACACTAAAATTTGTCACATAAAATTCATTTTTTGTCACTAAAATATTTGGTGACAATTGTTAATCGTCACAGAGACCGTCACCGTATGAGCGTGGTATTAAGTTTATTTGACAATATTTGATGTCGTCACTAAATGTTTTAACTTATGGTGACGATCTACATCATTGTCACTATAATTAATTACTTTTAGTGACGTTAATAGCGTCACTATTTGAATGAAATTTTCGTCACTCTATACAGTAAAACCCCTATTTAAGAATACTCTATATAAGAATAACCTCTATAATATTATAAAATAATTTGGTCCCAATTTGAGCCAATTATAATAGGAATAACCTCTAAATTATAATGTTATATACTTTTTAAGTCCCATATTAAAAAACTATACCTCTATATAGTAATAATTTCATATATAAATATATATATATATATATGAGAGAGAGAGAAAGATAATATTATTTTTAAAAGACTACATTTTCTATAAAAAAACTACATTTCATATAGAACTACATTTTCCTATATAATACTACATTTTCTATAAATGACCACATTTTCTTATAAAAGACTACATTTCCTATAAAAGACTACATTTTCCTAGTTTGAAAATCTAAATAATTTATGTTTTCTTTAATTTTTGTTATAAAATCTATATTTTAGTTAAAGTGAATATTTTTGGGTGTTAGAAAAATATTTTGTACCAATACCTCTATTTAATAATAACCTCTAAATTAGAATATAAATAGTTTGATCCCAAGTCTATTCCTAAATAGAGGTTTACTGTATTATGTTTCGTCATCAAAACTTGGTGCATTAAATGACAAAAATTGTTTTTCGTCATTAAATAATATTGTTTTAGTGACGAAAATATGTTACTCTATTTAAATCATCTAATTTTAGTGACGACAATATTATCATATTTATGATTATTCTTTCGTCATGTTATTGTGTTTATCGTCACCAAAAATAAGAAAATAAATGACGACAGAATAATTCGTCACCTAATAATATATTTAACATGACAATTATTTCGTTGTCATTTCATATTTTAAATAATATTACAAAATAATTTGTAACCAAAGAGTTACTTTTTGGGACACATTTTTCAATGTCACCAATTTAATACTTATGGTGACGATTCATCTCGTCACAGAAAGAGTTATTAATAGTGACAAAATTAATTGTTGTGACTAAATGAATATATAATAGTGACGATATAGTTTGTCACCAAAGAGTTACTTTCTATGACATATTTTTCTCTGTCACTAATTGAATACTTATGGTAACGATAGAACTCGTCACATAAAGAGCTATTAATAGTTACAAAATTAAAAATATATATAATAATGATGACATAACTTGTCACCAAATAGTTAATATTAGTGACAAAATCAATTATCATAACTAAATGAATATATATAATGACAATACTATTAATTCTAAAGAGTTAATATTATTCGTCATTAAATTTTAATTTTCATTGATCAAATATTATTTGTCAATAAATGATTATAAATCGTGATGACGTGGTGATCATATTAAGTAGTTTGACATTCAAAATGTATTGTTACATTAACAATTTTTAATAAAAAATATAATACATTTAGTAAGCTTTTTAAATCAACTTTACACCTGTATATAATATAAGAGAAAAGACAATAAATATTTAAAATAAAAAGTAATTATCTTATAAAAAATAGTAGATTCATTGATTCAACAAAATACCTAATTAGCTAGGCAATAAACAGTTGCTTAAATAATCTAAGTACCACAAAACCAAATTATATAATCCAAAAAGCTAAAATTCTAAAATCAATATCCTGAGAAAATGCTTTTAATTAAAACCTTCAACCTTGTGGTTAGTGACCTTCCAGAAAAAACTATATCTGCAAATCAAAAAAACATAGACATAAATCTGTAATGAATATAGGACATGCATTATAACTTGTAATACAACACTTTGTTAATATAGGAACTAAATACTAGAACTGACAATGCTGTACTAAATGCTTACACTTTCAAGAACCACCGCCCGGAATGTGCTTCCTTTTCACGGATAACCTCCTCAAGCTCTCCGAGAGCTAATTGCTCATCCATGGGCACCCAGTCATCTTCAAGTTGCACCTCATAATCAACCCAAGTAAAATGTAGAAGCATAATTATGAAAGGAGCAGGGTTTTGTGAAGGAGGAGCATTGTGTATGACAAACCCAGCAAAGCTTCAAGTTTCAAATTTGAAATTTGTGATGCAGTGAAAGAATTCTAGTGTCATAAAATAAAATCTTGATATCTAAGACCAATAAAATGATCACCTGCCAAGAATTGATGCATAGTGCATCAACATAATTCTTGTGACCATGCTTCCATATTTGACTTTTGGCAATTACCCTCATTGTAACTTTCTAGATTCCACGTACCGGGAACCAATGCATAGAGTACCGGATTAATCGCCCAATGCTGAAATGAAATGACTTTATGTGTTATTCAAGAAGCAAAGTTGTAACAACAAGCTAGGAGTCAATAAAACATCCTTGAATTTATGAGCAAATTTCACTTTGACAACAGTGAGGCAATTTCAGACTTCAATTACTGTAGCATAATTTCAGTATTATGGCAATGCAATGAAAAAAAGGGGGGGGTTGAACATATATATCCTTTTTACATGACTTGCTCCAAGGAAATCCCATTCGAATGCACACCTTCAAATGTCTTATCAGTTTACACTTAGGTAGCCAGTAGAAAAACTACCAAGAGAATTTTGAAAGACAAAATTACCACAAAAGGGAAAACATAACTCATATACAAATGACAAACATCAAATCAAAGTCCAAAACTTCTCAATATTAGTAGAAGAAATCCCCTTCCGTGTCATCTAAATTTCCTCGAAAAGAACAATATGAGCATAAAAATAAACTTCTATTCTGCAAATAATTTAAAACAAGACTTAGAATCCTAAATGCATTCAGCTAAACAGTTAATATATGAAAATTAATACTGATAGGACGCTAGAACAGCACCTTCCATAAGGAAACGGAACACCAAGCAATGCCAACACCGTCACTGCAAAATCAAGCTGGAAATTAACTTGAGTAAGGGATCTCATAAGATAATATATAATTCCTTCAGTTAACTAGAAAATATCACCAGATCACTTATACACAAAGGAATGGCAATCCTGACCTGTTCGATAGAGTCAATGCACACCTTTCTGCCAGCCTGGAAATCAAAACATAAAAAAAATATTATTTTATAGAGTAAAATTCAAAAAACCACATGTGGTTTACTAAAATTCTTGAGTAAATCTCATCTCATAGCACCAAACTTTTCTTTCCAAATACAAATTCAAACCAATTAATCAGGGAAACAAACTACCTTACACACACAATGAAGCAACAAAGAAGAAAATTGACAGCAGTCACTGGACCCAAAAATCAGTAAAAGACCAAACCCATTGACAACCCCACAAGCTAAAGACCAACAAATAAAGCAGGATAAAATAAATACGGGTAAGCTCTCATGGTGTGGCTCATCATCATATATGGGATCACCTTCATAATCTAGTTCTTCATCATTTGATTTCCTTTCTTCAGACTCAACTTCCTGACCTCTTCTCCTAGGCATCTCATCTTCTTCTTGTCATATCCTCTCTCTTGCAGCATGGTAGGGATCCTAGTAGAATTCTCTCTCACATTTTTTTCCCAGTCAAGAGTCCACCTTTCACCTTCTCTTTGACCAAAGGAGTTTGTAAATTCATTATCACTTCCAAAGCATCCTTGGTTTTACATCCCAAGGCTCATGAACCAATCCATTTTCTCCTCCATCAGTTGGAACTTCTCATAAGTAAACTCAATGAAATTAATAATATCCTGTAGTAGCAGGCATTGTGAGCTAATGTGGTATGGTTTGGTAGTGTAATATGAGTAAGAAGGGAAGACAGAGAACAATAAGCCTCGAATGTTAACAATTGGACTTCTACTTCTTAAAATTATTGGACTAAATAAAGTCAACAACCATTCAATTTTGGAGTTTGTATACTAAAACTAAATAAAGTTTTCGAATTAGCATAGGTTTTCCTTTGACAGAACAATTGGACTTCTACTTCTTAAAAGATTATGCACTACTATAAATTTTTGACAAATTTGTACTACCTCCTTTTCAATATTAAAGATCCATCTTGAAATCAATTTGTAAATTCTTAAAATTCAAAATTGATATAAGTTCATTTAAGTTTTGCAAGTAATAAATTTTATAATTAGTAATACTTTTTAGCTAATATATAATTTATTTATATTAAAATTAAATAAGTTCTTATTGATTTTGAAGTTTAAATATTGTAATTTCACTTAATGTATCTGTAATTTTGGAATGGATGGAGTAATTATGAAAAAAATTATCAATCATCAAATAAGACTCCCATTCTGTTACGGAAGACAGGAAGGGTTTACCTGCTCTTCGCTCATCAACTCCTGATGATTCTTTTTAACCTCTGGACCTTTATGGCCACCGCTCTGGGAATTAATGAAAACGACCAACGACTACTCAGGCGAGTCGGCGGGATCTGAATTTGCGCCACATTCGCCGTCGTAATGGGATTTTCCGGCATCGAATAAACAGTAATTATATAATATGAAAATCAAATATTGAAAAACACCATAACAATTCTGATGAGGACATGACATGCGTGAATTCAAACAAGACTAAAGGGACGTGGGGATCAAGCAAGGCTAGAACAAAGAGGTTCAAACAAAGTCTCGATGGATTGATCCAAGATGTTTGAAATTTGAAGGCGCTAACGTAAGAAAATCCAAAGAGAAAAAAAAGAACATGAGACATTAATTTGGGTCAATTTAATCTGCCCAATTTTAATCTTCTTAACAAAGTCAACATATTTACTTACAAAGGAGTATTATGAAAATCCCACGCAGTGAAGGATTTTATTTGGATTCTTAATTTTAAATTCTATTGTAATTAGGATTTCTTTTTAATTAGAATTCCTTTTCCAAATTGACTTCTATATTGTAATTAGGATTTCTTTTTAATTAGAATTCCTTTTCCAAATTGACTTCTATTTTCTTATAGAATTAGGGTTATAGTTTATAAATTTCTATTAGGATTTGGATTGTTTTGAGTAGTATAAATAGAGGTGCAAGTTGATGTAATAGGACACATTATCATTATTCATTATTCAATATATTTGTGAGGTTATTCTCTACTTTTGGTTCTTTGAAGAATTTCTAAGTATTTTTCTTAGTTATTTCTTTGAGATTCAATTTGACTTATCATACAACAATTCATAGTTGTGTGTGGCGTCTTCACCGCATCAATAAATCGATTATAGAGATTTCCGCTTGATATAAGTGAGGGGTCAAGGTGTCGTTGGTGTCCATTCAACGCTTGATTTCGAACGCGAGCAATTGTACCAAGATTACCAAATATATATAGAGCGAGGGGTTAAGGTGTTGCAAGCAATTCACCCAACAATTTGTCTTTAGAAGCGATCGAGGCGACGACCACCTCACGCAAGCGTCTTAGTGGAGTCTATCATTTGGTATCAAAGCTAAGCCTTTCTAGCAAGTTACTTATCTTTAATTTTTACGTCGAAATATATATTGCAAAAAAAAAAAAAAATAAATAATAAAAAAAATCATATTCTATTGTGCTAACCCAATTTTAGCACACCATCAAATCATCAAATTATAACCAAGAGTTCATACATTGTTCCATCATCATCAATTACGAAGCAGACTACAATTTACTGAGTCCGAAGCCTTCTGAGAGAGGAGTACAAGACAATCGATCGGTGATTTTGTGGTATACGATAACTACACCATCTATATTTTTGTTTCGTGACAAGTAATTTTGAATTGATTAGTAAAACCAAGAATTTTGCTAGGGAATTCAATAAGAACCTATTAGAGAGAATATTTGAGGTAAAAGGCTTAGTGGTGAGATTAATCGAGGGTAAAAGCCAATTATTGAGAGTATATACGAGTGGACCATTGATTCGAGCGAAACACGTAAAGGGAGTGGTGAGAAGCTGTTTTCTACTAACCCTTATTTTGCGGAAATATGTCTAGCTCAAAGGATAAAGGAACTCATGAGGAACAACCTTCGATAGCTGAATTGAAATTCCAGATGGAAGCAATGCATAAAGAATGGGATCGGAGATTGAGAAAGACTATAGAGCAAATGCAAGAACAATTAGAAGAGATGAGGGTGTCATGGTGAGCTATCCAAAAAACACTCTTGGGATGCAAAACAAGACGAGGACACAACAAACCGACGAAGAAAGGAAGACCCTTACGGTGAGGACGGTAGTACAATGGAAGATCGTGAATCTAATTTTTCGACATCAAAGACATGGAGGTGCTAGGAAAGAAGAGGGGGAGACGAGAGAAGATGGCAATTTGGATAGCATAAAAATGAAGATTCCGACTTTCCAAGGCACGGGTGATCACGAGGCTTATTTAGATTGGGTAACCAAGATGGAGCGAATCTTTGGTATCACAACTATTCGGACCTCAAGAAAGTCAAACCGGCCATTACGGAATTTTTGGATATGCATTGATATGGTGGGATCGGTTAATGACTAATCGGAGAAAAGGTGTGAATGACGTGGAATTACAACTTGGGCGGAGATAAGCGATAATGAAAAAGAGGTTTGTACCAACATACTATCAACGGAGATCATTCGTAATTTACAAACTCTTAAGCAGGGAAGTCGGGTGTGGATGAATATTACAGGAGATGGAGATGTTGAAGGATCAGGCTAACTTGATTGAGGACAATGAAACATCGATGGCTAGGTTCTCGGCGAGATTGAGCGGGAGATTTAGAGACTTGGTTGAGCGACAACATTATTTAGAGTTGGAGGAACCGGGTCCATATGGCTACTAAGATAGAGAAACAACTTCAAGAGGCGTAGTAGGACAACGAGGACAATCTAATGCTAGTTCATCATGGAGACCCAATTTGGCAAAGCGAGAGGAAAAGACGGTTGCGTTCAAGCAAAGGTGGAACCCAAGCAAGGATCAACTAAGCCGAGAAACTCAAGGTAAAAGCGAACAACCTTCTTTTTGGTCGTGTCGAGATATTGTATGTTTTAAGTGTCGAGGCGGGGACATATTTCTAGTGATGTCCAAATCGGAGGAAAATGTTGTTACTTGACAATGGAGATGTGGAGACCAGGGGAAGATAGCGACACAGATTCTATGCCACCATTAGAGGAGATAGGTGAGGATGCAATACATGGTGAAATTTCAGTTACAAGAAGAGCACTTAGTACGCGAGTTAAGGAGGAGAAGCGGTGAGCAATGGGAAAATCTATTTCATACTCGATGTCTTGTGAATGGGAAAATTTGTTGCGTGAGTTATAGATGGAGGCAATTTGTACAAATGTGGCAAGCACTACGATGGTGGAGAAGTTGGGGTTACCTACTACCAAACATCCATGATAAGTATCGTTTGCGATGGCTCAATGATAATGCTGAGACATTAAAGTAACCAAGCAGTGTTAGTTCCATTTGCTATTGGTCGGTATATTGATGAGGTCTTGTGTGATGTGGTGCCCATGCAGCGGGACATATATTGTTGGGTAGACCATGGCGGTTTGATAGGAGGGTTCAACATAGCGGGTTTACCAGCGTATATTCATTCGTTCACGACAAGAAGAAGATCTCTTTCGTCCTTTGTCACCACAACAAGTACATGAAGATCAAATTCATTTGTAGAAAAATTATGTACAAAGAAAGAGAGTGAAGAAAAGAAAAATCAAGAAGAAAAAAAAAAAAAAGAAAGAGAAAAAAAGAAGAGAAAAAAACAAATATCTTGGCAAAAAAGAGTGATGTGAGAAGAGCTTTGATTTCTAAAGCGACTATGATTTTACTTGGTATAAAGAGGCGCTTTTGACTACTAACGCTAATGATTCTTTGCCTAGTGTTGTTTCATCTCTCTTCTGAGAATTCAAAGATGTATTTCGAGGAGCTTCCTCATGGACTACCACTGACCGGGAATTGAGCATCAAATTGATTTTGTTCGGTGCGACGATTCCAAAGCCGTCCGACTTATCGGAGTAATCCAGGAAGCGAAGGAGTTCAAAGGCAAGTCGATGGTGATGGAGAAAGGATTCGTGAGAGAAAGTATGAGCCCATGTGCAGTTCCGGTGATCCTAGTGCCGAAAAAGGATGGAAAATGGAGGATGTGCATCGATTGTCGAGCGGTAAATAACATTACGGTAAAATATCGACATCCCATTCCTCGTTTAGATGACATGTTAGATGAATTACATGGGTCTTGCATATTTTCAAAAATTGATTTAAAAAGTGGTTATCATCAAATTAGAATGCAAGAGGGTGATGAATGGAAAAGCAAAGCGTTTAAAACTAAAATCGGTCTTTATGAATGGTTAGTATTACCTTTTGGTTTAACTAATGCAAGAACACTTTCATGAGATTAATGAACCATGTTTTCGTCCATTCATTTGGAAAATTTGTCGTAGTTTATTTTGATGATATCTTGATTTATAGCAAAAACTTCGAAGATCATGCATTGCATTTAAAATCTGTTTTAGATGTACTTAGGAAAGAAAAGTTATTTGCTAACATGGAGAAATGCACGTTTTGTTCGGATAGAATTGTTTTTCTTGGCTTTGTTGTGAGTTCACAGGGAGTCCAAGTTGATGAGGAGAAAATACGTGCGATCTGGGATTGGCCGAGTCCAACCAATGTGAGTCAAGTACGAAGCTTTCATGGACTCGCAAGTTTCTACCGACGCTTTGTTGAATTTTAGTGAAATTCAGCACCATTGGCCGAGGTCATCAAGAAAAGTGTGGGCTTCAAGTGGGGTGATGAACAGGAAAAAGCATTTAATTTGATTAAGGATAAATTGACAAATGCTCCTTTACTTATTTTGCCTAACTTTGCTAAAACTTTTGAGATTGAGTGTGATGCTTCAGGTTTAGGGATTGGAGCTGTGTTGATGCAAGAAGGAAAACCAGTGGCGTATTTTAGCGAAAAGTTGAGTGGGGCAGCTTTGAACTATCCTACATATGACAAAAAGAGATGTACGCTTTGGTTAGAGCCTTGGAGACATGGCAACATTACTTGTGGCCTAAGGAGTTTGTGATCCCACCGATCATGAATCATTGAAATATTTGAAGGTCAACCACAAGTTGAACAAAAAGACATACGATGGATGGAATTTATCGAGACATTTCCATATGTTATTCGATATAAGCAAGGTAAGGAGAAGCGTCGTTCTGCAGATGCTTTGTCTCGCAGGTATGTTTTGTTAAATACTCTTGATACTGAAATTGCTTGGGTTTGAGCGAATTAAAGAGTTATATGATAATGACCTTGATTTGGTGAAGAGTTTAAAACTTGTGAAAAGAATGTTGTGGGTAAATACTTTAGAGTTGATGGATTCTTGTTTTGAGAAAATAAACTATGTATTCTGCATGTTCTTTGCGTGAGTTGTTGGTTAGGGAATCACGTAGGGGCGGTTTAATGGGACATTTTGGTGTTGATAAAACTTTTTTTGTTTTAAAGAACATTTTTATTGGCCTCATATGAAAAGGATGTAGAAAGAATATGTGATAGATGTATTACTTGTCGCCAATGAGCTAAATCTAAGTGTTCAACCCCATGGATTGTATACGCCATTGCCTATTCCTAATGAACCTTGGATTGATCTTTCTATGGACTTTGTGTTGGGTTTACCTAGGTACAAGCATGGTTATGATTCGATATTTGTGGTCGTGGATAGATTTTCAAAATGGCACATTTTATTCCATGTCATAAAAGCGATGATGCATCTCATGTTCTTTGATTTGTTCTTTAGGGAGATTGTGCGTTTGCATGGTATGCCTAAAACTATTGTTTTCGATAGAGATACAAAGTTCTTAAGTTATTTTGGAAGACCTTGTGGGGTAAATTGGGTACTAAATTGTTATTTTCTACTACTTGTCATCCACAAACCTGGTGATTGTTGAAGTAGTAAATAGGACTTTATCGGCATTATTACGGGCTATCATTAAAAAGAATATCAAGCAATGGGAAGAATGTTTACCACATGTTGAGTTTGCATATAACCGATTACATTCATTTTTGCTACTAATTTTCTCCATTTGAAATTGTATATGGTTTTAATCCTTTGACAGATTGGATTTATCATCAGATTACATTTACGAATATACTAACATGGATGGAACAAAAAGGTGATCTTGTTAAGCGATTCATGAAAGAGCCGGGCTAAACATTGAGCGGAGAAGCGGAACAATACATTAAGCACACTTGAACAAGGGGCGACATCAAGTGATCTTTGAGCAGGAGATTGGGTGTGGTTACACATATGCGGAAAGAAAGATTTCCGTTCAAAGGCGTTGAAATTGCTCCAGGGGAGATGGTCCATTTCAAGTTCTCGGCGTATCAATGACAATGCCTATAAATTGGATTTGCCAGGTGAGTATAATGTTAGTGCTACATTTAACGTTACTGATCTAAGTCCGTTTGATGTAGGTGACGATTTGAGGACAAATCCTTTTCAAGAGGAGAGGAATGATGAGGACATGACATGCGTGAATTCAAACAAGACTAAAGGGACGTGGGGATCAAGCAAGGCTAGAACAAAGAGGTTCAAACAAAGTCTCAATGGATTGATCCAAGATGTTTGGAAATTTGAAGCTAACGTAAGAAAATCCAAAGAGGGGCAAAAGAACATGAGACATTAATTTGGGTCAATTTAATACAAGCCCAATTTTAATTTTCTTAACAAAGTCAACATATTTACTTACAAAGGAGTATTATGAAAATCCCACGCGATGAAGGATTTTATTTGGATTCTTAATTTTAAATTCTATTGTAATTAGGATTTCTTTTTAATTAGAATTCCTTTTCCAAATTGACTTCTATATTGTAATTAGGATTTCTTTTAATTAGAATTCCTTTTCCAAATTGACTTCTATTTTCTTATAGAATTAGGGTTATAGTTTATAAATTTCTATTAGGATTTGGATTGTTTTGAGTAGTATAAATAGAGGTGCAAGTTGATGTAATAGGACACATTATCATTATTCATTATTCAATATATTTGTGAGGTTATTCTCTACTTTTGGTTCTTTGAAGAATTTCTAAGTATTTTTCTTAGTTATTTCTTTGAGATTCAATTTGACTTATCATACAACAATTCATAGTTGTGTGTGGCGTCTTCACCGCATCAATCGTCGATTGTCCGAGATTACCGCTCAATATAAGCGAGGGGTCAAGGTGTCGTTGGTGTCCATTCAACGCTTGATTTCGAACATGAGCAATTGTACCAAGATTACCGATCTATATATATAGCGAGGGGTTAAGGTGTTGCAAGCAATTCACCCAACAACTGTGCTAGAAACGATCGGGGCGACGACCACCTCACGCAAGCGTGCCGTGGAGTCTATCAAATTCTCTAATTTCATAACTTTTACACCCCTATATCATCAAAATGTAATGGACTATCATAATCAGGCAAACAAATAGGGTCGGGGTAAAAGAGAAAGAGAGATGGAGAGAGAGAGACCGCAGATCCTGACTGGTGGATGGAGCTGAAGAAGGGTAGGTTGAGCAAGGAAGATTTGGCGAGCGTTGACGCAGAGCCTATCAAAGGGACATCGTGATTATAGAAGATCACGAGTAAGAAAAACTACCTTAGTCTCTGGGCTTGAGTGAAATTTGGGAATCATAATTAGGCAATTAGGGTTAGGCTAAAACTTAGAAAAATTAGGTGGGTCAGAGTGAGCGGGAATGAAATTATGGGAGATAATTCACTAAACAATAGTTTTAAATTCACCAAATCAAACTACCAACACCCAATTACAAGTTATTCACATAAACATATAAATTTAAAATTTAAAATTTAAAATTTAGGATGTCATAAATTAACAAAGAACAAACTTAATAAAACTCTTTTTTGTAGAACGGATGAGTAATATTTTAGTATTTCTAAATATTTTTCACAATTAATTCTAAGAAATTTACTTTCTACAAAATAGCGACAGATTTATTTCTCGCATAAAAACTCAATAATACTATATAACGAGTAATAATTCCTTTGTAGATAATATTTTCTTTGTAAAATTTCACTTAGTAAAAAATATACAAAACAACAACTATTTTTCTATCGCCTCAATTTTACGAAAGCAAAAATAAATTGTACATAATGTTTTTTTCGCTAATAGTCATATCATTGATTTTTTTTTTTTCATTATTCCCTCACTAGAACATTCCTATTTTCTTGGTAATAATAATTGTACAAAATGATACGATATATTAAAGTTTGTCGTCATAGTTTTATCGTACCAATCTATTAGACTAATATAATTTACTATTGCACTGTATAAGTTTGCGTCCAAATAAATAATAATT
The DNA here is from genome assembly GCA_020205615.1 of Panax quinquefolius. Classification (NCBI taxonomy): domain Eukaryota; kingdom Viridiplantae; phylum Streptophyta; class Magnoliopsida; order Apiales; family Araliaceae; genus Panax; species Panax quinquefolius. Next base: position 71,446,109 of record CM035173.1, on the reverse strand, counting down.
TTGAAATGAAAAATGATGCGTTTTGGAAAAGAAGGTCGAAACATGCTTATTGGGTTTATCTTAATTTTGGGCAACAATTTACTAGTCATTGCAAAAAATTATACAAAATACGCAACGAAAAAAAATTGTTGACAATGAATGTAGCCCATATTAGGATACAAAATATAGCAAAACAACATTTTTTTGCCCAAGACGAGGAGAAATAACATAAGCAACAAAAAAAATTAAATAAGCAGAAAATTATTTTTTTCCCACTAACAAATTAGCAACGAAATTTTGCAACAACCTATGAATTTCGTTACGAAAAATGGAAGCCTTTCAGAAACTGAAACGAATGAAAAATTTTGTTGCTAAATATCCTATTTTTTTGTAGTGGGATTAATAGAAGAGGAAGCGTCTACGTCGGAACCATTAGTGCGACTTAATCGGTGCGGTTGGTCGGGTTTTGACGAACCAGTGTTGTCACTTATCCACTCACATTGACGCACTATTATCTCGTCATATAAAATTGGTATTTGTGACAATAAAAATTGTCATAATTTATTAATTTTCCGTCTTTACAAAATTTGCCTCCAAAAATTCTTAAATTTTTTTGCCTCCAAATAAAATTATGACGATATTACGTACTTTGTCACTAAATATAAGAATTTATGACGAACCATTTTTGTCATTTATCCACTCATCTAATTAGTGACGAACTATTATCTCGTCATATAAAATTGGTATTTATGACAATACAAATTGTCATAAATTATTATTTTCCTGTCTTTAAAAATTTTCCTCCAAAATTTTTCAGAAAATTATTGCCTCCAAATAAAATTGTGACGATATTACGCACTTTGTCACTAAATATAAGAATTTATGACAAACCATTTTTGTCACTTATCCACTCATCTAATTAGTGACGAACTATTATCTCGTCATATAAAATTGGTATTTATGACAATGCAAATTGTCATAAATTATTATTTTTCCGTCTTTAAAAAATTTTCCTCCAAAATTGTTTAGAAAATTGTTGCCTCCGAATAAAATTGTGATGAATTTGTATTTGTCGTCACTAAATATGAACATTAGTGACGACATCACATTGTCACTAAATTTTACAAATAATTAATGACAAACTATTATGTTGTCATCGAAAGAAATATTGTGAGACAATAAATACTGTCATCAATTATTATAAAATGTCACTAAAAGGTTTTTCTCCAAAATTTTGGTACGAAATTCCACCTCCAAAATAACTTGTGACGAAATTTTGTTAATCGTCATCAAATGTGTAAATTAGTGATGATATAAATGATTAATAGTAACAAAGTTAAAGGTCGTCACGAAAGTAAAAGTTTTAGTGACAATTATGAATTTTGTAATTATTAATTAACAAATTGTGACAAAATTTTGTGCGTGGCAAAAAATACGTCACAAAATGTGTGATTTCTTGTAGTGATATAACTTACGATCTAGGCATGCTATGACCCTGATTCAAGTTGCAGAACAAAGACCACATGGCATACTATAGATTCATAACATAAAACACCATAATCATCTAACACAGAAGAATCTAGAGGCTCTGACATTTGCTTGTCAGACCTTATTTTTTGATTTTTCTAGATTTCTAAAAATGCTAGATTCGTGCATCTAAGTGTTATATATCCATGATCTATCAACCCAGATCATTCAAAGACACCCTAATACACAACTTTAACCAACTAATTACAACATCTAACATCAAATACACAAATTTCAAGATTTAGGGTTCTTATACCTTTAAGGCTTTGATTCTGATTCTGATCCATGATCCTGATCTTGTTAAGCTAAGAGGTTATTATATCTTAACTTTTGACTCTCTTCCTCATTAAATCTCGAAATTTGGAGAGAGAGAAGAGGTTGTCAACAATGAAAAATAAAGTGAAGCTTTTCTCTCTCTTTGATCTATATAATAGATATGATTCAATGTATTTGCTAGCAAGTTGTGGCTGATTTTGGACACATAGCTAGGGCTAGGGCTAGGGTAGTTTACCAACTCATTTTAGGGCTAGATCTATAAGCAATCTACTAAATAATGCAATAAGGGTAAACTAGTCATTTGACTTTTAAATTTAATGGCATACTTGTCAATTGTCTAAACCCTTAGGGTTTAGGGTTTAACTATTAGGGTTTAGGGTTTAACGCTAAAGATTTTATAAATAAATTTTCTAAGATTTTCTAATTAGATTTTAAAATAGAAAATCATGATTTCTAAATTATAAATAGAGATTCCTAATTATATTATAATTTCCTAATCACATTAGGACTTAAACAAATTAAGATTAATATTTCCTAATTAAAAAAAATTAAAATTACCTAATTACCAATTAGGGTGTCACATTTACAAATTAGGGTTTCTAATTATTAGAATTTCTAATTAATCAATTAGGGTTATCCCTAATTAAGTTTGTGATTAAAACAAAAACCATATATGTTGTACTTAAATGCCCTATTTAGGGTTTCCAAATACCGAATTAGGATTTCGGATTCCTAGAATTGAAATTAGGGTTTCAGAACCGGTTTCTAGGGTTTCTTATCCATTGTTAGGGTTTTCTAACAGAACGTCGATATTCGATAATAATCTTAGGGTTTGACACTGATAAAATTTATCTGGTCAACCCTTGACCCTTAACCACATGCTGTACACATATAATATCATAATCACAGAACATATACACATACACACTTAATCCTGAATAATTCACCAAAATCCTACACAGAATTTTGAAATCCTCAAAATTCCTTCCCAAAAACATCAAATGCATACATTTTTTTTCTGTCTAGGTCTATTATTTGACCTTAATTCAATCATTTAAGATTTTACTAAATTGTCTAAATTCTCGAGTTGTCACATTCACCCCTTTTTCTAAGAATTTCGTCCCTGAAATTCACCTTACACCTTACACCATTCATACACAGCATCGCATGCTACCCAATACACTACTCACAAGAGTTAAAAAATTTTAAATCATGCTGAGGGGTCATATAGACCATGAACACATAGTTTTAACGCTATTCATACTGCAAAACTATACATTACTTGATATGTTTACAATCACAAAGAAGGTAAACTACCGTTGCTAGTACTTTAGGTGATTAGCCTATCATACTCTTACGTCATGCATAACGTATTAATCATGTCTAGCGAATATTTACGCTACTTGATTGGATTATTTTGTCCAAACAACATAGTTCACCTCAGTCTTATCATAGGATTCCGCACCAAAATAATTTGGTTTGAGAAATTTCTTTCAATGAACACTTAGAGTTTTCATAAACATTAGGCTAGATGAATCGAATAGCATAGACTCATATCAATAATTCAATTCAATCGAATTATTTAGGTGTAGCCAAACCCGTTGGCAAATTATACTTTTTGAAAATATTTTTGAAGAATGACGTCATGATGCCGTACTGTATTAACAGTCCGTTTGAGGATGCCATCATTGTATGACTTTGTCATAACACATCATACAATAGTGGAACAACGACTTTAGATCAAATTCACACTAAGTATTCATGTATTTACAACTTCGTCAACTTTTTATCATCTCTGCACCAGGTTACATGGTACATGAGTGATAAATAAAAATATATTTTGATATTTCAAATCATTTGCGTCTAGCTGAAATAAGTTGCATAGACTATACTTTAAACAGTTTCAAAAATGATTACGAGTCTACATATTTTTTTTAAAAGCACATAGTGCGTATTTAGCTTGATGTCAAAATTTCGAAATCTAGCATAGCTAGGAGTTTTGAAAAACTTATGTCTCCACTAATAATCATTTGCTTAACAATCTATCTGTTCCTATAATCCTCAATTCTACATTCACATTAACTATACCCAGTTCATTGAACCACACTTATGAGTTCATAAACTTGCCACAATCATATGAGTTTAAGAACTTACCCTAGTCAGACCTTTGGCGACCATTCGCTGAGGGGTTCATAAACATTTCATATAACTATGAGTCAAGAATGTCACATAAGTATTAGTTTTGAGAACTCATACTTAACCTTATATCCTCTACCTATAACCTATCTATTTGTTATACATACGAGAAAGGAATCACCCTCTTAACATGCATATAGCAAATAGTGCGACATAAACATTTTAATGATTATCAGTGCCAGAAACTAAGTGGTTTTTACACCAAGTACAATTCTCCGCCCATACAAGGAATCATACAACTTAGCTGCTGACATGAGTCCTCAATTGAAATCCCCACCTAATCTTACTCCCTTCTCAATACGAATTTCATTTAATCCGTATTCATAATCCTTTCTTGAATCTGTACCAATTCACACAACAATCTTGCTGTAAACTTTCCAATTATTAGATTTATTCTTTTCCCTGCTATCACCTTATCAGATCACGGGGTGATCTCATCGTATATATTACGATTCATTTTTATATCTTGATCGTTTTGTTTTACGATCTCCTATCACTGCACTTTTAGTCTTTTAGACTCTATCTATTCTTCACTATTGTTCAACTTTATTATCAGAGTTAGGGAACTCTGTATCTTATAACTCGCCGAGATTCATCTTTGAATCTTACCGACCAACTAACTCTATGTGAGTTAGATCTTATCTTAATCACTGCAGTTATTAGTCTCAGGTATTCCTACCTAAGATTCATAACCAACAACTCTAATACCAACTGTGAGAGCCCAAAATTCGGGTCCCAAATCACCATGGATCTCGTACAATCATTCTATAACTATTGCGAAAGATATAAACATAAGTTGTTTATACAATAAACTTTACACACTATTCCCCATGGTCGAGTAACCTTAACTTATACACAAATCATAACTTATCTAACACATAACATTATTATCATACAACACTATTACAAATCTAATCGCATACATTAACTTTAAGCTGGAACTGTCTTTAACCTTTCCTTGTATCCAATGCATTCGTCTTTATTTGCAATGTTTTATCATGATATAGCAAGGGTGAGCATGAAGGTTGCCCAGCAAGTTTAAATTCTATTTAAGAATATATCATGATTGAAAGAGTCTGAATAATAAGCTGGCTATAATTCATCAATATAGTTATGAATTAACGCAAATAAACTTTTGACTGAACAAGTATTAAACATGAACAAATATATCTGGACCGTACGGTAATGAAGGTGATTAGCCTTTCATACCTGACTTATACATGCAATATGTAGAGAGTACAATTCTACATGGCAATCAGCAATGATTAACCATAAGCATATCCGAATGAAACAACTCTTAGTAGAGTTAAGTAAAACTTGCCTGAACCGTTGATTACCGCTACACAATTTATATCGCTTTATCCGAAGACCTAATATTAGTAATATAGATCTCTAATATTAGAATAATATCATCACAATATAATACTAATAATATATATATATATATATATATATATATATATATATATATATATATAGAATAACCTAAACACACAAGACATAACCCTATCGATATAATACACATAAGACTTAGTATCGAGGTCAAACTATTTTGATTCGACTTGAAACCAAATACAATTCTATCATCCCGATTGCCTAGTCGGATAATACTCGAGTTTAAGTTCAATTAACTCTGCTTTAAACACTTAACAATATCTTAGATAATTTTCTTATCACCAAAAACATTATTCATAGGTTTGTAATAATTTTTTGAGATAAATATTACTATTTATCATAATTTTCAATCACTTATATCGTATTTATATAACATAAATACCATATTATTCTATTATCATTAATATTTATTTAATATTAAATATTAATGAAAATTATAACATAATATTATAATATATTTATAATATATCAAAGTATTTTAATACCTTAAAATTATATTTATATAATTTTTAAACACTTAAATCCATTATCCGATAATTGCTATTAATATTAAAATATTAATATTATCATGACAAAATATCAAAAGTTATATTTTATAACTTAAAATATTTTTCTAACACTTAAATCATTTTATATGATTTTAAATCATTAATTCCATTTTTCCATAATTTATTTAATATATTTATTAAATTAATTAATTACCATTAATAATAAATTATTAATGAAATTCATCACAAAATATTAAAAGTCATCAAAATATTTTCTAACACCATAATATAATATTTTATGATTTTTCAAATATTAAAATCATTTTTAACTAATTTATTTAATATTATAATTAAATAAATAAATACCTTTATATTCCAAAAATATTAAATATTTTTGAAATATACTCAAAAATAATTAAAAACTATTTTTTAGGATTTAAAATAATTTTTTATAATTTATTATGTATTTTTAATAATTAAAAACTATTTATTTCTATTTATTTAATTAATTAATAATTTTCAGTAATTAAATATCGCTAAAGGGGTCGTATAGCGACAGAACTGTCGCTATAGGTGTTCTTGAGCTTGCCCATAAAACCATGTCAGACTTCGAGGGGCTTGGTTTAACCATAGATAAATCTGTGATTATAAGGTTTTCTGAGCTACTAATGTTGTTACACATGTAGTATAAGTGTAACACTATAACTACAATCAAATTTCCTGGCCATTCAACAACAAATCAGAGAGATCTAATGTAAAATCCCAAATTTTATGAATAAAGATTTAATTTTCTCGAAATATTTTTTGAAAATTATGGTGTGAATTTGAGATAATATTATTGTTGTGGGTAATATTTATAAATTTTGCAAAGTATGCAAGTTGTAGTATTATATTCGATTGGTTGGGGAATATTCTTTGTGTCGGGAAATATTCGTACGACGGTACAATCATTGGTGGACCCCAAAACAGAATTATTGTCGGAATGAGAAAACGACAAAAATATTTTTATGAAAATAACGACGGAAGTTTTACCGTTAATACTGTTGAACTACTCGGTAGTAAAAGTACGATGTCTGGCGTGGTTGCATAAGTAGCACGATATTGATTATTGATGCTTACGTGAGAAATCACTTTCGGTTATACTCAATTATTGCTCTGATAATGCAAGAAGATCATATCTCATATTATTGATTCAATTATTATCACAGTATCATCTGCATTATATGTTATATTCTTAAATCAATAATTGAGACGACAAAGTTATTCATATTATTAAATCGCAATATTTATAATGTCTAGAAGTTCTATCAAGGAGAGGTTTGGTCACCTAATTGCGCGCCAATAGGGAGAAATGCTTATTGGAAAGCCCCCTCTTTCCTGAGAACAACCTGGTTGTTAAATATTGTGAGTTATAATATTAATGATGAATAAGTTCGTGTTGATTAAAGATGAATTTGATAGTTCCATTATGTTGGGATTATTTGTGTTAGTAGAAATCGACATCTATTCAGATGATAATTGATGTCTGGAGGTTATATTGTTCAATCGGGTATTCGGGACACTTTTTGTGTCGGAGTACTATTCATAAGTTACTATTCATGAGTTACTATTCACGAGTTACTATTCATGAGTTACAATTTACGAGTTACTATTTATGAGTTATTATTCATGAGTTACTATTCACGAGTTACTATTCACGAGTTACTATTTACGAGTTACTATTCACGAGTTACTATTCACCCGAACAATATATTTCTTTTCGGTCTAAATTATTTTTGGGTACAATATTATTCCATGAGGAGATATGCTAATTTTTCAGACCGTTGGTTGAATTCATAATAGTAAATCAATATGGATCGCTGGTTTAAAGTTTTAATAGTAAATCAATATGGATCGCTGGTTTAAAGTTTTAATAGTGAATCAGTATGGACCGTTGCTTTAAGTTTTAATATGGACCGTCCGTTTAAAAGTAAATCAATCTGGACCGTTCATGAATTAGTTACTATTCAATCCATTCTCCTATAAATAGAAGCTCATTCCTTCATTATTTCTTACAAATTCATTGAAACTCTAAGGAGAGAAATTATAGAGAGAAAGAAGAAGAGTATTCTGCTACTTCACTACTTCTATATCCAGTTTCTTCTTTATAAGGTAAGGGATATTATTTGTTGTACTCGTAAGGGGTATTATTTCTTTTGTATTCATGAAGAGAACTTCTGTTATTTCATTATTTATTATTCTGTTAAAATAACCTGTATACGCGGGCTACCCTATTCTTGGTGAAATTCTTTTGTTATTCAATTCTTTATTATTCTGTTGGAATATCCATACATTCATTTTACGTAGGACTGTGTTCCGTCTTTATTATTCTCGTTGGAATATCCTCATGCATGCGTTTTACGGGACTGGTTAAAATCTTTATTATTCATTGGAATATATCACATGCATGCGTTTTACGCCTTGGGACTGGTTCTGTTATTTATTATTACATTGGAATATCCAATTCTATCACATGCACGATGATTTCTTTTGTTATTCCATTCTTTATTATACTTAGTTGGTTAAAGTTTTGACTTTATACTCCATGAAATTAGTGGAATATCCTTGATATTTGCACTTCATCCGATATCTTTTCATGGAAATATTCTTCTGAGCATTCTTGAATTTTACTCTACAAAGAAGTATCACGTTGACAATTTGGACGTTATTAGTTCCTGGATAAATTAATTCTTGAACTTGTTTTACTGAATTCTTATATCATTGTCATCATCCTCATGTTTATATTTTATTGAAAGTAATTTGTGGCCTGTAGTGCATAGATGGACTTGGTATGATTATGACCAGGGATTATTCGATATAATCATGACCGTAATGTTACAAATGATGTGGTAAAAGTCCCCATTGGCCCGTAGTGCATTGATGGACAGTTATTGGCATGATCATGACCATTGATGAATACACGAATATCCTTGGCCCGTAGTGCATGGATAATTTGTGCTCGTGATACTAATGAATATCCTTGGCCGTAGTGCAGGGATGATGTGGATTATTTATTAAGTTAAGTCTCAGCGATAAAAGTGATGAAAAACCTTTTTAAATCATAAAAGATAGTAGATTTTATTCTTTACTTGACTCTTTTAATGGATTGCTTATTAAAATTCTGATTAAACTTGTTGTCTATTGTATTTTATCAGTTTAACATTGTTGAAGGCTAATGATAATTTATCCTGCATTATCTTAGTCATAATATTTCTTACTGGGCTAGTTGAGCTCACCCTTTCTTTCACTATTCTCTTCAGGAAATGAGAACATAGCAAGGACTAGTCGGGGAACGGAGTGATGGTCCAGATGATAGCATTAGTAGTCCTCACTATTCTATGAAATTGTGTGATAATAATTGTAATGAGGACTTATTTTGAGAGTGGATATTGTCTAGAAGACAATATTTGTATTAAAACTCACAACTCTTGTTGTATATTTAAGATTGTATTTGTATTCTATACCATGTATTTAGCGACTCAAGATGGGTTATGTACACCTATTTTGGGGGCGACACATCTAAGCTCTCCAAATCGTTGTTAGACCCTGTTCTTAAGTTTCTGGGTTTTCCAGAATCGAGGTAGCTACTTTGAGCCTTTAAATCATTACCTTCTCAGCTTGGTTTGTGTGATATAATTGTTCAATCGTGTAAAGAACATGTCAGAGTCCATTTCTATAACATAAGATCATAACTAAAACATAACATATGACAGATAATGGCAGGTCAAAGTAGGGGTCAGGGGCTGTTCTTGAGAAATCTGGGTTTCCCAGATTTCGTCACCAGGCTGGTGGTCAACTCACATTTGACCTTAAGTATCTTTGATCATGTAATGGTTCTAGGTGTTATAATGACTTCTATGTGTAGACCACATACCAATCTACAACATCCGACCAATAACACTACCAAAAACATAACCTACAAGCAAGATCGAGCTGCTGTATTTGTCGGACTTTTTACGGGCAATCTGGGTTACCCGAAGCGATCGATCATGGCCGATTAACGTAGTTTGACTGCATATAACTTACGATCTAGATATGCTATGACCCTGATTCAAGTTGCAGAACAAAGACCACATGGCATACTATAGATTCATAACATAAAACACCATAATCATCTAACACAGAAGAATCTAGAGGCTCTGACATTTGCTTGTCAGACCTTATTTTTCAATTTTTCCAGATTTCTAAAAATGCTAGATTCATACATCTAAGTGTTATAGATCCATGATCTATCAACCTAGATCACTCAAAGACACCATAATACACAACTTTAACCAACTAATTACAACATCTAACATCAAATACAAAGATTTCAAGATTTAGGGTTCTTATACCTTTAAGGCTTTGATTCTGATTCTGATCTATGATCCTGATCTTGTTAAGCTAAGAGGTTATTATATCTTAAATTTTGATTCTCTTCCTCATTAAATCTCGAAATTTGGAGAGCGAGAGAAGAGGTTGTCAACAATGAAAAATAAAGTGAAGCTTTTCTATCTCTTTGATCTATATAATAGATATGATTCAATGTATTTGCTAGCAAGTTGTGGCTGATTTTGGACACATAGCTATGGCTAGGGCTAGGGTAGTTTACCAACTCATTTTAGGGCTAGATCTACAAGCAATCTACTAAATAATGCAATAAGGGTAAACTAGTCATTTGACTTTTAAATTTAATGGCATACTTGTCAATTGTCTAAACCCTTAGGGTTTAGGGTTTAATTATTAGGGTTTAGGGTTTAACACTAAAGATTTTATAAATAAATTTTCTAAGATTTTCTAATTAGATTTTAAAATAGAAAATCATGATTTCTAAATTATAATTAGAGATTCCTAATTATATTATAATTTCTAATCACATTAGGACTTAAACAAATTAGGATTAATATTTCCTAATTAAAAAATTAAAATTACCTAATTACCAATTAGGGTTTCACATTTACAAATTAGGGTTCCTAATAATTAGGGTTTCTAATTATTAGAATTTCTAATTAATTAATTAGGGTTATCCCTAATTAAGTTTGTGATTAAAACAAAAACCATATACATTATACTTAAATCCCCAATTTAGGGTTTCCAAATACCAAATTAGGGTTTCGGATTCCCGGAACTGAAATTAGGGTTTCAAAACCGGTTTCTAGGGTTTCTTATCCATTGTTAGGGTTTTCTAATAGAATGTCGATATTCGACAATAATCTTAGGGTTTAACACTGATAAAATTTATCTCGTCAACCCTTGACCCTTAACCACATACTGTACACATATAATATCATAATCACGGAACATATATGTAAGACCCCAACTTTTATGAATAAAGATTAATTTCTCTCGAAATATATTTTTGAATATTATGGTGTGGATATGATATAATGTTATAGTTATGGGTAATTTTTACAAATTTTGCAAAGTAAGCAAGTAGTTATATAATATTCGATTGGTCAGGGAATATTCGTTTTAGCAGGGAATATTCGTACGATGGCATAATCATTGGTGGACCCCACAATAGAAGTATTGTCGTAGTTAGAAAATGATAGAATTATCTTTTATAAAAATAACGGCGAAAGTTTTACCGTTAAACTGTTGAACTACCCGGTAGTAAAACACTACAAGAAAACCAGTCATTGCCGACGGGCACTGCCGTCGCCTATGACTATAGTGCCGTCGGCATTGAGGTCATTGGCGACGGGCCCTGCCGTCGGCACAACCGTCGCCCCATTCTCCTGTTGCCAGCCGTCGGCATCATTGTCATTACCGACGGAAGTCATTGGCGACGACATAATGTCAATACCGACAGCTATAACGACGGCAAGGCCGTCGACAAAGACCCATAAATTTTTTAAGGGAAAAACTCATTACCGACGGTATGGCCGTCGACAATGCCTTCATAGCCGTCGGCAATGACCCTTTACCCATGTCTGTCGCTATATGTCATTGGCGACGGCATAGCCGTCGCCGTTACCCCCGTCGACAATGACTACATATATTTTGATTTTTTTTTAAATTTCAAAATTTCCCTGTTCATTTATAAATATACACCTGTTATAAACTAATAACAACCATCAAATAACAACTACACCTGTTATAAACTAGTAACCCAAATCAAATATATAGATAAAGAATATAATGGCCATCGGTTCAACTCAAAAACTGTACAAATACATACATGAAACTCTGAATATAATATAAACTAAACTAACTACAACCCTGTCTCCATGTCATCGAGTCGTTGGTCATCACCTTGTACCGGAGGAGTCTGCTCGTTAACAACTCAACGGTCATCGCCCTGTACTGGAGGAGGTTGCTCGTCATCAGCTCGACGGTCATCACCAGTGCCTCCACCTCCACCTCCACCTCCACGAGTCTCGTCAACAAGACCCTACAAAATTAAAATATTAATAACAAAATCAAAATGAAAACATATTTACATTATTTTAGTTTGTGTTCTTCAAGTTTGGCGGACGGGACTCGAACTCGAATTCCGTATATCGGAATCGAGTCCCATAAGTTCTAACGGGTGTCTAATACCTACTCGGTGCTATGTGTGTATTTGTGTGGCGTTCGGACGACCAAGGCGGGTTTTGAACTATTTTTTGGCTTTTTGCCTAAGTGTTGGCGAGTTTTACAAACTGGGCGATAACTCGGATTCCGTATGTTGGAATCAAGTCCTATAAGTTCTAACGCGTGTCTATTTTCTATGTGGTGCTATTGTCTGTGTTCGCGTGGCGTTCGGACGACCGAGGCGGGTTTTGACCTATTTTTCGGCTTTTTGCCTAAGTGTTGGTGAGTTTTACAAACTAGGTAATAACTCGGATTCCGTATGTCAGAATTGAGTCCCATAAGTTCTAATGTGTGTCTATTGCCTATGCGGTGCTATTGTCTGTGTTTACGTGGCGTTCGAACGACCGAAGTGGATTTTGACTTATTTATCGGCTTTTTACCTAAGTGTTGGTGAGTTTTGCAAAGTAGGCGATAACTCAGATTCCGTATGTAGGAATTGAGTCCCGTAAGTTCTAACACGTGTCTATTGCCTATGCGGTTCTATTGTCAGTGTTCGCGTGGCGTTCGGACGATCGAGGAGGGTTTTGACCTATTTTTTGGCTTTTTGCCTAAGTGTTGGCAAGTTTTGCAAACTGTGCGATAACTCGGATTTTGTATATCGGAATCGAGTCCCGTAAGTTCTAATACGTGTCTAATACCTACTCGGTGCTATGTGTGTATTTGCGTGGCATTCGGACGACCGAGGCAGGTTTTGACCTATTTTTTGGCTTTTTACGTAAGTGTTGGCGAGTTTTGCAAACTGGGCGATAACTCGGATTCCATATGTCAGAATCAAGTCCCGTAAGTTCTAATGCGTGTCTATTGCCTATGCGGTGCTATTGCCTATGTTCGCATGGCGTTCGGACAACTGAGGCGGGTTTTGACCTATTTTTCGACTTTCTGCCTAAGTGTTGGCGAGTTTTGAAAACTGGGCGATAACTCGGATTTCGTATGTCAGAATCGAGTCCCATAAGTTCTAACGCGTGTCTAATACCTACTCGATGCTATGTGTTTGTTTTCGCGGCGTTCGGACGACCGAGGCGGGTTTTGACCTATTTTTCGGCTTTTTGCCTATGTGTTGGCGAGTTTTGCAAACTGGGCGATAACTCGGATTCCGTATGTCATAATTGAGTCCCGTAAGTTCTAACGCCTGTCTATTGCCTATGCAGTGTTATTGTCTGTGTTTGCGTGGCATTCGAACGACCGAGGCGGGTTTTGACCTATTTTTCAGCTTTTTGCCTAAGTGTTGGCGAGTTTTGCAAACTGGGCGATAACTCGGATTCTGTATGTCAGAATCAAGTCACGTAAGTTCTAACGCGTGTCTATTGCCTATGCGGTGCTATTGTCCGCGTTCGCGTGGCGTTCGGACTACCGAGGCGGGGTTTGACCTATTTTTTGTGTTTTTGCCTAAGTGTTGGCGAGTTTTGCAAACTGGGCGATAACTCGGATTCCGTATATTGGAATCAAGTCCCGTAAGTTCTAATGTGTGTCTAATACCTACTCGATGCTATGTGTGTGTTTGCGTGGCGTTCAGATGATCTAGATGGGTTTTGACCTATTTTTTGGCTTTTTACCTAAGTGTTGGCAAGTTTTGCAAACTGGGCGATAACTCAGATTCTGTATGTCAGAATCGAGACTCGTAAGTTCTAAAGTTTGTGTATTGCCTATGTGGTGCTATTGTCTATGTCCGCGTGGCGTTCGGACGACCGAGGTGGGTTTTGACCTATTTTTCGGCTTTTTGCCTAATTGTTGGCGGGTTTTGTAAACTGGGCAATAACTTGGATTCCGTATGTCGGAATCGAGTCCTGTAAGTTCTAACGCGTGTCTATTAGCTATGCGGTGCTATTATTTGTGTTCGCATGGCGTTTGAATGACCAAGACAGGTTTATACCTATTTTTCGGCTTTCTGCCTAAGTGTTGGCGAGTTTTGCAAACTGAACGATAACTCGGATTCCGTATGTCAGAATCGAGTCCCGTAAGTTCTAACGCATGTCAAATACCTACTCGGTGCTATGTGTGTGTTTGCATGGCGTTCGGACGACCAAGGTGGGATTTGACCTGTTTTTTGGCTTTTTGCCTAAGTGTTGGCGAGTTTTACAAATTGGGCGATAACTCGGATTTCGTATGTCAGAATCGAGTCCTGTAAGTTCTAATGCATGTCTATTGCCTATGCGGTGCTATTGTTTGTGTTCGCGTGGCGTTCGGACTATCGAGGCGGGTTTTGACCTATTTTTCGGCTTTTTGCCTAAGTGTTGGCGAGTTTTAGAAACTGGGCGATAACTCAGATTCCGTATGTCAGAATCGAGTCCCGTAAGTTCTAATGTGTGTCTAATACCTACTCAGTGCTATGTGTGTGTTTGCGTGGCGTTCGGATGACCGAGGCGGGTTTTGACCTGTTTTTCGGGTTTTTGCTTAAGTGTTGGTGAGTTTTGCAAACTGGACGATAACTCAGATTCTGTATGTCAGAATCGAGTCCCGTAAGTTCTAACGTGTGTCTATTGGCTATGCGGTGCTATTGTCTATGTTCGCGTGGCGTTCGGACGACCGAGGTGGGTTTTGACCTATTTTTTGGCTTTTTACCTAATTGTTGGCGGGTTTTGTAAACTGGGCAATAACTTGGATTTCGTATGTTGGAATCGAGTCCCGTAAGTTCTAACGCGTGTCTAATACCTACTCAGTGCTATGTGTGTATTTGCGTGGCGTTCGGACGACCGAGGCAGGTTTTGACCTATTTTTCAACTTTTTGCCTAAGTGTTGGTGAGTTTTGCAAACTGGGAGATAACTTGGATTCCGTATGTCAGAATCGAGTCCCGTAAGTTCTAATGCGTGTCTAATACCTACTCGGTGCTATGTATGTGTTTGCGTGGCATTCGGATGACCGAGGCAGGTTTTGACCTATTTTTGACTTTTTGCCAAAGTGTTGTGAGTTTTGCAAAGCTGGCGATAACTTTCGGATTAGTATATGTCGAATCGAGTCCCGTAAGTTCTAACGCGTGTATATTGGCTATGCGGTGCTATTGTTTGTGTTTGCATGGCGTTTGAATGACCAAGGCAGGTTTATACCTATTTTTTGGCTTTTTACCTAAGTGTTGGCGAGTTTTGCAAACTGGGCGATAACTCGGATTTTGTATATCGGAATTGAGTCCTATAAGTTCTAACGCGTGTCTATTGCCTATGCGGTGCTATTGTCTATGTTCGCATGGCGTTCGGACGACCGAGGCGTGTTTTGACCTGTTTTTCGGCTTTTTGCTTAAGTATTGGTGAGTTTTGCAAACTGGGCGATAACTCGGATTCTGTATGTCAGAATCGAGTCCCGTAAGTTCTAACGTGTGTCTAATACCTACTCGGTGTTATGTGTGTGTTTGCGTGGCGTTCGGACGACCGAGGCGGGTTTTGACCTATTTTTCTCAAGTTAATTAGGCGGACGGGACTCGAACTCGGGCTCCATATGTCAGAATTGAGTCCCGTTAGTTGTAACGCATGTTTATTGCCTATGCCTAGGCGTATTAACTAGTTATTTGACAGTTTATATAAGCAATATAATTACAAATAAGGAAATACATCAATAATAAGTTTTACCTGTCGAATATGTGGAGAAAAGATGTTGGCCAAGACAACTGCACAAACACGGATGGCCTCCTCCCGGACTACACCCATGAGGTCGTCAGCGGCAGCTGCAGGATCTATGGAGCCGTGGACAACCTCATGAGCAAGCTGGTAGATCCGCTCGCGTGATGGTGCACCTGACTGTACGACACTGCTCGCCATGCACCCCTCTATGATCCTCTTAAAGAAGTCATCATATAATGAAGGGTCGACGCCTGATCCACTCGCACCACTACCTCCGGTGGGTGGGCGACGTCGAGATCTCGCAGCAGGGACTATAGTGTAGGCTAGGACACGGGGGATGCCCACAACTTTACCCTTCTTTGGCCCCCCTATAGCCTGCAGCCAGTCATCCATCTCTTCGTCCTCACGCTCAGCATCAACCACTGGAGTGTCACCTCTCTGGGTGCTCCGGACCACAGAAAGGTCCTCGAACCGTGTCTGAAAAAACACAGAAATAGGTGAAAAGAAAGTTTTACACAGAAAAATTCAAAAGAATTTCAAAGCCATCAAATACATACTAAATGAAATAATTAAATTACTTACCGCAATGCGCTCTGCCTCAGGTGAGATATAACCACCGTCACCTTTCTTCTTGTGAGCATGCCACTAAAACTCGAGGTAGGAAGGTCGGTGCTTTAGACTCGCCTCAAGTCTCTCCCTGTAGAGGTCGTACGACTGACTCCCAGTGCAGTGTGGGAGATGACTCTACTATCAGGCAGCTGTACGCTGTGCCGACATCTTCTTGAATGCCTCGCCCTCCCAAATATCGCACATCTGCCCCCACACCGCAGCACCAATGAAATCTGGCTGGACATCTCTAAGTGTCTGTCCATCAGCCATCTTGGTCTGGGCCTTCTTCTTCCAGTCATAGACCCACTTGTGCCAATTCATCTCAAGATAGTTCTCAAGAACAGTCATCCCATGGGCCTCCTACCCATCCTCGAAGCGATAATATCTCTACAGTACAACATATGAATATCAGCAGTTACTTAGTAGACAACATAAAGCAAAGCGATAAATAAATATTCAAAAGCACAAATTCAAACTAACATATGAATGAATGACTTCTTACCCTAAACTCAGCAATAATAAGCCCACATGTGCGGTCATCCACATCCGCCCACCTCATCCATGGGCTGGAGAATTGATTACAGACGATCCCAAGCAACGTGTTCCTTGGCGTCGCGTCAAGGATACTAAAATTGAAATTATTAAATTTCCAAATTACAAAGAATATATAAGAACTAAATAATTAATACAAACGTAATGTATATATTACCTTGTAGTCCCGACCAGGCATATAAGCGGCGCCTGGGGGGTATTCCATAGCAATCCACGTGCTAGTCCCCGCGGAGGCCTACGTCGATCACCTATGTAGTGAAATACAACAATATTTGTATAAACAAATATAATGTCAATATTATATAAAATTACAAACAATAAGATGTATAACAACAAAACATGTAATTATACCTGATGATCCGGCCTGATCATCACCAAAGACTACCTCCATGTATTTACCGAATTGAACCGATCGCCCACCACGATCATGATGTGGTGTACGCTACCATATCTCAGATATATACTGTCAAATCATCATCAAGAAGATAATATGTGGATACAACTAAAAGGATACAAACACAAATATCAGAATCATCATGCACATACAACTAAAAGGATACAATATGTAGATATAACTAAAAGGAAACAACTATGACATTTGAATACAACTAAATGGATACAACATGTAGATACAACTAAAAGGATACAACATGCGTTTTTTCTTTCATTTTATTTTTATTTTATTTATATATTGTTTTTTATAGGCTTAAATATAAAAAATGGCAACAAAGTCACGATCATTTAAGTCCCGCCTATTATACAAAAATGGCGACTCTTTGTTTTCCTCTTCCACTTTCTTTCTCCTCCTCAATTCATTTTCCATCATAAAAATTCAGACTATTCAGATTCTCTCTCTTCTTCTCCATTAAATCAATTCATCAGAACCTCAGTTTTCACTCTTTTAGTCAAACAAAAAACAAGAGCACAAGAAGATATTTACTTAGTAAAGCTTTGTGAAAAGATTAAGAGGGATAGAGAGGAGATATCAAAATCTAAAAACAGTCAGAAAAAAGGGAGATCAATGTCCGTTTTTATGTAGTGTATTTAATACCAGGTTCCTAAACTGAAAGTCATATTTGCAAGTCCGTAGTCACAACTAACAAATCTAATGTCCCTTAGTTTAGGTTTAAGTTTTGTTTAAGTAGATAATAATTAGAATAATTAGTCCAATGTATCGCACCAGATAATAATAATTAGAATAATATCATAACTTGAATTGAATTCCTCTTGCAACAAAAGTCTTTACCTGAACACAAAGTAAGTTTTAAAACTATGAGGTCTATCTTCAAAACCAAATAAAATCCATATAAAAATATATAAACTTTCTACTCAACAATTTGGCTATATATACTGAGATATGTTATGACAAAAAAGGGAATTAAAGTTTATCTACAATGTAAAGAACTCGAACTAGCTTGTGAGAACGTTACCAAAGTCATTAAGAGACAACAATTTCGTAAAGGCAACGACAAAATCATTGTCACCAGTTAACGTCAAAATCTACCCCAATCCCAGTCCCAAGTTGTCCCACTTACTGCTTGAGTTTAAACAAGACACACACCCCCTTAACAACTCCTTAACTCAGTGGATAAATAATCAAGAAAACATTTGATTGCAGGTCTTGAATTCGAAACACATGATAAACACTAAGCAACTCAACATAAGCAAATATAGCAACTAAAATACATACAGAGACCAAATTTTGTACCTTTCGCAACCACAATGAGAGTGGCGACTGGGAAATGGCAATAATAGAGAGCTGGAGGAACGATACCTCTAGAAGCTAAGCAATACACGCCTCTCCACACACACATACAGTGGGAACAAAGATGATGAAATGGCGAGCAAGAAGTGGCCAGAAAAAATAAAATTTGAAATCTTTGCAATGGTAGGAAAATGAAATGGTAGGCGAGATGATGAAGGTGAAATGATGATGAATGGGGTGACAATCAATTCGGCAAATCAATTGAAAGTTATGTTAATCTAGGCTAATAATCAATGGCGAGGAGTGGGGAACTAAGAGCGAAAAATCAAAAATAGAGAGGGAAGAAAGATAGAGACGTTGCCATCGCTGGTAGGGCTAAAATAGAATGTCATTCTTGACGACGATGCCGTCGCTAGTAACCCCATCGCTAATGACCCATTGACAACGACAACCCCATCTCCCGGTATTCTAGTCCCCGTCGCCAGTAACTTTTCCCTCCACCGTGAAATTTTCCCACCAAATAATACCTCATTACCGACTAGACTCATTCGCGACGGTTTGCCCATCGCTATTGACCTTATTATCGACGCAGAATACTGCGCCATCGACATTATTACCCTCGACAATGACCTTTTTTTTGTCTTGAAAGTACAAGATGTCTGGCAATAGTTGCATAGTAGCACACGATATTGATTATTGATGCTTACGTGAGAAGTCACCGGTTATACTCAATTATTGCTACTGATAATTGCGCATCATATCTCTCATATTATTGATTCAATTATTGTCACAGTATCATTTGCATAATATTTTATATTATTAAATCAATAATTGAGATGACAAATTTATTCATATTATTATTTGCAATATTGACAATGTCTAGAAGTTCTGTCAAGGAGAGGTTTGGTCACCTAATTGCGCGCCAATAAGGAGAAATCCTTATCGGAAAGCCCCCTCTTTCCTGGGAACAACCTGGTTGTTAAATATTGTGAGTTATAATATTAATGATGAATAAGTTCGTGTTGATTAAAGATGAAATTGATAGTTCTATTGTGTTGGGATTATTAGTGTTAGTGGAAATCGACATTTATTTCGATAATAATTGATGTCTGGAAGTTATACTGACCAATCGGGTAATTAATCGGATAAATGAGCAATTAATTGCTATTAATTCACATGCTTATAACTATCTATTCACATGTGTGTACTATTGATTCACATTCATGTACTATTAGGGGAGGTGGTGCAAGATTGATAATACTTGCATGACTAAGTTAAAAAAATGGAGGTATAGATGGAGGTACTTTACTGTAATTTATATTTTCACATGTATAGAACTATTGATTGACATGATTGAACTATTGATTCACATGATGTACTATTAGGGGAGGTGGTGCAAGTTTGATAATACTTGCAGGACTAAATTAAAAATGAAAGAAAAGATGAAGGTATTATATTGTAATATTTCGAGCCCTAAAACGTGCAATTATCGAAACTATATTTTTCTATAAATAGAAGCTCATTATTCCTTCATTCTCACCAATTCACTAACTCTCACAAGAGCAATTATAGAGAGAGAAGCTATAGAGAGAATGAAGAGAAGTCTGTTACCTCACTATTCTAGTATCCAGTCTTCTTCTGAGGTAAGGGATATTATTTTGTTCAGTATTCATAGGAATAATATTTTCTTCCATACTATGTAGTATGTGAGTAATATTATTTCGTCCCGTATTCCTGATTATACTTTCATCTTGTTAAAGTATTGCTTCTATACTCTGTGAAATTAGTAGAATATCCTTGAAATTTGCGCTTCATCTCGTATCGTTTCAAAAGGAAATTTTTTGCACATTCTTGTTAAAGTTTAAGCTTTTCATGCCGGAGTACTGTCCATGAGTACTATTCATTTATACGGTACTATTCACAAAAGTACTATTTACGAGTACTATTCATAAAGTACTATTCATAAAGTACTATTCACGAGGTACTATTCACGGGGTACTATTCCTGAAGTACTATTTATAGGATACTATTCACCTAGGTACTATTCACCCAAAGTACTATTCATGATAAAAATTGATTTCTTTTTGGTCCAAATCATTTTTGATACAATATCATTCTTGAATTTTACTCCACAAAGCAGTATCATGTTGGCAATTTGAACATTATTGAATTCTGGATAAATTAAATTATTAAAGTCTTTAAAATTTATCCTTGAACTTGTTTTATTAAATTCTTAAATCATTGTCATCATCCTCATGCTTATATTGTGATGCAAGTCATCTTTGGCTTACGTGCATAGATGAACTATTGATTGGTATGATTATTACTAGGGATCATTCGGTATAATCATGACCCATAATGTTACAAATGATGTGGTAAAAGTCCTCATTGGCCTGTAGTTCATTGATGGACAATTGTTGGTATGATTATGACCAGGGATTATTCGGTATAGTCATGACCATTGATGATTACATGAATATCCTTGGCCATGGTGCATGGATGATTCGATGATGTGGTTTATTTATTAAGTTGAGTCTCAGCGATAAAGTTGATGAAAATCTTTTTAAATCATAGAAGATAGTAGATATCATGCTATACTTGACTCTTCTAATGGAATGCTTGTTCCGCTGCAATTAAACTTGATGTTTATTATATTTTATCAGTTTAACACTGTTAAAGGCTAATGATAAATTATTCTGCATTATCTTAGTCATAATATTTCTTACTGAGCTAGTTGAGCTCACCCTTTTGCTTTCATTGTTCTCTTCAGGAAATGAGAACGTAGCCGGGACTAGTCGGGGAACGGAGTGACGGTCCAGATGTTTGCATTAGTAGTCTTCACTATCCTGTGAAATAGTGTGTTAATAAATGAGGACTTATTTTGAGTTTGAATACTGTCTAGAAGACAATATTTGTATTAATACTCATAGTTCATGTTGTATAATTAAGTTTGTATTTGTATTCAGTACCATGTATTTGGCGACCCAAGATGGGTGATGTATACCTATTTTGGGGGCGTCACAGTTGGTATCAAAGCTTAGGGATATGATCCCTGGCTGAGATGTGAGACAAGTACTAGGAGGGGAGAGACGGGGAATTCCTTCTCTAGTATGACCTACCTAAGTTTATTTGGTATTTAATTGGTCTGTCATAGTATAGGGATAATATGTGACATGTCAATTAACCCTTG
Source organism: Panax quinquefolius (assembly GCA_020205615.1). NCBI lineage: Eukaryota > Viridiplantae > Streptophyta > Magnoliopsida > Apiales > Araliaceae > Panax > Panax quinquefolius. Next base: position 71,424,049 of record CM035173.1, on the reverse strand, counting down.
TTTTGTGGCAGTATTTGAAAGTGGCATCCAAAAATGTTGAGATAAGCAATGAAGCACATGAGATTGTTGAGTCACCAATGATCAATACCCAGGATAAAGTGCAATAGGAAGACAATAATCCTCAAGTAAACAATAACACCGATGAAATGGTGAACGATGGGATGTTCAGAGGCTTTATCCAATTCATGCAACATAAGGTGAGAGCGGCTCCTGTTCAAAATGCAGGGGGAAACATTGGCAACTCTCGAACGGTCACCGCTAAACAGTTTAAGGAGTTGGGACCACCGGAGTTTTTTGGAGAGCCAAAACCACTTAAGGCAGAGACGTGGATAAAACAAATCACCAAGATATTTGATGTCTTGGGATGCTCCGAGGAGAAAAAGGTTCCCTTTGCCACCTTCATGTTGCGAGCGGAGGCAGATTACTAGTGGATCTATAAAGCGTACTCAACCTGCCACACTGAAGATGTCTTGGGAGAAGTTCCAAGAACTATTCAATAACAAGTACTTTCCCGAAAGTATTCGTCACATGAAAGAGGTAGAGTTCATCAAGTTAGAGCAAAACAATATGAGCGTGTCGCAGTACGAAGCTAAGTTTGCTGAGTTGTCCCGGTTTGCGTCACACTTGGTTGATAATGAGGAGAGAATGACGCGGATGTTTATAAGAATTTTGAAACCCGAGATACGTTAATACCTTATCTCTCACAAAATGTGTTTGTATTCAGATGTTGTAAATAGGGCTCAATTATTGGAGTATGATAATGAGTCAACCCAACTAAGAGAGAGCAGCCGGCAAGTCGATAATACCAGTGGTAGTAGTCATCGAAGCGGTGACAATAAACGTGGAGGGAATCAACATGCCAGAAATGGTAACCACTTCGGTGGTAATCATGGCCAAGATAATAGAAGTGGAAATTTCAAGAAGAGGAGATTCAATAATGATGGAAAGACGTCAGCACCAGCACTTGTTGTTAAGGAAGGAGAACGATCACCGATCGTATGTTACAAATGTGGAGCGGAAGGACACATCAGTCCAAACTGCGCGATGCAGTCCAAAGCGTGTTACAATTGTGGAAAAGAAGGTCACCTCGCCCAATTTTGTTGTGCACCAAAGTCAAGTCCAGCTGGGATGGAGGCATCAAAGGGTGTCCCAGACAAGACAAAACCAGTAGTTCAAGGGAGAGCATTTGTTGTAACCTCCCAAAAAGTGAGGAATCCGAACGAGGTGATCACGGGTAAGCTAATCATAAACTCTAGCGAAGTTTAAACTTTATTTGATACCGGTTCTACTCGTTCTTTTATTTCTCCTACTTGCGCTCAACGTTTAAATTTGACTCCGAAGAAATTAGATTTTGATTTATCTATTGAAACCCCATTGGGAGAAAACTTCATTACATCCAATGTTTATAAGTCTTGTTTGATTCAAATCGGTAACCACAAGTTACCTGTTGATCTTATCTCTTTGAAAATACTTGCATTTGATGTGATTTTAGGGATTAATTGGTTAACTGCTCATCATGCTAAAATCAATTATTTTCGTAAGGTTGTTAGCTTTCATATTCCTAACCAACCTATTATACGAATTCAAGCAACCAAACCACTAAAGTCAATCACTGTCATATCAAGCTATAAAGCTATTCGTTTATTGAAAAATGGATGTCAAGCTTTCTTAGCCCATGTCACGAATTTAAATAAAAATACGTCAGATTTGAATGATATTTCTATTGTTAATAAATTTCATGACGTATTCCCTGAAGAACTTCCTGGCCTACCCGCAGAGCGTGAAATTGAATTTTGTATCGACCTTGAATTTGGTACAAAACCCATTTCCAAAGCCCCATATCGAATGGCTCCTATTGAATTTCAGGATTTAAAAACCTAACTACAGGAATTGTTAGACATCGGTTTCATTCATCCTAGTACGTCTCCTTTTGGTGCTCCTGTTCTATTCATGAAGAAGAAAGATGGAAGTATGTGACTTTGTATTGATTATCGGGAGTTGAATCATGTCACCATAAAAAATAGGTACCCGTTACCTCGTATTGATGATCTGTTTGACCAGTTACAAGGCGCCAAATTCTTTTCAAAGATTGATCTTCATTTCGGATATCACCAATTGAAGATTAAAACCGATGACATTCCAAAGACAGCTTTCAGAACTTAGTACATGCATTATGAATTCCTAGTCATGTCTTTTGGATTGACTAATGCTCCTGCTGCCTTCATGGATATGATGAACTAAGTATTCAAGAAATATTTAGATCACTTTGTGGTCGTCTTTATTGATGACATCCTTATATACTCCAAAACCCGTGAAAACCATAAGAAACACTTGAGGCTGATACTCCAAAAGCTTCGTGAAAACAAGTTATATGCCAAGTTGAAGAAATGTTAATTCTGGCTTGAGGAAGTTACATTCCTTGGGCACGTGATATCAAATCATGGAATATCTGTTGACCCGACAAAGATTGAAGCAATTCAAAGCTGGGAGCAACCTAAGTCAGTGACCGAAGTACGTAGCTTTCTCGGCTTAGGTAGTTATTATCGGATATTCGTAGAAGGGTTTTCTCAAATCGCTACTCCATTAGCTCAGCTGACTCGAAAAGACACAAAATTCGGTTGGAGTGAGGAATGTGAGAAGAGTTTTCGAGAACTCAAGAGGAGACTCATTTCAGCACTTGTTCTGACAATACCATCTGGTTCGGAGGGATTTGTCACATACAACGATGCTTCAGGCAAAGGTTTAGGATGTGTTCTCATGCAGCATGGGAAAGTCATAGCCTATGCCTCATGACAACTCAAAGAATATGAGAGGAATTATCCCACTTATAATCTAGAGTTGGCAGCTGTTGTTTTTGCGCTTAAGATTTGGAGGCATTACCTATATGGAGAGAATGTGGAGATCTATACGGGTCAAAAAAGCCTCAAATATTTCTTCACTCAAAAGGAACTCAACATACGGCAACGATAATGGCTTGAGCTATTGAAAGATTATGATCATACCATTCAATACCATCTTGGAAAAGCGAACGTAGTAGCTGACACATTGAGTAGAAGATCATATGCGGGTACGAGTGCAATATTGTCAACGCAAAGGCCCATTTTATATGACTTACAAAGGATGGAGATAGAATTAAAGACTCCAAGGAACCATGTGATGATGGCGAATATACGAGTAGAACCGAATTTAATCGATAAAGTTAAAGCTCCTCAAGCTACAGATCTGGAGTTGATGCATATGAGGAAGAAAGTACAAGAAGGTGCTATGCCGGAAGCAAGAATCGATGAAGAAGGAATACTTCGAGTCAACTCCGGACTTTTGTGTTCCTAACGATTACGATTTAAAGTATAAAATCATGATGGAGGCGCACTGACACTTGCGTTTGCAATCCATCACGGGAGTACCAAAATGTATCGTGATCTTCGTCATACATTTTGGTGGAGTAATATGAAGAGAGAGATAGCGTTGTTTATCTCAAGGTGTCTAACTTGTCAACGAGTCAAGGTAGAGCATCAAGTGCCAAAAGATCCATTGTAACCACTTGAAATTCTAGAATGGAAGTGGGGCCACATTATCATGGATTTCATTACTGGTCTTCTTAAGGTTTCTCAAGGCATATCTGCGATTTTGGTCATTATTGATAGATTGACCAAGTCTGCTCATTTCTTACCGATACGAGAAACTTATACACTTGAACGTCTTGCTAGTATGTGCATAAACGAGATTGTAAGATTGCATGGTATGCCAGTATCCATAGTTTCTGATCGAGACCCAAGATTCACTTTAAGATTTTGGGTTAGTTTACAAAAAGCAACGGGCACAGATTTACAATTTAGTTCGACATATCATCCTCAAACAGACGGACAGTCGGAGAGGATTATTCAAACTCTTGAAGATTTATTAAGACTCTATGTCCTTGACTTCAAAGGAAGTTGGGACAAGTTCTTACCATTAGTGGAGTTTTCCTACAACAACAGTTATCAAGCAAGTATTGGCATGGCTCCATTTGAAGCATTGTATGGAAGAAAGTGTCGTTCTCTAGTATGTTGGGATGAGGTGGGTGAAGCAACGTTGTTGGGACCGGAGTTGGTACGTATGACTACGGAAAAGATTCAAACGATCCGACAACGTATAAAAACCTCATAAAATTGACAAAAGAGTTATGCTGATCTTCATCGAAAGGACGTGGAATTCAATATTGGAGATCATGTGTTGTTACGTGTTGTGCCATGGAAAGGAGTTATGAGATTTGGAAAGAAAGGAAAGCTCAATCCTCGATTCATTGGCCCATTTTTAATCCTTGATCGAGTAGGAATTGTGGCCTATAGACTCGCCTTACCGCCAAGTATGTCTCGTGTTCATAACGTTTTTCTCATATGTATATTACGTAAATATGTGAAAGACCCGAACCACATTATTGAATTAGAACCGGACGAGATAGCGGAAGATTTAACATATGAAGAGGTACCTATTAAAATCTTGGATAAGAAGAATCATATTCTACGCTCTAAAGTTATACCTCAAGTCAAAGTTTTGTGGAGAAACCATGACGTTGAGAAAATGACCTGGGAGTTAGAATCTGAAATGAAATCAAGGTATCCTTACCTCTTCGACATACCAGGTACGCACCCTAATTTCGAGGACAAAGTTTCATAAGAAGTGGAGGTTATAAGACCCCAACTTTTATGAATAAAGATTAATTTCTCTCAAAATATATTTTTGAATATTATGCTGTGGATATGATATAATGTTATAGTTGTGGGTAATATTTATAAATTTTGTAAAGTAAGCAAGTGGTTATATAATATTCAATTGGTTGGGGAATATTCGTTTTAACAGGGAATATTCGTACGAAGGCACAATCATTGGTGGACCCCACAACGGAAGTATTGTCGTAGTTAAAAAGCGACATAATTATCTTTTATAAAAATAATGGAGAAAGTTTTACCGTTAAACTATTGAACTACCCGGTAGTAAAAGTACAGTAATACGCGTGGTTGCATAGTAGCACACGGTATTGATTATTGATGCTTATGTGAGAAGTCACTCAGTTATACTCAATTATTGCTATAGTAATTGCTGCATCATATCTCTCATATTATTGATTCAATTATTGTCACAGTATCATCTGCATAATATTTTATATTATTAAATGAATAATTGAGACGACAAAGTTATTCATATTATTATTTGCAATATTGACAATGTCTAGAAGTTCTATTAAGGAGAGGTTTGGTCACCTAATTTGCGCGCCAATAAGGAGAAATCTTATCGGAAAGCCCCCTCTTTCCTGGGAACAACCTGGTTGTTAAATATTGTGAGTTATAATATTAATGATGAATAAGTTCGTGTTGATTAAAGATGAAATTGATAGTTCTATTGTGTTGGGATTATTAGTGTTAGTGGAAATCGACATTTATTTCGATAATAATTGATGTCTGGAAGTTATATTGACCAATCGGGTAATTAATCGGATAAATGAACAATTAATTGCTATTAATTCACATGCTTATAACTATTTGTTCACATGTGTGTACTATTGATTCACATTTATGTACTATTAGGGGTGGTGGTGCAAGATTGATAGTACTTGTATGACTAAGTTAAAAATAGAGGTATAGATGGAGGTACTTTACTGTAATTCGTATTTTCACATGTATAGAGGTATAGATTGATAATACTTGCAGGACTAAATTAAAAATGAAAGAAAAGATGAAGGTATTATATTGTAATATTTCAAGCCCCAAAACGTGCAATTATCGAAACTATATTTTCCTATAAATAGAAGCTCATTCTTCCTTCATTCTCACCAATTCACTAACTCTCACAAGAGCAATTATAGAGAGAGAAGCTATAGAGAGAGAATCTATAGAGAGAAAGAAGAGAAGTCTGCTACCTCACTATTCCAGTATCCAGTCTTCTTCTGAGGTAAGGGATATTATTTTGTTCAGTATTCATAGGAATAATATTTTCTTCCATACTTTGTAGTATGTGAGTAATATTATTTCGTCTCGTATTCCTGATTATACTCCCATCTTGTTAAAGTATCGCTTCTATACTCCGTGAAATTAGTAGAATATCCTTGAAATATGCGCTTCATCTAGTATCGTTTCACAAGGATATTTTCTGCACATTCTTGTTAAATTTTAAGCTTTTCATGTCGGAGTACTGTCCATGAGTACTATTCATTTATATGGTACTATTCACAAAAGTACTATTCACGGGTACTATTCACAAGTACTATTCATAAAGTACTATTCACGAGGTACTATTCATGAGTACTATTTATAAAGTACTATTCACAGGGTACTATTCCCAAAGTACTATTCACGGGGTACTATTCACCTGGGTACTATTCACCCAAAGTACTATTCATGATAAAAATTGATTTCTTTTCGGTCCAAATCATTTTTGATACAATATCATTCTTGAATTTTACTCCACAAAGTAGTATCTTGTTGGCAAATTGAACATTATTGAATTCTGGATAAATTAAATTATTAAAGTCTTTAAAATTTATCCTTGAACATGTTTTATTGAATTCTTATATCATTGTCATCATCCTCATGCTTATATTGTGATGCAAGTCATCTTTGGCTTACGTGCATAGATGAACTGTTGATTGGTATGATTATGACCAGGGATCATTCGGTATATGACCCGTAATGTTACAAATGATGCGGTAAAAGTCCTTATTGGTCTGTAGTTCATTGATGGACAGTTGTTGGTATGATTATGACCAGGGATTATTTGGTATAGTTATGACCATTGATGATTACATGAATATCCTTGGCCGTGGTGCATGGATGATTCGATGATGTGGCTTATTTATTAAGTTGAGTCTCATCGATAAAGTTGATGAAAATCTTTTTAAATCATAGAAGATAGTAGATATCATTCTCTACTTGACTCTTCTAATGGATTGCTTGTTCTGCTGCAGTTAAACTTGATGTTTATTATATTTTATCAGTTTAACACTGTTGAAGGCTAATGATAAATTATTCTGCATTATCTTAGTCATAATATTTCTTACTGGGCTAGTTCAGCTCACCCTTTTGCTTTCATTATTCTCTTCAGGAAATGAGAATGTAGCCGGGACAAGTCGGGGAACGTAGTGACGGTCCAGATGTTTATATTAGTAGTCCTCACTATCCTGTGAAATAGTGTGATAATAAATGAGGACTTATTTTGAGTTTGAATACTGTCTAGAAGACAATATTTGTATTAAAACTCACAGTTCATGTTGTATAATTAAGTTTGTATTTGTATTCAATACCATGTATTTGGCGACCCAAGATTGGGGATGTATACCTATTTTGGGGGTGTCACAATATACACACATACACTTAATCCTGAATAATTCACCAAAATCTTACACAGAATTTTGAAATCCTCAAAATTCCTTCCCAAAAACATCAAACACATACACTTATTTTCTGTCTAGGTCTATTATTTGACCTCAATTCCATCATTTAAGATTTTACTAAATTGTCTAAATTCTCGGGTTGTCACAGTGTCACCTTAGGTGTTCTTGAGCACCAATAACATTCATAAGACAGTTTTTGAGTGACCATGTTTGACCAAGTTTAATTTAGTGTTCAATGTGTTTCTGGGCTAGCTATTGATCAGATCTTGTAGTATTTATGTAATACAACAAGTATCAAACAAGTTATGGGTCAGATTATAACATACAAGCAAGATCTAGAAGCTCAAACTATCTTTCAGAGTTGTTCTTTATTTTCTGGGTTACCTAGAAAATAAGAACAGTTCGACTGATCACTTTTGGGCTTCCACAACTTGCTTTCTATGCAATGTTTTGTTGTTCTAATGGTTCTAGATTGTAGCCAACATGACAAGGAAGAGAGCTATCACATAAAACTAGTTTAACAACACAATCATCAGATCTATACCGGTTAAACCTTGTTAGAAATAAGGTTCATACATTTTCTGGGTTACCCAGAAAATCATTTTCATGATCAACTTAGCTACTTTGACCAACCACTGAATCCAACATATTTGATGTTTTAGTGATCTGAATGCTTAAATCAACAGTCCATATACCAATCTACAACATAGATACAAAAATAAGAACAAAGAAACAAACAACTGACAGATCTGAACGCATGAATATCTTGTCAATCACGATCTGGGCAGTTTCTGGGTTACCCAAAATTGCTCAGTCATGCTCGGTCAACTGAGTTTGACCAACATTAACTTAAAATCTACAAAGGATCTGACTTTAATTCCAGTTTTAGATCAAAGTTCTCATAGCATACTACACGTTTAAACATTTAAACAACCAAAAACATAAACATACTAAGATTTAGGAGGTCTGACATTTGTTGTCAGACAACATTTTCAAACTTTTCCAAAATTTGAAAAACTTCAAATTCGAGCCTATAGATGTTATGGATCTAACAAATACCAACCTAGATCACCTATTTACACATACAACATGTTTAAACACAAAAACTTAACATCTAACATAGAATTAAGGATCAGATTCTTAGTTAGGGTTATACCTCACTTTTGAAAAATGCTTGATTCTAGACTCCTGATTTGATCTTTGTGACACCCCCAAATCCAGGTACTCCATTCCCACAGGATTTGGTGTTCACTATTTAAAACCATTACATCTAACTACCCATAATCAAAGGATAAAGACATAATTTAAATAACTTAACAATAATCTTTCCCATTAAAGGGTTACATCATCTCAAAAACAATCCCAGGTAATCTAACCTTAAATTATTACATCAGTTTGCGGAATACATCATAAAATAAAACAAGTCTTATAATATAATTTATTTAAATAAATTCTCATAAATCTTCAACACTTGGACATCTTACCCTTTCCTTTGCTAGTAGATGGCTCATCGACTCTTTCAACTTTAGCTGCAGTGTTAATTGCAAGAGTGAGCAAATAATTGCTCACTGATATAAAGAGTAGTAATGATAACAACTTGAGAATGAACAACGAATGCTGAACAATAATGAACTTGTTCTACGAATCAAAAATAGAAAATAAGTTCGAACTTTAATATCTGACGGTCTTAAGACCACGAACTATGTCTCCGGTATTTAGGTATTATTACCCAACCTTAACAGTTATTTAGACTATACAAACTCTTCTAAACGTACTTAGGGGGATCAACCCTTTGTACCATGTATTGTGCACAAATATCTAAATGTTACACGTACAAAATCCCTTATGTTAGGGTTGTTCGTCTCAGTTTGGATTTAGAATTTCCACACAAAAGAAAGTTTAGTTTGAAACTAGCTTATCAGTTGTTCTAGAATTTTAGAACACTATTCCATTATAGCTAAATTCAATTAACAAAGGTTTGCTTGCATTTGAAGGTTTAACACAACAATGTAGAATTGAACAACATTATATATTTGAATAGTCATGGTATACATGCAAGGTACCATATTCAAAAGAATTAGAACAACCTCATTTGAATCAATGTAATTAGAACAACATCTGCTTTGAATAACAATAACAAGACATAGAAATATGAAACTCGTTCGATGTAACGAATTAGGTTACAAGAGCTCATTCAACCATACATAAGTATAGAATCAATAGGCTTGCTCAATATAAGTTTAGGAAACTTGCATTCAATACGAAGAGAATGAAGTTAGAAAACTTGCTCAATAAAAGTTTAGGAAAACTTACATTCATTAATAAAAGAATGAAGTTAGGAAAGTTGCATAAGTATAACATAACAACAAAAAGTAAACCCTGCTGAATAATAAAATATCATAGGTTAGGGAACTTGCCTTGTATGTAAGCTACACAAGTGTAATAATGTTCGTCAATTACCCTACACATATCATTGGAATCACAATAATAATTAATTGTATTAGTATTAGCTTTATGGGTTTAACCCATCATTTAGCTCATAACCATAACTTAACATCTAACAATATTGGTTAACATTGTGACGCCCCCAAAATAGGTATACATCACCCATCTTGAGTCGCCAAATACATGGTACTAAATTCAAATACAACTTGATTATACAACAGTCGTGTAAAATACGACAAAATACATGCTGTGAGTTTTAATACAAATATTATAATCTAGACAATATGCACACTCAATTTAGTCCTCATTACATTTATTATCACACTATTTAATAGAATAGTGAGGACTACTAAGACACCATCTTGGACCATCACTCCGTTCCCCGAATAGTCCCGGCTACGTTCTCATTTCCTGAAGAGAACAGTGAAAGAAAGGGTGAGCTCAACTAGCTCAGTAAGAAATATTATGACGAAGATAATGCAGAATAAATTATCATCAGTCTTCAACAGTATTAAACTGATAAAATATAATAGACATCAAGTTTAATTGCAGCGGAACATGCAATCCATTAAAAGAGTCAAGTAGAGAATAAAATCTACTATATTTTATGATTTAAAAGGTTTTTTATCACTTTTATATTTGAGACTCGACAATAAATAATCCACATCATCCTCGCACTACTGCCGAGGATATTCATTAGGTCACGACCACAAATTATCCATGCACTACTGGGCCGAGGGTATTTGTGTATTCATCAATGGTCATGATCATGCCAATAATCGTCCATCAATGCGCCGGGCTAATGAGGGACTTTTACCACATCATTTGTAACATTACGGTCATGATTACCATTGAATAATCCACAGTCATAATCATACCAAGTCCATCTATGCACTATGGTGACCCACAGATGACTTTAAAAAATAATATAAACATGAGGATGATGACAATGATATAAGAATTCAATAAAACAAGTTCAAGAATTAATTTATTCAGGAACTAATAACGTCCAAATTGTCAACATGATACTTCTTTGTAAAGTAAAATTCAAGAATGCTCAGAAAAATATTTCCATGAAAAGATACTGGATGAAGCGCAAATATCAAGAATATTCCACTAATTTGAAGTGTAGAAGTCAAAACTTTAACCAACTAAGTATAATAAAGAATGGAATAACAAAAGAAATCACCATGCATGCGGTACTTCGCATAGATAGGTTATTCCATCAGAATAATAAATAACGGAACGAGTCGGGCGTAATACGCGACAAGCGGGATATTCCATGAGAATAATAAAGAATGGAATACAATGAAATCACCATGCATGCGGTGCCAGACAAACAAAGTTATTCCAACGAGAATACTAAATGACGAAACCGGTCGGTGAAATTCACACCAACAGGATGTTCCAGCGAGAATAATAAAAGGCGGAAACCGGTCCGGCGTAAAGTTATGAGCAGGATATTCCAATGAGAATAATAAAAGACGGAACCAGGTCCGGCGTAAAGCACTGACAGGATATTCCAACAGAATAATAAAGAATGGAATGCAGAAGAATTTCACCAAGTATAGGGTAGCCCGCGTATACAGGTTATTCCAACAGAATAATAAAGATGGAATAATAGAAGTTCTCTTCATGAATACAAAAGAAATAATACCCCTTACCGTAAAAGAAACTTGATATCGGAGTAGTGAAGTAGCATAATACTTTTTTTCTTTCTCTCTATAGTTTCTCTCTCTAGAGTTTTAGTGAATTCGTAAGAAATAATGATGGAATGAGCTTCTATTTATAGAAGAATGGAATGAATAGTAACCAATCCATGAACGATCCAGATTGATTTACTTTAATCGGACGATCCATATTTAAAGCAAAATCTTTTAAATAAAATATAATATATTCTATTTATAATCTAATAAAATGAATAACTTTTAAAAAGATTTTACTATGCAAATACTATGCAAGCACTATGCAAACACTATGCATAATAAAATATAATATATTCTAATTATTGTCTAATAAAACAGATAACTTTATAAAAGTATTCTATTTTATATAAAAAGATTTTACTATTAGCCTAATAAAACGAATAACTTTATAAAAGTATTCTATTTTATATAAAAAGTTTTTCTGTTTTATTGCGTTAATAGTACGAATAAATAAAATGTCATCATCATTATTATTATTCACACTATTAATCGATCATGTCGTTCCCAGGAAAGAGGGGGCTTTCCAATAAGGATTTCTCCCTATTGGCGCACAATTAGGTGATCAAACCTCTCCTTGGCAGAACTTCTAGACATTGTTAATAATGCAAATAATAATATTAACAACTTCGTCATCTCAATTATTGATTTAATAATATATAAAATATCGACAATAATTGAACCAAACTGAGTGACTTCTCACATAAGCGTTAATAATCAATACCGTGTGCTACTATGCAACCACGTGTATTACTGTACTTTTACTACTAAGTGGTTCAACAGTATCAACGGTAAAACTTTCGCCGTTATTTTCATAAAAATATTTTTGTCGTTTTCTAAATCCGACAATAATAATTACATTATAGGATCCACCAATGATGATTGTCTTGTATCGTAATATATTCTCTGACCAATCGAATATTATATAACAACTTGCGTACTTTGCAAAATTTATAAATATTACCCACAACTATAACATTATATAAAATTTATTCCATAATATTCAAAAATGATAATTATAGAAAATTCATTTTTATTCATAAAAGTTGGGGTCTTACAATCTCCCCTTCTTATGAAATTTCTCCCTCGAAATTAGGGTACGTACCTGGTATGTCGAAGAGGTAAGGATACCTTGATTTCATTTTAGATTCTAACTCCCAGGTCATTTCCTCAACATCGTGGTTCCTCCATAACACTTTAACTTGAGGTATAACCTTGGAGCGTAGAATATGTTCCTTCTTATCCAAGATTTGAACAAGAACCTCTTCATACGTTAAATCTTCCGCTATTTTGTCCGGTTCTAACTCAATAATATGGTTCGGGTCTTTCACATATTTACATAACATGGATATATGAAAAACGTTATGAACACGAGACATACTTGGCGGCAAAGCAAGTCTATAGGCTACAGTCCATCTCGATCGAGGATTAAAAATGGGCCAATGAATCTAGGATTGAGCTTTCCTCTCTTTCCAAATCTCGTAACTCCTTTCCATGGAGCAACACGTAACAACAAATGATCTCCAATATCGAATTCCATGTCCTTTTGATGAAGATCAGCATAACTCTTTTGTCGGTCTTGTGAGGTTTTTATACGTTGTCGGATCGTTTGAATCTTTTTCGTAGTCATACGTACCAACTCCGGTCCCAACAACGTTGCTTCACCCACCTCATCCCAGCATACTGGAGAATGACACTTTCTTCCATACAACGCCTCGAATGGAGCCATGCAAATACTTGCTTGATAACTGTTATTGTAGGAAAACTCCACCAATGGTAAGAACTTGTCCCAACTTCCCTTGAAGTCAAGGACACAAAGTCTTAATAAATCTTCAAGAGTTTGAATAGTCCTCTCTGATTTGTCCGTCTGTTTGAGGATGAAAGCCGAACTAAATCATAAATCTGTGCCCATAGCTTTTTGCAAACTAACCCAAAATCGTGAAGTGAATCTTGGGTCTCGATCAGAAACTATGGATACTGGCATACCATGCAGTCTTACAATCTCGTTTATGTACATACGAGCAAGACGTTCAAGTGTATAAGTTTCTCGTATTGGTAAGAAATGAACAGACTTGGTCAATCTATCAACAATGACCCAAATTGCATCTATGCCTTGAGAAACCTTGGCAAGACCAGTAACGAAATCCATAGTAATGTGCTCCCACTTCCATTCTGGAATTTTAAGTGGTTGCAATGGTCCTTTTGGTACTTGATGCTCCGCTTTGACTCGTTGACAAGTTAGACACCTTGAGATAAACAACGCTATCTCTCTCTTCATATTACTCCACCAAAACGTATGACGAAGATCACGATACATTTTTGTACTCCCAGGATGGATTGCAAACGGTGTGTTGTGCGCCTCCATCATGATTTTATACTTTAAATCAGGATCGTTAGGAACACAAAGTCTGGAGTTGACTTGAAGTATTCCTTCTTCATCGATTCTTGCTTCCAGCATAGCACCTTCTTGTACTTTCTTCCTCATATGCATCAACTCCAGGTCTGTAGCTTGAGCAGCTTTAACTTTATCGATTAAAGTCGATTCTACTCGTATATTTGCCATCATCACATGGGTCCCTGGAGTCTTTAATTCTATCTCCATCCTTTGCAAGTCATACAAGATGGGCCTTTGCGTTGACAATATCACACTTGTACCCGCATATGATCTTCTACTCAACGCGTCAGCTACCATGTTTGCTTTTCCAGGATGGTATTGGATGGTATGATCATAATCTTTCAACAGTTCAAGCCAACGTCGCTGTCGCATGTTGAGTTCCTTTTGAGTGAAGAAATATTTGAGGCTTTTATGATCCGTAAAGATCTCCACTTTCTCCCCATATAAGTAATGCCTCCAAATTTTAAGTGCGAAGACAATAATTGCCAACTCTAGATTATGAGTGGGATAATTCCTCTCATATTCTTTGAGTTGTCGAGATGCATAGGCTATGACTTTCCCATGTTGCATGAGAACACATCCTAACCCCTTGCCCGAAGCATCACTGTAGATGACAAATCCTTCCGAGCTAGATGGTATTGTCAGAACAGGTGCTGAAATGAGTCTTCTTCTGAGTTCTTGAAAACTCTTCTCACATTCCTCGTTCCAACCGAATTTTGTATCTTTTTGAGTCAGCTGAGTTAAGGGAGTAGCAATTCGAGAAAACCCTTCTACGAATCTCCGATAATAACCAGCTAAGCCAAGAAAGCTACGTACTTCGGTCACTTATTTAGGTTGCTCCCAGCTTTGAATGGCATCAATCTTTGCTGGGTCAACAGATATTCCATGACTTGATACCACGTGCCCAAGGAATGCTACTTCCTCAAGCTAGAACTTGCATTTCTTCAACTTGGCATAAAGCTTATGTTCACGAAGCTTTTGGAGTATCAGCCTCAAGTGTTGCTCATGATCTTCACGGCTTTTGGAATAAATAAGGATGCCATCAACAAAGATGACCACAAAGTGATCCAAATATTCCTTGAATACTCGGTTCATCATATCCATGAAGGCAGCAGGAGCATTAGTCAATCCAAAAGACATGACTAAGAATTCATAATGCCCATACCGAGTTCTGAAAGCCGTCTTTGGAATGTCATCGGTTCTAATCTTCAATTGGTGATATCCGGAACGAAGATCAATCTTTGAAAAGAATTTGGCGCCTTGCAACTGGTCAAACATGTCATCAATACGTGGTAATGGTTACCTATTTTTGATGGTGACAATATTCAACTCCCGATAATCAATACAAAGTCGCATACTCCCATCTTTCTTCTTCACGAATAGAACAGGAGCACCCCAAGGAGAAGTACTAGGATGAATAAAGCCGATGTCTAACAATTCTGCAGTTGGGTCTTTAACTCACGAAGTTCAATAGGAGCCATTCGATATGGGGCTTTGGAAATAGGTTTTGTACCAGTTCAAGGTCGATACAAAATTCAATTTCATGCTCTAGGGGTAGGCCAGAAGTTCTTTGAGGAATACGTCAGAAATTCATTAACAATGAAATATCATTCAAAACCCGGCGTATTTTTGTTTAGATCCGTGACATGAGCTAAGAAAGCTTGACATCCATTTTTCAATAAATGAATAGCTTTATGACTTGAGATGACAGTGATTGATTTTAATGGTTTGGTTGCTTGAATTCGCATAATAGGTTGATTAGGAATATGAAAGCTAACAACCTTACGAAAATAATCAATTTTTGCATGATGAGTAGTTAACCAATCAATCCCTAGAATTACGTCAAATGCAAGTATTTTCAATGAAATAAGGTCGACAGGTAATGTGAGGGTACCGATTTGAACCAAACAAGACTTATAAACAATGGATGTAATGAAGGTTTCTCCCAACGGAGTTTTAACAGATAAGTCAAAGTCTAATTTCTCCGGAGTCAAATTTAAACGTTGAGCGCAAGTAGGAGAAATAAAAGAATGGGTAGAACTGGTATCAACTAAGGTATATACTTCACTAGAATTTATGATAAGCTTACCCGTGATGACCTCATTCGGGTTCCTTGCTTTCTGGGAGGTCACGACAAATGCTCTCCCATGAACAACCTGTTTTGTCTTGTCTGGGATGACTTTTCACGCCTCCATCCCAAATTTGGACTTGTCTTGGTGCTGCGACAAAAATCGGGCCAGTGTCCTTCTCTTCCACAATTGTAACATGCTTTGGAGGGCATCACACAGTTTGGACTGATGTGTCCCTCCCCTCCACATTTGAAGCATATGATAGGTGGTCGTTCTCCTTCCTTAACGACAGGTGCTGATGCTGACGTCTTTCCATCATTGTTGAATCTTCTTTTCTTGAAATTTCCATTCTTATTATTTTGGCCATGATTACTACCGAAGTGGTTACTATTTTTGGCATGTTGATTCCCTCCACGCTTATTGTCACCGCTTCGATGACTGCTAACACTGGTCAGGCTTGGACGCGTTTTGAGGCGAATTTTGACATTTTTTTTACGCCAAATTGGATTGAGTTTTTTCCTAAGCTAAAAATTGGACTTGTAACCTATAAATACATGATGTAAGGAATAAAATAAAGGGAGATTAGATTGATTAGATTAGAGTTACACGCCTTTAGATTAGGAATTCATTCATAACTGGAGTCTAATCAGGAATTAAGAGAGATTTTGTGGAGAAAAATTCCAATTGAAGATTGATGCTTGGGAGATTTTCTTTAAGAGTTTCTTCTTCTTATTATTTTTAATTGTGTAATTCTTTCGAGATGATTTTCATGAGATTGTTGATTTTATTTTTTGTTATGAACTAACTCTTTTATTAAGACTACAAATTGAACCTTTTATGTCTATGAATTAATTATTTAATTTAGTCCAATTATTTATGCCAAGGTGAAATTGTTTATCATGTCTTGTGCGTATTGATTAATTATTTGGAAAGTAATTACCGTGTTACTCTAGATGGATTCGGAAGATGAAATTTAGGGTTAGATCTGGACATGATAACATGTATTCTTGATTATTTGCATGAGACGAATAATTAGGGTCGTGAATTGAATAGGAATATCTGTTCATTGCATGTAACAAATTAGGAATTGGAACTTAATGGGTTTAATTTAATTATTTTGCATAGGAATATCACAAGATTAATTGAATTGAATAAAAGTTAACTGATCACTTGGGAAAGGGCTTTTAACACTTAGAGTTCCTGTTAACAATTCATTAGGCATAATAATTGGATTAGTTGGATAATTGGTTTGTAGTACATAAATTGGGGATATTGTAGTCTTAACCTTTATTTATCTGAATTCATTCGCTGAGTCTTAATCTTTATTTATTTGAATTAATTTTAGAGTATTCTAGTTTTATTTGATTAATTTAGTTTTCTTAATTAGAAAAATCACACTTTGCAATTGTTTAAATAAAATTGATTTGGTTAAGAGTTAGTACTTGGTAATTTTTATTAAATAATTCCTCGTGGGAACGATACTTTTCTTATCACTTTAGTACTTGTTGACCGTGTATACTTGCACGTATTCATTGATTGCGAAATCGATCAACAAGTTTTTGGCGTCGTTGCCGGGGAATTAGTTTAATAATTTTGCCAATATTAATTTTTATCAAATTAGTTTTAATTTAAACATTTTTTTATTATTTTTTTAATTCTCTTTCTATTTTTCTTTCTTTCTTTTCAGGTACCATGACAGAATTTAATTATCAATGGCCGTATACGAGAATGACTCAGCCAAGGAGAACGAAGATTGATGGACTCGCGACAGTACTTTCTGTATTATCAGCACAAATTGAGACACTTTTGAAGAGGTTAGACACTTTTGCAGCACATTGTCGTCAAAGTGTGGTGGTTACTTGTGATTATTATGCTGGAAATCATATGAGTCATCAATGCGCCATCAGTTTTGAGCCGGTACAGTATGGTGGTGATTATCCCAACAATTATGTCTATCCCAACAACTATCATCAGGATTGGGGGTATCACCCAAATTTTTCATGGAGCCATACTCATCAAGATCAATTTTATGCTCCAAGTCCAATATACCCACCGAATTTCTCGTGTCCACCTCCACTACAATAGGAGGAACATTCAAATTTGGAAGAAATTTTGTCCAAGTTCATAGCTTCAAGTGAGGAGAGGAGGATTAATCAAGAGATATCGAGTCAAAATTTTGTGAACCAAATGGAACAACTAATCAATGCCTCGAACATTTGCCCTCAATACACTTGGCCCTATGACATGGATTCCAAGACTGATGGAGAGCCCGAACAAAATCTGCAACTAGATGAGCCACAAGATGTTGAAAGAGAGGAAACAATTGGGGACCAAGAAAAGGATATCGACAAAGATTTAACTATAAGATTCAACGAAGATGAGCCGATTTCATTAGTATCCCATGTGCCTCCTCCACTAAAGTTCAAGAATCCGGGTAGTTTTGCAAAACATTGCCCAATTGGCAGTAATGTCGTCGGCAAAGCTCTTTGTGACATAAGAGCTAGTACAGTTGTGGAGTCATGGTGGGATGAAAAGGAGAAGATAGAGGAAGATCCCATTATGTTTATTAAGCTTCAATGCCCTAATCTGATCATCGACATAATGGAGAAAACACCTAGTTTTTGGACATTCTTAATGGGGAACATATCTACAAAGAGCATGCTAGGTGACTTTCATTCAAGGGTCATTACTAATGAGAACCTCCCAAAAGAGACATTGTTACTGATGGATAGAGGGTTCCTCAATTTTTGTAGGGGAATTGGATAGAGAATTGAAGAAGTCAGGCTGAGACTATAAAACAAGCGCTTATTGGGAGGCAACCCAAGTTTAATTTTTATTTTTAGTTTTTATTAGGTTTTATATTAGTAGTTTTGAATTTGCATTTATTTAGAATTTAATAAAATTGTTTCTATCATGGTTTACAGGTTATTCAAGTCAAATTCAAGTGAGGGGCCCAATTTGTTCCATGTGCCTAGCATATTCTCTAAACTTAGCGGACAAGGAGGAAGATTGCTATATTTTTAGGGAAGTCCTCTGCATTAATTTTTTCTATTTTAGTCATTGAGGACAATGTCTAGTTTAAGTTTGGGGGCATTTTAGTGTCGTATTGCATATAGTTAGTTATTTGCATTATAGTTCATTATTTTTATGTGTTAGCATTGTGTTTTTGCATTTAGTGTGCATATAATACATGGTAGTTAATTGCATATTCATATATGTGTTGCATTAGTATGTGTTCATTTAGTATTATAGTTTTATTTGCATTTTAGGATTGCATGTTCATAGTAGATTGAGGCATTTAGGTTATGAAAATATTTTAGATTGATATAGTTTTATCGCGTGATTCCAGCTGTAAGATAGTTAAGTATATTTTGGGCTAATGATGAGACTGAAATTGCATAAACAAGTTAGTACTGATTATTAAGCTTTTGATGTGATTTCTTGTCTTGATTTAAATCTTTATCTGTTTGAAACTGATACTATCAGGATAACACATGTTAAGAAACGACCATGTTGGCTGATTAATTCTAAATAGATATATAATTGATTTCTAAAGGATAATGCCAGTTGAATGAAAGATTAACAAGAATAGGCAGTGATGGCTAAAGTTAGACATGAATTTAAGTTTGGGGGGGGGGGATATTTGGAGTATATAAGCTTTAAAAAAAAGAAAAAAAAAAGAAGAAAAAAAAATCGTGGTTAGTTTTGTTTTGGGGCCATTGTTACTTGAGCAAGTAAGCTTGAGGGAGTGTGACACCCCCAAATCCAGGTACTCCATTCCCACAAGATTTTGTGTTCACTTACCAAAACCATTACATCTAACTACCCATCATAAAGAATAAAGACATAATTTAAATAACTTAAACATTAATCCTTCCAATTAAAGGGTTACATCATCATCTGCAAATAATCCCAGGTATTCTAACCTTAAATTTATTATATCAGTTTGTGGAATACATCATATATTAAAACAAGTCTTTAACATAATTCATTAAAATAAAAATTCTCATAAGTCTTCAACACATGGACATCTTGCCCTTTCCTCTGCTAGTGGATGGCCCATCAACTTTCTCAACATGCCCTAACACTGTTACGGCGCTGCAACGCCACCCATTTGGCCTTGGGTTGGCGCCGCGGCGTCAACTCTGTGCCTTAGAAAATTTTTGTAGATTTTTAATTTTGTGAACTTCCCGGACGCATAACTTCTTCGTTATAAGTCCGAATTGGCTCGTTCAAAACCCTACGGTTCACAAATTCCATACTCTACGCGTTCATATAAGAATTTTATCTATTTGTCTTCGTTTACTAAAATTTCACCTATTAGTTCATTTTAACGAAAATGATAAACGTTCGTGAACGTTCAACGCTCGTTTCTTCGTTCTAAGTTAGAATTCGGTCATTTTTGAGTCCGCAACTCTATAATGCCAAATATGACGTGTCTCCATCGAAAACCAACGTTTCTGACTTCAAACACAAAATACGACTTCCATTCCGAGAATTTCACGAATTCGACGATAATCGTCCAATCGTGTGAATTCCGGCAAAACTTCATTACTAATCATTCTAAATGGATTTTAACCAACACATGAAAATTTCAAGTTACTTATTACACCAACTTATTATCATAGTAGGTTTTGACTTATTCTCATAAGTCAATGACTTAATCAACTTATTAACTACAAATTCTCATGCTTATGACTTATTATGAACTTAAGTCCATCAATCAATGTTCTCATACTATATTGAACATACTAACATCATATGACAAACATATGACAAGTTCTTCACAAGTTTATCAACTTATTTAGGTTCAAGTTGCTTATTCCACTTATTCGGCTTAAGTTCTTTCATCAATGACTTCTTATATTTTCTTAGCATACATGTTCATTAATTACACTTCTCTTATCATCCTATTATGATAGAGATGGAAGAATATTGGACACAAGATCATTACCTTTGATGTCTAACTTCTTCTTCTTGGAAAATCAAACAAAGGAAGCTTTGATTTAAAAGTGCTTATTATCTCTAACACTTAAGTTACTTTGTAAGAGAAAATTGAAAGGAATTTGATCAAGCAACAAATGAATTATGAGCTCTCTATTTATAGGCTTAACAAATTGAGGGTAGAATAGTCATTAAGTACTCCACCTCCTTAATAACCTCATTACCATTCATAACCTAGCAACCAAGTAAACTTGCTAGCTACTTCTATTTCTTGGCCATCACAACACTTGGTCACCACACAAAATGTTTGCCCATCAAGTCTACCAATTTCTCACTTGGTTTGCCCCATGGATAATAGCTTAATCACATTGGGCTTGCTAATTATCTAGGCTATTTCTTATTGGGCTTATGCTACAATAGATTGGACTTATGATTTATCAAACACTTGGGCTTGAGTATCACATTCTATTGGACTTCTATCATTAAGCTAATAATCCTACAAGTCCATTACATTTAATTAATAACTTAACATATATACACCACGTATAATTCTCGTATGCTAGCTCATATATTTATTCATAATATACATTATTTCATTCTCCATTCTTAATAGTATAATACGTCGTATTATACTTACGTTCATTACCTTGTACAATGCATACGTATCATATGATTACAACTTTTTTTCCTTAACGCTTAATAAACCTAACGTTCCCAAATTAAGTCCACATGCGAAATATTACGTTTTCCATACTTAGATTATCATTACATAATCCATCTCACCTTGATATTATAACATTACGTATTTCTCGGAAGTTCAAAAATAATTCTCGAGCAGAAATTGATGAATAGTGTTTTTCGGAAAATTTCTCGAAAAGCTTTTATTTTCGTCTTAGAAATTCAAACACTTTAATTCTCCCACGTAGTTAAAATACTACGACGTTTCGGGGTTTCTAGGTTATAGAACGACATTCATCTTACGAATACATAATAATAATAAATAATATTATTTTATTCATTATTAAAAGTATTTACAAAAGGATCGATTTTCTGGGGCATTACATTCTCTCCCCCTTATAAGGATTTTGTCCCCAGAATCTCGCTAAATAAAAAAAAAATACACAAATAATTGAGGGTAATTCTTTTTCATCATTTCTTCTAACTCCCATGTTGCTTCTTCTGCATCGTGGTTCTTCCATATCACCTTCATGGAAGGTATGACTTTATTCCGCAGAACTTGTTCTTTTCTATCGACAATTTGAATCGGCGTTTCCTCGTACGTTAAGTCCTTCTCGATATGAATAGGTTCATACTCTATCACGTGATTATAATCTGGCTTATAAGGATGCAATACGAATACGTGAAATACATTATGTATTCGTTCTAGGTGTGGAGGTAATGCTATCATATATGCTACATCACCCACCCGTTTTAATACCTCAAAAGGTCCTATAAACCTCAGACTTAACTTTCCCTTCTTTCCAAAACGTATCTTTCCTTTCTAGGGAGATACTTTTATAAATACGTACGAACCTACTTCAAATTCTCTATTCTCTCTATGCGAATCTGTAAACTTCTTCTGTCTGTCTTGAGCTGCTAAGAGACTCATTTGTATCATCTTGACAATGTCCGTTGTCTGTTGTACCAATTCTGGTCCCAACAATCGGTGTTCTCCTACCTCATCCCAATACAGTGGTGTTCTGCATTTCCTCCCATACAAAGCTTCGTAAGGCGGCATACCTATGCTTGCATGATAACTATTGTTATACGCAAACTCCACTAATGGTAGATGATCATCCCAACTACCCTTGAAATCTATGACGCAAGATCTTAGTATATCTTCTAACGTCTGAATTGTCCTCTCACTCTGTCCATCCGTTTATGGATGATACACTGTACTCAAATTCAACTGCGTTCCTAACTGCTCTTGTAGACTCCTCCAAAAGTTCAATGTGAATCGTAGGTCACGATATGACACAATCGATACTGGTACTCCATGTCTGGAAATTATTTCCTTAATATAGAGTCTAGCTAACTGGTCTAAGTTATACTTGGCCCTAATTGGAAAAAAGTGAGCCGACTTCGTCAACCGGTCCACTATTACCCAAATCGCATCATACCCTTTCGTTGTAGTCGGAAGTTCTACCACAAAATCCATCGTGATATTCTCCTATTTCCACTTTGGAATTTCCAATGACTGTAGCAAGCCACTTGGTCGTTGATGTTCGGCCTTAACTCCTTGACAAGTTAAGCACCTGCTCACGTACTCTGTTATTTCTCTCTTCATGTTCGGTCACCAGAAACTCTATCGAAGATCTTGATACATCTTAGTGCTACAAGGATGAATCGAAAACCTTGAACTATGAGCCTCTTGTAGAACCTGCTCCTTTAATTCCGTCTCATTTGGATCCCAAATTCTTCCTTCAAATCTCAATAATCCCTCATTATCAAGACTGTACTTAGTATCTTTTTTCATTGGCCAGCTGCTCCTTCATCTGGTCACAGTCATCAGTTCTGAGCTGCACCTCCTTAACTCTCTCTACGATGGTAGATTGTATCTTAGTCGTAAACAAAATTTATCCTCCTTCACTTGGCAGCTTCACTTCCAACTCCATCCTAGCCATCTCTGTTATTAACTAAGTTTGAGCCATTAACAAAGACAACTTTTCCCGACCCTTCCTACTTAAGGCGTCGGCAACTACATTGGCTTTTCCAAGGTGATACAGGATTTCACAGTCGTAATCCTTTATCAACTTCAACCATCTCCTCTGCCTCATATTCAACTCCTTATGTGTGAAGATATATTTTAGACTCTTGTGGTCCGTGTATATCTCACATTTTCTCCATAAAGATAATGTCTCCATATCTTTAGAGCAAAAACTACTGCAGCCAGTTCTAGATCATGAGTAGGGTAAACTTTCTCATAATCCTTCAACTGCCTATATGCATACGCAATGACCTTACCATGCTGCCTGAGCACGCAACCAAGTCTTCTATGCGAAGCATCGCTATAAACTACAAAATTTGTTGTGTCATCAGGCAATGACAAAACAGACGCTTCACTCAACCTCTTCTTCAGTTCTTGAAAATTGTTCTCACACTTGTCAGTCCAAGCGTATTTCACCGTCTTCCTCATCAAGTTAGTCAACGGAGTAGCTATCTTCGAAAAATCTTGGATGAATCTCCGATAGTAACCCGCTAACCCTAAGAAACTCTACACCTCAGTCGGCATTTTCGGTTGTTCCCAATTCATCACGGCTTCCACCTTCGCTGGATCTACTGAAATCCCCTTATTATCAATAGCATGACATAAAAATTATACCTTCTCTAACCAAAATTCACACTTATTGAATTTCGCGTACAACTTCTCCTTTCTTAGTG
Source organism: Panax quinquefolius (assembly GCA_020205615.1). Taxonomy (NCBI): domain Eukaryota; kingdom Viridiplantae; phylum Streptophyta; class Magnoliopsida; order Apiales; family Araliaceae; genus Panax; species Panax quinquefolius. Next base: position 71,399,746 of record CM035173.1, on the reverse strand, counting down.
TCTCCAACACTAATCTTAGGTGTTTAGCATGATCTTCTGGCGTCTTAGAATAGACTAGAATATCATCTATAAACACCACGACAAACTTGTCCAAATATTGTTTGAACACTCTGAAAGTATTATGCATACAAGCCAATCATGTATGATGATAAAGTATATACTGTGTAATCAATCTTATTTATTTATTAATAAAAGAATTATTTATTAAAGGCATTTATTATCTACATGGTGTTGTTTTAATAATATGTGATAAACCCATAGTTTAAAGCAATGCTTTTAGAATCATGATGAGATCATGCTAATGAGATCTAAATTCTTAGATAGCTTAAAACTAAAATGTTCCCAATCAATGGATTACTAAAAAGGGGATTAATGAATCTGGATAGATTGGTACGTAAGTTGCTTGCTCATTTGACGAGGATGATTGATCTCACGATCATTTGTGTGGAGACACTAAAGCAAGTATGTAGGTGCTTATTAGAGAATAAGTTCACTGAACGTGACTCGCTAAGGAATACCTAATGGAGTTTTACTTGCCTGTCAATAGGAATTCCTGTAGTGATAGTAGTATAAATGATCCTTAGACTTGAGATCATCATAGTATCTTATATATAATGAATTACACTTTGACTAATTCCTTAAGACTCTTAGAGTATATTAAAGGGTATGCTTGGGTGTAATAAGTTATATATGAAGATAATGAATGATCAATAAAGAATCTACCACTTCTAGTAAAAGAAGAGAAATGTCCTATGTGATTCGATAAATGACAACCCAGGAATCCTTGGCCAAGGTGGAATGAAATTAGAAAGTAGTTTCTAATTTGCATTCATTAGGAGTTCATGCATTTAGGAATCGAAATACATATAATTAAATAAAATAAGACTTGACGGTAATTCCATGTCTTATATTTAATTGGGACATTGTATGGTGGAAGGATTGAATTCACGATAACTATTTACTAAAAGGTTCTTTTATGATTAATGTTGAAATCTATATTATCTCGAAAAAGTCGTTGATCGCTAGGGAGGCTTATCCTATTGTAGAATAAATATTATTTATTTAAATAAATTATTCATTTAATTTATTTATTTAAATGAGATTAGAATTGTTCTAATTAATTTATTCATAACTTAGGTTTAATATGGAGAACCTAAAGGGTCACACCATAAAAGGAAGAATAATTATTTAAGAAGTTAATGGCATAATTATAATAATATGTTAAGTATATTTAATTTAATCTATGGTGATAGAATAAATTAAATAGCTTAATATTTATTATTTAATATTTTAGAAATATTAAATATAAATTAATAAGAGGAGTCTTTTTAATATTATTACAATTATTATTATTTTAATTTCTAAAAGGGTTTAGGAATTAATTTAATATAAGTACTCTCATTTATTCCTAATTGAATTAGGAGGGAAAATTAGTTAAAGGAGTTTAATTAATTATCCCTAATAGGATTAGGGAGCCCATTTAATTAAAAGAGTTTAATTAAATAAATAATACCTTATTTTAATTAAAATAGGGTTACATGATATTTTTATAAGAGGAGTCTTATATCAGATATTAAATATACGTAATTCCAAGAGTTGAAGATTACGCCTCCTTTTCTATACAAATAGGAAAAACTAGGGTTTGAGCCAATACCCCTTCTTCTTGAAAATTCTTCTTTCTTGGTGGATCACCTCTAGAGGCCATACACTTGGGTGGCTTACATTGATCAAAGGAAGGAATTTACCCGGAGATTCAAGGAGATCGCGGAGAAGTAGGAGGTGAACTCGTACCCGAGGAAGCTCGTTTCCGCAAGGGTATGATTTCATAATTTCTTATTCTTCGTTTTAATTAATAATATGCATAAAGCATGATCCGGGTAATTGGTTTGTGAAAAATTTTAAAATCTGATTTTATTACGCTTCCGTTAATTTTTGCAATTTGATTACTACTTTGATTTTCACAAAACCTATCAGTGGTATTAGAGCCAAACTTTATGCGAATTATTAATTATTTTGATTTCATATATGTATGGGTATGTATTTTGAATAATTTATTGGGCATAACTTGTTGTATAAAATTTCATGCAACTTGATATTTCCCATTAAATGATATTCATATATATATATAGAATGATTTTATTTATTGATACATATGATAATATGTATGATAATAAATGGGATTGATTATGGACAATTGACCAATGTGATTGGATTTATTTTGGTTGGATGTTTGAATGAATGGGTTTTATTAAATGGGGTTTGCGTACCTCGTCTTTTCTGGTTTTCTTCTTGATGTAAATTATATCTCTCTCCTATGTACTTCCCCTTGACTGCTGATCAAGGTTTCTATTTAAATTAAATTGTTTATGTAATAGGATTAGTTAGATTTTTTTGAAGAACCGGAGATCAAGGAACAAGGAGTGCTCGAAGACCCGTTTGTAATGGAGCCCGGATTTAAATGTAATAGTTATATTTAAATATTTGTTCTTACACCCTAGGGTTTGACCTTTTGGTTCACTTGGTGGCTCTAGTGAACCAAACTAGAATAAAAGTCCATAATCAATCTGGGTAGAATATAGTATTCAATATGTGCATGCTAGTATTATATATATTATATATTATGCAAACATGCTTCGCATGTTTAATAATATGACGCTTATTTTATATTTATATTTGCATGCGCGCTAAACAAGATGAGACTAATAATAACAAACCCCTCAATAAAATTATATTAAGTTGTAACGTTCAAAGATATTTGGAATATCGAACGTCGCCTTCTAGCATGATAAAAACAATAGAGCATTGAATATTTAATATGAGTTTGTTGTGCACACACAAGGCGAGTATTAAATATTTGAGATGTTGTTTTTATTACATTTGATGTTTATAAGGAATTGAACATTACTGCTTTGTTGTGCACACACAAGGGTTGTAGTTCTCTCTTCATTTATATGGAAATACTGGGTATGACTTAACTTAAATAATTTTAGTTCAGATGTGCACACACTTGACCATTATGATTTAAGAGGCAAAATATAAGGAGTTACATGATGATATAATTGACAAGAGTTGTCTACCTTTTTATTTATATATAGTTTGTTGTGCACACACAAGGTTATATACATTTGAAATGGGATCCTTATTCTCACTAGCAAATCTTTAATTAGATATTGCCGAACTATATTCATGAGGGTAATATAGTTTGAATAAAATAGTAGGAGATACCAATATAAAATAAGACCTAATTTATTTTGGTAATTAATTAAATGAATGTTTGCTAAAATATTGTCTTTTTACTTGCAGATTTTGAAAATGTCACATTCACTAATTTCACTACTGTGACATACTTGATGCTAACAAACTGACAGGACCAAATTACCTGAATTTGGTTAAGGAATCGAGAATTGTTCTCTTCTTTGAAAAGATTTCTTATGTCCTAAATTTACCAATACTGCAAAAAGTTGCAAAAACAGCCTCCGAAGAAGAGATTGCTACTTTTAAACAGTGGCAAAATGATGCATCTGTGGCTCAATGCATCATGCTCGCATCCATGAGTAACGAGCTTCAGCGTCAACATGAAAACATGGATGCTCCTACTTTGATTCTGCACCTTCAAGAGTTGTATGGTGAGCAAAGTAGGACTGCTAGATATGAGATATCTAAGGAGCTCTTCCGATCTCGGATGACTCCCTGCCGTTGAGACTCATGTCCTAAAGATGATCAATCTGATTGAACGTCTTGGACAACTTGGGTTCGTCATGGATGGGGAGTTGAGTCAAGATTTAGTCTTGCAGTCACTCCCAGACACCTTCTCACAATTTGTTATGAATTTTCACATGAATAAGTTGGACGTCGACTTGCACGAATTACTTAACATGTTGAAAACTCTTTGAAGGTCACTTTCCATCCAAGAAGAACCATGTCTTCTTGGTGGATGATTCTTCCAAGAAAAGGAAAAGGCCCAAGGTATCTTTCAAAAGAAGAAATCCAAGAAGGCTAAGGAAAGGCGAAAGTGAAGGATCAAAGAAACGATCCGGTTAGCAAAGGAATTTGATTCCATTGCAGCAGTCGAGATCCTTTGGAAGAGGGCTGCAAGGATTATCTTGCATAACAAAAGCGAAGAAGCTTGAGAAGCTTGAATCCTAATCAAGGTTTGTTTATGATTGAAATTAATTTTTCGAAAGTCAATCTTCTACTTGGGTATTGGATACCTTTGTGGTTCTCACATATGTAATAATATCGGGGGTTGGTCGAAGTAGAAAGCTGAGCAAGGATGAGGTCGTCCTACGAGTGGGAAATGGAGCAAAGGTTGCTGCATTAGCTGTAGGGACTTATTGTTTAGTACTGCCTACGGGCAAGTCCATTAGTTTAAATAATTGTTATTTTGTTCCGTCATTTATTAGAAACATTATTTCAATATCTGTATTGGATATGGATGGTTTTAATATTATAATAAAGAACAACAGTTGTTCTATTTATAATAATAATGTTTTATATGGTGTTGGTAATTTATGAAATGGACTTTACATTCTTAACTTGCATGAAAATACACTTCAAATTGAACAAACTAAGAAAAGGAAAAGAGAAGATGTTAATTATACCTATATGTGGCACTATAGACTTGGTCATATTAATGAACCAAGATTATCTAAGTTGTATAAAGATGGGCTCCTAGAGCTATCGGATTATGAATCATATCCAACTTGTGAATCTTGTCTCATGGGAAAAATGACTAAATCTCCTTTTAGTGGAAAAGGAGAAAGAGTTACAGAGTTGTTAGCTGTGGTACACACAGATGTATGTGGACCTATGACAACGAATGCACGAGGAGGGTATTCTTATTTTATTACATTCACTGGTGATCACTCAAGATTTGGATATGTGTATTTAATGAAATACAAATCTGAATCATTTGAAAAGTTCAAAGAGTTCAGAAGTGAAGTAGAGAAACAAACTGGAAAAAGTATTAAGATTCTTCGATCAGATCGAGGTGGTGAATACTTAAGTAGTGAGTTTCTCGATTGTCTCAAAGAAAATGGTATAATCTCACAATGGACTCCACCAGGAATGCCACAGCTGAATGGTGTATCTGAAAGGAGAAATCGAACACTGTTGGACATGGTTCGTTCCATGATGAGTTTTCTAGATCTTAGGTGTCATTACGGGGATATGCCTAGAAGCGGCTACATATCTACTAAATAAGGTTCCCTCGAAATCCATCCCTAAGACTCCATATGAGATATGGACAGGGAAGAAGCCTAGTCTTAAGCATGTTAAGATTTGGGGATGTCCAGCTTATGTGAAAAGGTTTCAGAACGATAAGCTTGGGGCAAGATCTGATAAGTGTACTTTTGTGGGATATCCTAAAGAAAGTTTAGGATATTATTTCTACAATCCTACTAAGCATGAAGGTGTTTGTTGCCAAACATCTTGCCTTCTTGGAAAAGGAGTTTATCCTTAAAGGGGTCAGTGGGAGGAAAATAGATCTTGAAGAAATTCAAGAACCACAAACCACTTCTGAGATCAAAGTGAGGTACCTAACCAAGTAGAGATTCATACATGCCACACCCTATTCAGAAAATGGAAGAGTACCAAAGATACCAGAGAGGTATGGACTTGTGTGTAGAAGATGACAATGAGGTACGCATCATAGATGATGATGATCCATTGAATTACTGAGCAGGCTATGAGTAGTAAAGACTCGGAGAAGTGGCAAGAAGCCATGAAATTCGAGATGGACTCCATGTATGAGAACCAAGTATGGACTTTAGTTTCACCACACGAAGGCATTAAGCCTATTGGGTGTAAATGGGTCTTTAAAAGAAAATGGCTGGAGCAGGGCGGCAAGGTAGAGACCTATAAGGCATTTGATCGGTGCAAAAGGTTTCAAACAAAGACAAGGAGTTGACTATGATGAAACCTTCTCACCGAGAGCAATGCTCAAGTCCATTGAATTTTGCTTGCGATTAAACTTACCGTGACTACTGAAATCTGGCAGATGGACGTGAAAACGGCCTTCCTCAATGGGAAACTTGAGGAGGATGTGTATATGATATGACCCGAGAGGATTTGTTTCAAAGGTTGGAACAAATCAAGTCCGTAAGCTTACAACGATCCATTTATGGATTGAAACAAGCTTCTCGTGGGTGGAACATCCGTTTTGATGAGACAATCAAAGAGTTTGATTTTATCAAAATGAGGATGAACCATGTGTGTACAAGAAGGTTAGTGGGAGAGATTTGTTTCATTCCTTGTATTATATGTTGATGATATATTGCGATAGGGAATGATATTCCTATCTCGCAATTAATTAAAAATCGGTTATCTAAACACTTCTCCATGAAGGACTTGGGAGAAGCATCCTATATTTTGGGGATAAAGATCTATAGAGATAGATCTAAAAGGATGTTTGGCTTGTCCCAAGGAACGTACATTGACTCGATGCTAAAGAGGTTTAACATGGAAGATTCCAAAAGAGGTCTCATGTCGATGAGCCATGAAATACATCTCTCCAAGAAACAGGCCCCAAAGACACACGAGAGAGAGGCCAGTATGAGTAAGATTCCTTATGCTTCAGCAATAGGATCTATCATGTACGGTATGATATGTACTAGACCAGATGTCGCTCATGCACTTAGTGTAACAAGCAGATATTAGTCGAATCCAGGAGAAGAACACTGGAAGGCAGTGAAAAATATCCTAAAGTACTTAAGAAGAACTAAGGATGTATTTCTTGTTTATGGTGGGTCTGAATTAAAACTAGAGGGCTTCACAGACTCAAGTTTTCAAACGGACCAAGATGACAGTAAATCCGTTTAGGGGTATGTGTTTACCTTAAACGGTGGCACAGTGAGTTGGAAGAGTTCCAAGCAACAAGCGATTCTTGATTCAAATTGATGAGAGGCGAGTACATAGGCGCAAGTGAAGTGCGCAAAGGAAGCTATTTGGATGAAGAAGTTCATTCTAGGAACATGGTGTGGTTCCTAGCATTCTGAGGACCCGGTGCCTTTATTCGTGACAACTTTGGAGTACATTGCGCAAGCTAAGGAACCCATGTCTCATCGAAATCCAAACACGTGTTGCGGACGATTTCATTTGATCGGAGAGATCATTGAAAGAGGAGACGTCACCCTGGAGCGTGTGGACTATCAAGACAATATTGCAGATCCATTTACTAAAATGCTAACACAACAACAGTTTGATCGTCACTTAGAGAAGATGGGTATGAGATACCACGACGATTGGCTTTAGTGCAAGTGGGAGATTGAAAGTATTATACATACAAGCCAATCATGTATGATGATAAAGCATATACTGTGTAATCAATCTTATTTATTTATTAATAAAAGAATTATTTATTAAAGGCATTTATTATCTACATGGTGTTGTTTTAATAATATGTGATAAACCCATAGTTTTAAGCAATGCTTTTAGAATTATGATGAGATCATGCTAATGAGATCTAAATTCTTAGATAGCTTAATTCCCAATCAATGGATTACTAAAAAGGGGATTAGTGAATCCGGATAGATTGGTACGTAAGTTGCTTGCTCATTGGACGAGGATGATTGATCTCATGATCATTTGTGTGGAGACACTAAAGCAAGTATGTAGGTGCTTATAGAGAATAAGTTCACTGAACGTGACTCGCTAAGTAATACCTAATGGAGTTTTACTTGCCTGTCAATTGGAATTCCTGTAGTGATAGTAGTATAAATGATCCTTAGACTTGAGATCATCATAGTATCTTATATATAATGAATTACACTTTGACTTATTCCTTAAGACTCTTAGAGTATATCAAAGGGTATGCTTGGGTGTAATAAGTTATATATGAAGATAATGAATGATCAATAAAGAATCTACCACTTCTAGTAAAAGAAGGGAAATGTCTATGTGATTCGATAAATGACAACCTGGGAATCCTTGTTAAGGTGGAATGAAATTAAAAGTAGTTTCTAATTTGCATTCATTAGGAGTTGTGCATTTAGGAATCGAAATACATATAATTAAATAAAATAAGACTTGACAGTAATTCCATGTCTTATATTTAATTGGGACATTGTATGGTGGAAGGATTTAATTGTACGGTAACTATTTACTCAAAGGTTCTTTTATGATTAATGTTGAAATCTATATTATCTGAAAAGTCGTTGATCGCTAGGGAGGCTTATCCCTATTGTAGAATAAATATTATTTATTTAAATAAATTATTCGTTTAATTTATTTATTTAAATGAGATTAGAATTGTTCTAATTAATTTATTCATAACCGGTTTAATATGGAGAACCTAAAGGGTCACACCATAAAAAGGAAGAATAATTATTTAAGAAGTTAATGGCATAATTATAATAAAATGTTAAGTATATTTAATTTAATCTATGGTGATAGAATAAATTAAATAGCTTAATATTTATTATTTAATATTTTAGAAATATTAAATATAAATTAATAAGAGAGTCTTATTAATATTATTACAATTATTATTATTTTAATTTCTAAAAGGGTTTAGAAATTAATTTAATATAAGTACTCTCATTTATTCTAATTGGATTAGGAGGGAAAATTAGTTAAAGGAGTTTGATTAATTATCCCTAATAAAATTAGGGAGCCCATTTAATTAAAAGAGTTTAATTAAATAAATAATACCTTATTTTAATTAAAATAGGGTTACATGATATCTTTATAAGAGGAGTCTTATATACGATATTAAATATACGTAATTCCAAGAGTTGAGATACGCCTCCTTTTCTATCTGAGATAGGAAAAACTAGGGTTTGAGCCAATACCCCTTCTTCTTGAAAATTCTTCTTTCTTGGTGGATCACCTCTAGAGGCCATACACTTGGGTGGCTTACATTGATCAAAGGAAGGAATTTACCCGGAGATTCAAGGAGATCGCGGAGAAGTAGGAGGTGAACTCGTACCCGAGGAAGCTCATTTCTACAAGGGTATGATTTCATAATTTCTTATTCTTCGTTTTAATTAATAATATGCATAAAGGATGATCCAGGTAATTGGTTTGTGAAAAATTTTAAATTCTAATTTTATAACGCTTCCGTTAATTTTTGCAATTTGATTGCTACTTTGATTTTCACAAAACCTATCACACTCTGTTCATCATATCCATGAATGCAGCTGGTGCATTAGTCAACCCAAATGACATCACTAGAAACTCGTAATGACCATAACGAGTCCTGAATGCTGTCTTTGGTACATTTTCTTTCCTAACATTCAACTGATGATACCCCGTTCTTAAATCTATTTTTGAAAAATACTTAGCCCCTTTCAACTGATAAAAGAGATCATCGATCCTTGGCAAATGAATATTTATTCTTTATCGTTAACTTGTTCAACTCTCGGTAGTCGATACAAAGTCTTAACGATCCGTTCTTCTTCTTGACAAATAGTACTGGTGCTCCCAACGGCGAAACACTCGGTTGAATGTACTTCCTGTCCAACAGCTCTTATAACTGCACCATTAACTCCTTCATCTCCACTAGCGCCATACGATACGAGTGCCTTGGAAACTGGTGCCACTCCTGGCACAATGTCTATCACAAACTCTGTCTCCCTATCCGGCGGAAGACCCGACAATTCACTTAGAAATACATCGGTGAATTCTCTCACTACCGATATTTGTTACATGGTTGCTACCACTCTCTGGGTATCAACAACATGACACAGATAACCTACACATCCCTTCCTCAGTAATTTCCTAGTTTGTGTCATGGTTAGACAACACGAACGTCCCAGCGATCTATTCCCGTAAAATACTACATGAGGTTGTTTTAACGTTCTAATATTCACACATTTCTTTTGACAATCTATAATTGCCCAATGGTTAACTAACCAATCCATTCCGAGAATTATGTCGAATTCTCCTAACTTTATCGGTAACAAATCTACCGATAATTTACAACCCCGTATGTCTACGCAACAACTCCTATGAATATCATCAACATGAATTATCTCTTCGTTTGCTACCTTAATATTTAAAGGTATAGGCAACTTTTCGGGAAGTAATCCTAATCGTCTAGCAAAATCGCATGCTATAAACGAACAAGTAGCACCCGAATCAAACAGCACGCAAGCATTTATGTCGTTGATCAGAATAATACCTGCGATAACGTCCCCTGATGCAACTGCATCTTGGACTGTCATGTTAAAGGTACGACCCATCGGCCTACCCAGCTGTGCTGGTTCACTAATAGCTAACTTACCACTATTAGTTCCTCAGTTCCCGTCCGTCCCCTACTTCGGGCAGTTCTTTTCCATGTGGTTGGTTGACCCACACACAAAGCATCCATGATTCTTCGGATAGTTAGGCGCAATGTGCCCCTCCTGTCCACAGTTGTAACAGACGGCCTTCCCCTTGAGACAGACTCCTAAGTGAGTCTTTCCACAGGTCTTGCAGGCCTCCATCCTCCTCTTCAGGTCTCCTTGCTTCACTCCAGTATTCCCAGAGCTAAACACCTTCCTCTTCTGACCCTCGCCACTCCCGCTGGCTCTTTCGATCTTTACTCCCCCATCTATTTTACCCTTTCTCTTCTTGTCCTTGTGGTATTGACTCAGAGCCTCACTACCACCTTCGGCAATTATTGCCTTCTCTAAAATGGTTCCAAAAGAAGTACTTTGGAATACCGAAATACGGTTATAGATCCAGGGTTTCAAGCCCTGCTCGAACCGTCGCGCCTTCCTAACCTAGGTATCCACTTGGTGTGGAGCAAACCTTGCCAGTTCATTAAACTTGGCGGCGTATTGGGGAACTGTCACGTCCCCTTATTTCAACTCGAGAAACCGCCTCTCCATCCTCCTTTGCATGCTTGTGGGAAAGTAGTTCTCGAAGAATATCTCCTTGAACCTCTCCCACGTCAGATTCGCTATCCCGGCCATAGCCTGATTGGCTTCCCACCAAAAGTTGGCCTCTCCCTTCATTATATAGGTCGCAAAAGCAACCTTTTGGGCCTCGTCGACATTTGCTATCACATATGCCTTCTCTATTTCCTTAACCCACATTTGGGCTTCAATAGGGTCCGTAGTTCCTTTGAACTCCGGCGGACCCACGCTCTTGAAATCCTTAAAGGTAGTAGCTCGTGCTACTCCTGGATTTACGGGGATATTAGCCCCTGTTCTATTAAAGGCAGCTGTTAATAGGTTAACAAACTCCTACATCGGATTAACCGGACCTCCCTCCGGCTGATTCACATTCACTCCTTGGTTACGTTACACTCTTCTCAGCGACATTTTGCTAATACAATAAACACATTTCGTTATTATTCCTTTCTTTATTAATTATTATTTACTAATAATCAAAACTTCAACATCCATTACTCATTGATTTCTATAAAAAGACTTTCATTCTTTGTAGTATAATACTACATCGGTCACATTACACAGTGTAAGCTGATTACATTACTTTCCCGCTATTGCTTTCCAAAAATTGGGATTTACAAAAGACTACCCTTCGCTAGACAAAGAGGGCTTTACGTCACTACTAATTATAAAATATTTACATACTACTCTAGTTACTACTAGTCTACATCTGCCTCAAGGCATTATTGAAATCTGCCTTGGCAAGACCGGCAATAATATCACGGTTGATAGTATGTCGCGTCTGCCCCATCTCTACAGGATAACCAGCTACCCACTGCTGGAAATCTGTGTGAGAACTCCTATGAATATAGGACATTCTCCCTATCTTCTGCATTTTGGTCTTTAGCTCATCCTTGAGCTCAAAGACCTTATGCTTTAACTCACGGACTTTGTCCTTAGCCAAAATCCGTTCATCATGCTCCTGCTCCCACACGGACTCAACATCAGTCTTGTCCTCTATAACAGTTTGGAGCTCTGCCTTCAGCTCCTTAACCTCCTGACAGTAATGAATATTTCTATCCAATACTGACATGAACAGAGACATCATCGACCCTCCAGGAGCTATCTCCGCTGCTATAACTACTTGATTAAAGGACATTGTCTCCACTTCCTCCTCTATCATCCCATCGAATACTGACATGTAGTCAACATCATTTGAGTCTCCAGACTCGATAACTACCACCTCTGGATCTGCTGCTATGGGGTTCGGTAAAACCTCTATTTGGTTCACCGATTCTTCACTAATGGCTTGACCATCTACACACATTCCGTTTACTCCTGAAATCTACACAAAACAATTAAGTTGATTAGTACACGCCAGTAGAATAGTAAAAACACATAACATAATCATAATGCATTTTTATAAGGTTATTTTTTTCTTGTACTTCTTTGACTTCTCTTAAGGTTATGACTTAAGGTTTTTAATCCCCCCTTAAGTTTTATAACCTAATACTTTGATACCAACCTGTGACGCCCCCAAATCTGGGTCTTTTCCAACCCGACAGATGGTGCTACACGGTACTACCATTCACACATACATTCAATTGAAAAGTCTCCAATGAACGAATATGTCTTCTATATATTCAAAATAATATTACATTTCCCCAGGTTCTTTATAACCCACACATTTGTTCTTATCATAATATCAAATATATTACAATCGTTCACCTATACTATTACATAAGAACTCTAAGGGTTCGTCTTCGCTTTGCCTTTATCCTTGCCAGAGCCTTCGGTCCGTTCAATCTTAGCTGTGTTCATATGGTTCAAGCAAGAGTGAGCATGACTAGCTCAACAAGTACTACAATTCTAATAAATAATATGCTTGGAAACATAGAACTCATATATCTTCAATAACTGAACAATAGTTACGAAGTACTATTGATCATTCAAAATAGCACTTCTTTTCATTCAAAACATTTTACAACAATAATATTCAGTAAAACATCAATTCCGGTCTAAGACCTTAAGCATTTCATAAGTTCTTTTGAAAAGGACAACCCGACACTAAGTCCATAAGTTTGACATTACTTACGAGCACTTCTGGGTGATCAGCCCATATTACTCTATGTTGATCAACAGTACATTCATTAAACGTGTATACGTTTAAGTTGTGGCAACCTCACGTGCCTGTCGTTAAATGACGAAAACATTTTAGCATACTCAGTCTTCGATTGAAAACCACACCAATATAACTTGGTAAACACTAAACATGCTTGATAGAATCATAATATAAGTCTAGCCGAAAGAATTGGCTTTGACTTCCTCATACAAAACTTCATGCGAAAGGATACATGAATTACAAAGCTTGTCCAGACTGAACTGGAACAAGGGTTAGAGTACTTGCCTTCAACGTTTTCTTACTGATTATCACACGTACTCTTTAAGTCTCTAAGTCTCTACAATACATGATCATATAACATACCACATTAGGTCTTATATAATCAAGTATGTATATTATTATATCTTACCCTTCATCTCAATCTAAATCCTGACTTAGATCTGTTATTATGGTTTTCGGCTTTTCATTACGTCATTCACATTACTTTCACATTCAATTGATTATTAACCTTTAATCATCATACATTAAGTGTCTAACAATGCCTTAACAATGTTATATTAACACCTTAGTTCATTATTAATGAGTTATCTTTCATTCTATACTTGTAAACATTCTTGTCTGTCAAAACTCTAGGACTGGAGCCGCGGCGCCACACTTAACTCTTTATCTCACCTGCGCCACTGGCGTGAGTTAGCGAGAGATGCCTGACAACAACATTACGTTGCGATTGCCACCCATTTGGCCTTGGGTTGAAAGCCATGGCTGACTCTGTGCCTTGGAATTTTTTTGCAGATTTTTAATCTTGTGAACTTCCCGGACGTATATCTTCTTCGTTATAAGTCTGAATTGGCTCGTTCAAAAGCCTACGGTTCACAAATTCCATACTCTACGCGTTCATGTGAGAATTTTATCTAATTGACTTCGTTTGCTAAAATTTCACCTATTAGTTCATTTTAACGAAAACGATAAACTTTCGTGAACGTTCAATGCTCGTTTCTTCGTTCTAAGTCAGAATTCGGTCATTTTCGAGTCCACAACTCTATAATGCCAAATATGACATGTCTCCATTGAAAACCAGTGTTTCTTACTTCAAACATAAAATATGACTTCCATTCCGAGAATTTCACAATTTCGACGATAATCGTCCAATCGTGTGAATTCCGACAAAACATCATTACTAATCATTCTAATTGGATTTTAACCAACACATGAACATTTCAAGTTACTTATTACACCAACTTATTCTCATAAGTCAATGACTTAATCAACTTATTAACTACAAATTCTCATGCTTATGACTTATTATGAACTTAAGTCCATCAATCAATGTTCTCATACTATATTGAACATACTAACATCATATGACAAACATATGACAATTTCTTCACAAGTTCATCAACTTATTTAGGTTCAAGTTGCTTATTCCACTTATTCGGCTTAATTTCCTTCATCAATGACTTCTTATATGTTCTTAGCATGCATGTTCATTAATTACACTTCTCTTATCATCCTATTATGATAGAGATGGAAGAATATTGGACATAAGATCATTACCTTTGATGTCTAACTTCTTCTTCTTGGAAAATCAAACAAAGGAAGCTTTGATTTAAAAGTGCTTATTATCTCTAACACTTAAGTTACTTTGTAAGAGAAAATTGAAAGGAATTTGATCAAACAACAAATGAATTATAAGCTCTCTATTTATAGGCTTAACAAATTGAGGGTAGAATAGTCATTAAGTACTCCACCTCCTTAATAACCTCCTTACTATTCATAACCTAGCAACCAAGTAAACTTGCTAGCTACTTTTATTTCTTGGCCATCACAACACTTGGTCACCACACAAAATGTTTGCCCGTCAAGTCTACCAATTTCTCACTTGGTTTGCCCCATGGATCATAGCTTAATCATATTAGGCTTGCTAATTATCTAGCCTATTTCTTATTGGGCTTATGCTACAATAGATTGGACTTATGATTTATCAAACACCTGGGCTTGAGTATCACATTCTATTGGACTTCTATCATTAAGCTAATAATCCTACAAGTCCATTACATTTAATTAACAACTTAACATATATACACCACGTATAATTCTCGTATGCTAGCTCGTATATTTATTCGTAATATACGTTATTTCATTCTCCATTCTTAATAGTATAATACGTCGTATTATACTTATGTTCATTACCTCGTACAATGCATACGTATCATATGATTACAACTTTCTTTTCTTAACTCTTAATAAACCTAACATTCCCAAATTAAGTTCGCATGCGAAATATTACGTTTTCCATACTTAGATTATTATTACATAATCCATCTCACCTTGATATTATAACGTTACGTATTTCTCAGAAGTTCAAAAACAATTCCCGAGCAGAAATCGATGAATAGTGTTTTTCGGAAAATTTCTCGGAAAGCTTTTATTTTCGTCTTAGAAATTCAAACACTTTAGTTCTCCCACGTAGTAAACATACTACGACGTTTCGGGGTTTCTAGGTTATAAAACGACATTCATCTTACGAATACATAATAATAATAAATAATATTATTTTATTTATTATTAAAAGTATTTACAAAAGGTTCGATTTTCTAGGGCGTTACACATCTAAACGTTACACGTACAAAATCCCCTATGCTAGGGTTGTTCATCTCAGCTTGAATTTAGAATTTCCGCACTAAAGAAAGTTTAGCTCGGAACTAACTTATTAGTGTTTCTAGAATTTTAGAACACTATTCAATTATAGATTAATTCAATGAATAAAAGTTTTCTTACTACTTGAAGGTTTAATACAACAATAAAGCTTTGAACAAGGTTATCAAAGTCAAAGATCGGATATCAACAATATATAATTGAATAGACATGATAAATATGCAAAGTGTTATAACCAAAAAAGTTAGAACAATGTCATTTGAATCAATGTATTAGAACAATATATGCTTCGAATGATAATAAGGAAAGTAAAACTCGCTTGATGTAACGAATTAGGTTACAAGAGGTTATACAATCATACACGAGATGGAATCAATAGGCTTGCTTAACTTCAGTATAAAATTTAGGAATAAAGAGATTGCTTGACTTAAAGATAGCGTAGCTATGAAACAGGCGTAATTAAAATTGAGATAGGGTAAATAAACTTGCTCAATAATCACAAGGTAGAGTTAGGAAACCTGCCTCAAGCGTAAGCTATAATATTACAACTCACGTTCATCTACACATTTTAGTGGAATCACAATATCTATTAGATATGCTAACATACCATAACATGTACAATTCTAGCTAATCTTATCATTTTAGCACAAGTCTTTCATTACCATACATATTTCAGAACCACAAGTGTACATTTCTCAACACTTATTCATTGCTCACTAAGTTCTTTAAATCATACATATCATTTTCACCACTTACTAACTTTGCATTTTAGAATTACTAACCACATGATACACTTCTGCTTTAACCTTGTTTTTACACATTTAACACGTTAACATAATCATTAAGCCATGTTATAACGAATGACCAAAGTCTGCAGAAGTAGCAGACTTCACTGTCTGTGATTGGCTACTAAGCGGCTGGCGCTAGTATTACAACTGGATTACCTTGACGCCCACGGTGAAGAGTAGGCCTTAGCCAGATCTTGTATCTTGCGCAAAGAATAAGACTAAGCGTAGCGCTGCTGCGATGAACTAGTTTTAGTTTTGCGGAACACGAACTTAGACTCTGCTATAGACCAAAAATCCCAATTCCACAGAATTTCTACACACTTCAACATCTAGAACTTTGTAATAACATATTTAAGCATACTATACACTCTTCTATATACAAAAATATCACATGCACATGAATTTGAAGAATCAAAAACGTTATTTTCCCAAATTTCTTCCATTTTGACACTTTTAGCGAATTCGATCACCACAAATTCGTTTCTCAATCAATTGACACGATTCCAATTACGCCACTTTTGTTTCTTAATATACTAACATTATCCAATAACAAATTATAGGTTATACCACAAATAGAGCATCAACATTCATAATTCCTAAAGCCCTTTTTTAAATATGAACACTGTTAATTATATTTCCTTCCTACAATTCAATTTCACGTGTTTGATTGCTACCCCTTTTATATATACATGCCAATAACAAATTCTACAATACTATCACACACCCATAACCCATATCTTACAATCAAAACTTGACAAAAACCCAATTCTAGAAAATGAAAATTACAAAATTGAGAATTAGAATTAGGGGTAGATTATACCTTAAATCCTTGATCGAATGCTAGGAAAAGATAGTGAATCTCTTCTTCTCTTGGCAAACTCACATAGATTACTCTCTCAATTTCTCACTCTCAATATTCTGTGATTCCTTCTTCTTTGTATCTCTATGTTACCAAGCCTTAGGAAAAATAAGACGCATAACCCACATATACTGACTCCCACGTTCTATTTTAGTTAAAGAAAACAAAAGACGTCAGTTGGAATAAGCCAAAGGCCACAAGGCCTTGTTTGGCTAACACCCTTTCTCCCCAAATTAAATTATTATTATATTATTATATTATATAGTTACACTTGTCACACATGTAACCATTTTAATAGCTTATAATTTATAATTATAATAATTATATTCTTATTATAACTATGCTTATAATAAATAATTAAATATCTAATTTAATTAATAAATTAGAAACATCACTTTGTTTAATTTATTTATTTCTTTTAAATTAAATAATTCATTTAATTTAAATTTATTGATTTAATTTAATTATTTCCTTAAATTAAATCCTTCAAATAAAATTATCATTACTCAATTTAATTTACACTAATCAATTTAGTTACTAAATTAATTCACCACAATTCATCAATAATTTATTTTCCTCAATAAATAAATTATTTAAAATATTTATTTAATTCCATAAATATTTAAATTAAATTACAAATTCCTCGGTCGTTACATCCTTCCCTCCTTCAAAGGATTCTGTCCCCAGAATCACAACTCGAAAAATATATTCGTTACATTCTTCCCTCCTTAATAAGATTCTGTCCCCAGAATTGTTATACAAAATCAAGCAAATAACTGAGGATAATTCTTCATCATAACGCTTTCAAGTTCCCACGTAGCTTCCTCAGCATTGTGGTTCCTCTAGACTACCTTAACAGAAGGTATCACTTTATTCCTCAGTACTTGCTCTTTTCTGTCAATAATTTGCACAGGGACTTCTTCATATGACAAATCTTTCTCAAACTGTAAGGGCTCATATTCTATTACATGCTTATAATCAGGCTTATATGGTCTCAAAACTAAGACATGGAAAACATTATGAATATGTTCCAACTTCGGAGGTAAATCTACCTCGTACGCCACTTCACCAACTCGTCGAAGTACTTCGAAAGGTCCTATAAATCTAGGGCTCAATTTCCCCTTCTTTCCAAATTGAATTTTTCCCTTCCAGGGATACACTTTCAAGAAAACATAACTACCGACATCAAATTCTCTATTTTGTCGATGCTGATCGGCATATTTCTTCTGTCTATCCTGTGCAGCTATTAATCTTGTTCGAATAACCTTGATGATCTCTACAGTCTGCTGTACCAATTCTGGACCCAATAGCTGACGTTCACCTACCTCGTCCCAACATAACGGAGTTCTGCACTTCCTGCCGTATAACACTTCGTAAGGCGGCATGCCAATACTCGCATGATAACTATTAATGTAGGCAAATTATACCAACGACAAATGATCATCCCAATTTTTTTTGAAATCCATGATACATGCTCTGAGCATATCTTCTAGTGTTTGGATGGTACGCTGTGCTCATTCTCATCTATGTCCCCAAGCACTCTTGCAGTCATTTCCAGAAATTAGATGTGAAATGTGGATCTCTGTCTGATACAATGGACACAGGTACACTGTGTCTCGACATAATCTCTTTCACGTATAGCTTTGCTATCGAAGCTTAATTAGCAAAAAGTGTGCCAACTTCGTCAATCGATCGACAATCACCCAAATTGCATCGTAACCTTATTGAGTCGTTGGAAGACCTACCACAAAATCCATTGTGATATGCTCCCATTTCCATTCTGGTATCTCCAATGGTTGTAACAATCCGCTTGGCCTTTGATGTTCAGCTTTAACTTTCTGACACGTTAAACATTTTGCCACGCATTCAGCCACATCCCTCTTCATGTTCGACCACCAAAAATGATGTTTAAGATCTTTGTACATCTTTGCACTCCCAAGGTGAATCGAATATCTTGAGTTGTGAGCTTCTCTCAGAATTTCCTCTTTAACTTCTGTTACTTGCGGAACCCAAATTCTCCCTCCGAATCGAAGTAACCCTTCCGAATCGATTTTAATTTTGTTTTCCTCATATACAAATATTTTCTGTTTTATCTTTTCGCAGTCTTCATCATGAAGTTATGCATTCTTCACCTTATTTATCAATGTTGAACCATTTCCCATTTGGAACAACTTTTCTTTGGATTCTGTTGGATATTTAACTTCTAACTCCATCTTAGTCATTTCCGATACTAGCTTCTCCTGAGCAGTCAATAACATCAACTTCTCCCATCCCTTCCTACTTAGAGCATCAGCAACATCATTCGCTTTTCCGGGATGATAGAAAATTTCGCAGTCATAGTCTTTGATCAGCTCCAACCATCTTCTTTGTCTCATATTCAAATCTTTTTGTGTAAAGATATATTTCAGACTTTTATGGTCTGTATATATCTCACACCTCTCTCCATAAAGATAATGTCTCCAAATCCTCAGGGCAAATACCACCGCTGCTAACTCTAAGTCATGAGTCGGATACACTTTCTCATAATCTTTCAACTGACGTGATGCATACACATTAACTCTGCCATTTTGCATAAGCACACAGCCTAGTCCTTTATGCGATGCGTCACTATATACCACAAAATTTCCTGTATCATCAGGCAACGACAACACAGGTGCAGAGCTCAGTCTCTTCTTCAACTCTTGAAAACTCTCCTCACACTTCTCTGTCCAAACAAACTTAACCGCTTTCCTAGTTAAATTTGTCAACAGAGTAGCGATTTTGGAAAAGTCTTAATTGAAACGCCTGTAGTAACCCGCCAATCCTAAGAAACTCCTCACTTCTGACAGTGTCTTCGGCTGATCCCAGTTTATTACAGCTTCAACCTTTGATGGATCTACCAAAATTCCGTCCTTATCAATAACGTGCCTGAGAAACTGTACATGTTCCAACCAAAATTCACATTTTGAGAACTTAGCGTATAACTTCTCTTTTCTCAACGTCTCCAATGTAAATCTCAAATGTTCCACATGTTCCTTCTTGGTTTTGGAATATACCAATATATCATCAATAAACACCACCACAAATTTGTCTAAGAATGGTTTAAACACCTTGTTCATCAAATCCATGAACGCTGCAAGTGCATTGGTTAAACTAAAAGACATAACTAGAAACTCGTAATAACCATAACGAGTTTTGAACGCTATTTTTGGTACATCCTTCGGTCTCACTTTCAACTGATGATAACCACTTCTCAAGTCTATCTTCGAGAAATATCTCTCTCCCTTCAACTAATCGAACATGTCATCAATTTTAGGTAATGGATACTTATTTTTAATCGTGACCTTATTCAATTCTCTATAATCAATACAGACCCGTATCGATCCATCTTTCTTCTTAACAAACAAAACTATTGCTCCCCATGGCGACACACTCGGCTGAATATACTTCTTGTCAAGCAATTCTTACAATTGCACCATCAACTCTTTCATCTCTACTGGGGCCATTCAATATGGTGCCTTAGATATCGGGGCCGTTCCTGGTAGTAGGTCAATCACGAACTTGATTTGTCGATCTGATGGAAGACCCAACAAATCGTTTGGAAATACGTATGCAAAATCTCTTATAATCGGTATCTCTTTTAACTTTGCACTCTTCTTCTGTGTATAGACTATGTAGGCTAAGTATCCTACACATCCTTGTCTCAACAACTTCTTGGCTTGCATCACCGTCAGACAACTTGATTATCGAGGTGACTTGCTGCCAAAGAACATAACCTTTGACGGAGTCACAAGGTTAACACATTTCCTTTGGCAATCAATTACTGCTCCGTAATTGAATAACCAATCCATTCCCAGTATAACATCAAATTCACCAAGTCTAATTGGTATCAAATCTACCATAATTTCGTGACCTTTTATAACCACCCTTCAATTCCTATATATGTATCTCACAAGAATCACTTCCTTATTCGCAATCTCTATACTTAAGGGAAATTCTAATTCTTCCCGGGGTAAATCTAAATTTTGAGCAAATTCATCAGATATAAATGAACAAGTAGCTCCCGAATCAAATAGTACATAAGCATTAATACCATTAATTAGAATGATACCTGACATTACATCCTTAGATCGCATAAAGATCTCGCATTGCGGTCATATTAATAGTCCTCCCAAAGAAGTCGCTTGATTGTCTTTGGTCCGGTGATAGTCAATGCACCACCACCATTTTTGTTTCCTTTTCCACCACTTGCACTTCCCGTTGGCTTTTTAGGGCAATCACGAGCCATGTGATCCTTCGAACCTCAGGTAAAACATGCTCTTTTCTTTGGACTAAAACAGTTCGGTGCAATGTGTCCCTCCTGACCACAGTTGAAACACACTAGCTTTCCCTTCAAACATACTCCAGTATGGTTCTTCCCGCGCGTCGCACAAGCTTCAAACTTTTTCTTCTGCTGATTTCCTTGCTGTCCTCCCGCAATCGAATTCTCGCTCCACTTTCTCTTCTGAATGTTACTTCCAACATTACTTCTACCAGCCTTATTTTTATTCTCATTCTTCCTCTTCTTTTGTTCTTGATTGTACTTGGTCAAGGCATCGCTTCCACCTTCCGTGATAATTACCATCTCCAGTACAACCGCAAACGTATTCATCTGGAACATTGAAACCTTGCTATAAAGCCAGGGCTTCAATCCTTGTTCGAATCTTCTCGCTTTACGTTCATCAATATTGACTTCATATGTGGCAAACCTTGCCAACTAGTTAAACTTCATAGCATATTCTGGCACTGTCATCATTCCTTGCTTCAACTCCAAAAATTGCACTTCCAACTGATTCCGAGAACTCGTTGGAAAGTACATTTTAAAGAACATCTCCTTAAATCTATCCCACGCTATCACTCATTGTCCTCCACGTACCTTATTTGCCTGCCACCAATAGCTAGCTTCAGACTTCAGCATGAACATTGTGAACATGGTCTTCTGATCCTTGTTTACTCTAGCAACGTCGAACACCTTCTCCATTTCCATGATCTAGGTTTGTGCTTCCACTAGATTTATAGACCCTTGAAACTCTGGCGGTCCAACTTCTTTGAATTCCTTAAAGGTCGTGACTTGAGCTTGCGGTTGATTCACAAGTGCACCCGTCAACAGAGCTACCAACTTCTGAACCGGATTAATGTTAGTCTCGTTGCTATTATTAGTAAACCCCTCAGGAGGTGCTTGCTGACATGGTTGTCTTCTTCTAGGAGGCATTCTCTGTTAAAATATGCGCTTATTAGTTCATTACTCAACTTCTTGGGTATTTGAAGTTTAACTTAAACATTTAAAGCTATAACACATAACATTTCAAATAAACTCTAGTATTTTATTTATTCATAACGTTTTGAAACATATTAAAGATAGCATAACCGCTATAAGCATCCACTTTCCTGAACTAAACACGTTTCAGGATTATATACTCATACTATCCCTTTATTCATCTGAAAATAAGGGATTCACAATTTATTTATTCACATAATTAACCACACATTATTATCACTCTTATTCTATCTATGCATATTAAGACGTCGTAAGGCTTCTCAACACTCTTCCTCCATGATATGATACGTCGTTCTACGATCCATCACGAACCACGACGAGTCTTCAAATTGAGGTCGATAATAAAAGACTCGATCCTGGGCCCTATCAATCGCCGAATTAAAAGCGTAATCCATCTCGTTCATCTTGGCCTTCTTCACTTGGATCTTACCCTTAGCACGGTTTGCACGTTGAGTCACCTTCATCCAAGCATCATCTGCTCTTGCACGCTTAGCCGACTCCTCCTTGAAGTCATCTTTTAATTTCTCCATGTCAGTCTTCATCTTCTCGTTTACTGCCAACAGGTCTTCATGTTGACCCTTGGCATGAACTAGGTCCCACTACGTGTTTCCAAGGCGTGAGTCGAGTTCTTGAATCTCCTCATCCTTCTGCTCCATCGAAGCATGATGCATCTCAACCATCTCTTTCAGCTCCTCAACTTCGCCCTGTAATTCTATGTTACGATCATACAGAGCGTCATACATCTCCACTGATATGGAGTTTGGTGGAAACTCCTTAGGATCCTCTTCCTCATCATCCTCCTCTATCTCCTTAGAACTATCCTCCTCGAGATCGGTCACAGGCTCATCTTCCTGAATCAACTGCTCCAGCACTACGTGAATATCCTTGGGTTCATCGTCTCCAGGTACCTGAGGTATCACTTCCCTAGCTGGACTGGATCCTCCTTCGTTAAACATCCTGACAACAAAATATTTTAGGTTTTACTTAATATTTTTGATACTCGTGAGCACATAATTTATTAACACATAACACATAATGTCTTTTATTATTTAGCTGCAATGGATACCTTAATCCATTTCTTAAAACTCGATAAGAGTTGGACACCTCTATGTTTTCTATCTCTTTAAAGGTTACTTCCTAAGGTTTCCCCACCTAAGGTTCATAACCTAAAGTTTTGATACCAACCTATGACACCCTCAAATCCAGGTACTCCATTCCCACAATATTTGGTGTTCACTTACCAAAACCATTACATCTAACTACCCATCATAAAGAATAAAGACATAATTTAAATAACTTCAACATTAATGCTTCCCATTAAAGGGTTACATTATCATCTCAAAATAATCCCAGGTATTCTAACCTTAAATTTATTACATCAGTTTGCGGAATACATCATATATTAAAACAAGCCTTTAACATAATTCATTAAAATAAAAATTCTCATAAGTCTTCAACACTTGGACATCTTGCCCTTTCCTTTGCTAGTGGATGGCTCATC
The DNA here is from genome assembly GCA_020205615.1 of Panax quinquefolius. NCBI lineage: Eukaryota > Viridiplantae > Streptophyta > Magnoliopsida > Apiales > Araliaceae > Panax > Panax quinquefolius. The sequence goes on along the minus strand of CM035173.1, from coordinate 71,375,711 downwards.
AACTTTCTCAATTTTAGCTGCAGTGTTAAATGCAAGAATGAGCAAACAATTGCTCACTGATATAGGAAGTAGTAATGATAACAACATGAGAATGAACAATGAATGCTGAACTATGATGAACTTGTTCTATGAATCAAAATAGAAAACAAGTTCGAAATCAATATCTAAGGGTCTTAAGACCACGAACTATGTCTCTAGTATTTAGGTATTATTACCTCAACCTTAACAGTCATTTAGACTATACTAACCCTTCTTAACGTACTTAGGGGGATCAACCCTTTGTACCATGTATTGTGCACAAACATCTAAACGTTACACGTACAAAATCCGCTATGCTATGGTTGTTCGTCTAAGCTTGAATTTAGAATTTCCACACTAAAGAAAGTTTAGCTCAGAACTAACTTATTAGCGTTTCTAGAATTTTAGAACACTATTCAATTATAGATTAATTCAATGAATAAAGGTTTGCTTACTACTTGAAGGTTTAATACAACAATAAAGCTTTGAACAAGGTTATCAAAGTCAAAGATCGGATATCAACAATATATAATTGAATAGACATGATAAACATGCAAAGTGTTATAAGCAAAAAAATTAGAACAATCTCATTTGAATCAATGTATTAGAACAATATATGCTTCGAATGATAATAAGGAAAGTAAAACTCGCTCGATGTAACGAATTAGGTTACAAGAGGTTGTACAATCATACACGAGATGGAATCAATAGGCTTGCTTAACTTCAGTGTAAAATTTAGGAATAAAGAGATTGCTTGACTTAAAGATAGCGTAGCTATGAAACAGGCGTAATTGAAATTGAGATATGGTAAATAAACTCGCTCAATAATCACAAGGTAGAGTTAGGAAACTTACCTCAAGCGTAAGCTATAATATTACAACTCACGTTCACCTACACATTTTAGTGGAATCAAAATATCTATTAGATATGCTAACATACCATAACATGTACAATTCTAGCTAATCTTATCATTTTAGCACAAGTCTTTCATTACCATAAATATTTCAGAACCACAAGTACACATTTCTCAACAATTATTCATTGCTCACTAAGTTCCTTAAATCATACATATCATTTTCACCACTTACTAACTTTGCATTTTAGAATTAATAACCACATGATACACTTCTGCTTTAACCTTGTTTTTACACATTTAACACGTTAACATAATCATTAAGCCATGTTATAACGAATGACCAAAGTCTGCAGAAGTAGCAGACTTCACTATTCTGTGATTAGCTCTTTGGCGTCGCCGCGCCAAGATATTACATTGGATTACTGCGTATCACGCAGCCAGATGAAGACTGGCGCATGAAGAAGATGGCAAGGCCATTTATGTACAAGGCTTGCCCTCGCGGCGCGTAAATGATGCACCCACACGATGAACCAGTTATAGTTTTGCAGAACGCGAACTTAGACTCTGCTATAGGCCAAAAATCCCAATTCCACAGAATTTCACCACACTTCAACATCTACAACTTTGTAACATATTTAAGCATGCTATACACTATTCTATATACAAAAATATCACATGCACAGGAATTTGAAGAATCAAAAACCATATTTTCCCAAATTTCTTCCATTTTGACACTTTTAGCGAATTCGATCACCACGAATTTGTTTTCCAATCAATTGAAACGATTCCAATTACGCCGCTTTCGTTTCTTAACATACTAACATTATCCAATAAGAAATTACAGATTATACCACAAATAGAGCATCAACTTTCATACTTCCTAAAGCCCTTTTTCAAATATGAACACTGTTAGTTATATTTCCTTTTTACAATTCAATTTCACGTGTTTGATTGCTAACCCTTTTATATATACATGCCAATAACAGATTCTACAATACTATCACACACCCATAACCCATATCTTACAATCAACACTTGACAAAAACCCAATTCCAGAAAATGAAAATTACAAAACTGAGAATTAGAATTAGGGGTAGATTATACCTTAAATCCTTGATCGAATGCTAGCAAAAGATAGTGAATCTCTTCTTCTCTTGGCAAACTCACAGAGATTACTCTCTCAATTTCTCACTCTCAATATTCTGTGATTCCTTCTTCTCTGTATCTTTATATTATCAAGCCTTAGGAAAAATAAGACGCATAACCCACATATATTGACTCTCACGTTCTCTTTCAGTTAAAGAAAACAAAAAACGTCAGTTGGAATAAGCCAAAGGCCACAAGGCCTTGTTTGGCTAACACCCTTTCTCCCCAAATTAAATTATTATTATATTATTATATTATATAGATACACTTGTTACACATGTAACCATTTTAATAACTTATAATTTATAATTATAATAATTATATTCTTATTATAACTATGCTTATAATAAATAATTAAATAATTATATATCTAATTTAATTAATAAATTAGAAACATCACTTTATTTAATTTATTTATTTCCTTTAAATTAAACAATTCATTTAATTTAATTATTTCCTTAAATATTAAGCAATTGATTTAATTTAATTATTTTCTTAAATTAAATCCTTCAAATAAAATTATCATTACTCAATTTAATTTACACTAATCAATTTAGTTACTAAATTAATTCACCATAATTCATCAATTATTTATTTTCCTCAATAAATAAATTATTTGAAATATTTATTTAATTCTATAAATATTTAAATTAAATTACAAATCCTCGATCGTTACAGGGAGTGTCTCTACACCTAGCGCCCTAAGGTCTTATATGGTGTGGGAGTCGTTAGTCGAAAGCTCGCTAAGGGGTAGCACTGTTAGCCTAATGGAATGAGACATTGCACAGTGATGGAAAATTAAAAAAATGAATAAAACCGAAAAAAGTGCAGAAAGCCCCTGTTAAAAAAAATAAAATAAAAATAAAGCATAAATATTCCATTTTGACCCTTGGACTTTGGTAATTGTTTGATTTTAGCCAAATCTAGTTTATTTGAGGAGTTCTCGAGTTTACACTGTATGATGCCTTATAAGAAATTTATTATGTTTCACATTTTACTTTTCATCAGTTAGCATGGTTGTTGAGCACAAACGCACGATATCAGTAATAGCATGTTTAGATTTGATGATTGTTGGGATATTATTGATCTGTCTTGATATGATGTACTAGCATGTTATTGTGATTTTTATGAGGCCTGATGAATATACTGTATTCGGTTTGACTACTGGAATTATAAACATGTAGATAGTTATATGTGCTTTGCATGGTTTATTTAGTTTTTCTTGTTGCATTATGTTTTGTTACTTGAGAACAAGCAAATATTTAAGTTTGGGGGTATTTGATGAGTGAGTTTTATACCCATGAATTGAGTGTGTTTGAGCTTAATCTTTTGGATGTTTTTAAGTTTTTGTGTCTATTCATGCATGTTTTACGTTGTTTTGAAGGATTTGGGACAAAAGTTGAAAGTAGTATGCACATAAGCCAATCATGTTTGATGATAAAGCATATAGTTTGTAACAATGTTATTCATTTATTAATAAAAAGTATTAATTTATTAAAGGCTTTTAATTATCTATATGATGTTATTTTATAATATATGATAAACCCATAGTTTTAAGCAATGCTTTTAAAATAATGATGATGATCATTTTGTTGAGATCTAAATTCTTAGAAAGCTTAAAACTAAAATAGTTCCCAAACGTTGGATTACTAAATTGGGGATTAGTGAATCCGGATAGATTGGTACATACGTTGCTTGCTCATTGGATGAGGATGATTGATCTCATGATCATTTGTGTGGAGACACTAAAGTAAGTATGTAGGTGCTTATTAGAGAATAAGCTCACTGAACGTGGCTCGCTAAGGAATACCTAATGGAGTTTTACTTGTCTGTCAATAGGAATTCCTGTAGTGATAGAAGTACAAGTGATCCTTGGACTTGAGATCATCATAGTATCTTGTGTATGATGAGTTATACTTTGACTTATTCCTTAAGACCCTTAGGGTATATCAAAGGGTATGCTTGGGTATAATAAGTTGTACATGGAGATAATGTATGATCAATAAAGAATCTACCACTTCTAGTAAAAGAAGAGAAATGTCTATGTGATTCGATAAATGACAACCCAAAGTAGTCTTTGGCCAAGGCGAATGAAATTAGAAAGGAGTTTTTAATTTGCATTATTTGGAGTTGTGCATTTAAGAGTTGAAATACATATAATTAAATAAAATAAGACTTGACAGTAAATCCATGTCTTATATTTAATTGGGACATTGTATGGTGGAAGGATTGAATATGCATATTATTATTTACTCAAATGTTCTTTTATGATTAATTTTGAAATCTATATTATCCGAAAGTCGTTGATCGCTAATGAGGCTTATCCATATTGTAGAATAAATATTATTTATTTAAATAAATTAATAGTTTAATTTATTTATTTAAATAAGATTAGAATTGTTCTAATTGATTTATTCACAATAGGTTTAATATGAAAAACCTAAAGGGTCACACCATAAAAGGAAGAATAATTATTTAAGAAGTTAATGACATAATCGTAATAATAAGTTAAGTATATTTAATTTAATCTATGGTGATAGAATAAATTAAATAGCTTAATATTTATTATTTAATATTTTGAAAATATTAAATATAAATTAATAAGATGAGTCTTATTATTATTATTACTATTATTATTATTTAATTCCTTAAGGAGTTTGAGAATTAATTAATAAATGTACTCTCATTTATTCCTAATAAGATTAGGAGGCCAATTAATTAAAACTTTAATTAATTATTCCTAATAAGATTAGGAGCCTAATTAATTAAAGGAGTTTAATTAATTAAAATAAAACTCAATTCCTTAATTGTTAAGGAGAGTTGCCCACATCTATAAATAAGAGGAGTCTTATTATGGGTGTAGAGTTGTTGTTGACTTTTTCTCAACAGACGTAATTCCAATAGTTGGGAGAACGCTCTTACTCTTTTTCTATAGAGATAGAAAATTAGGGTTTTGCCAAATACCCATCTTGTTGAATCTTTCTTCTTCCTTGGTGGATCACCTCTAGAGGCCAAACACTTGGGTGGCTAACGTTGATCAAAGGAAGGAACCAAACCCGGTGGATTAAAGTTTAACGCGAAAAGGATTGGAGGTGAACTTGTACTTAAGGAAGCTCAAATCTTCAAGGGTATGATTCTTGATCTTTACCTTTTTATTTAATTAATAATTGCGCATAAAGGATGATCTGGGTATATGGTTTGTAAAATTTTAAAACTCTGATTTTCCACGTTTCTGCTTATTTTGTGCAATTTGATTGCGTTAATGAATATTACAAACCTAACAGTGGTATCAGAGCCAAACCTTTATGAGAATTATTAATTGTTTTAATTTGATATATATATTGATATGCGTTTAGAATAATTTAATTGGGCATAATTTTATTGTATAAAATTTTTTAAAAAATGGAAATCAAATCACGGCCTGTTGCGCTGCTCCGTGTCTTCGCTGTTACCGGACATGTTTCATTCTTCATGTAATTGGCATATATATATATATATATATATATATGTGTACGGTTAGTATGACATGTTTCATTCTTCATGTAATATTAGTGATCCACGTGAAAGTGACTAAAGTGTTTGGCCCATGAACATTTGATCACATAAATGTATATATCTAATAAGTACTCCCTCCGTCCCATGATAAAAGTCCTTATTACTATTTTGATTAGTCCCATGTTAAATGTCCACTTTCATTTAATAACCAAACTTTTATACATTTTTTTCTATTATGTCCGTAGCATTAAATATCTCATACTTTTCTTATTTTAATTCTCTCTCCAATTGAATAGTTAGAAAGTCACTCTCACACCTACATTGAAAATAATTAATGACATATTATTATGGTTAATTTTGTCATTTCATTCCTTTTCTTAATATGCGTAAAAAGTCTACCAAAACTTTTATCCTAGGACGGAGGGAGTAATAAATATGTTAAAGCATGATTCCTGTAATTCACTTTTGGAGTCAAGTGTTGCTATATATATAAGATTCATTCGGTTAATATATTAAATATATATATATATATATATATATATATATCACGTGATCTTTTGGTTTCATGGTTTCCTCGTATGGTATCAGAGCCAAGTTGTTTTGCTTCTAGTTGCCAGTAAGATCTTGTAGTCTGTTCATTCGCTTACTATTTTCAAAATTTCTCTTTTATTCTTATTCCGAAGTCACCTAACTTACTTCAGTCCACCTTGTTCGTGTCTACCTTTTGTAAGTCTCTTGGTTGAGCAGTGTCGGGTATAGAACACAGGTATGAGTCTGTCTAAGGTAAGAGGGTATGAATGGAAGAATAATGAATAAAAAATAATTTTGAAAATCTGTAAAAGATGAGTAGATTATTCAGGTCTAACTCCTCAACTAGTAACTGGTCGACTTTACCTCCTGTTCCAGACATAGTTAACCAAGAATCACACAGTTATGAAAACATTAGTCAAGCCTTACATAATTGGAACATACCTAGAGTATCTCCTAAAGAAATTTACCAGTCAAAATTGTTTGATAACTTCAAAACTGATTATAATGTTAAAACTGTAGAAAAAGTTTACGCAATTAACAAAGAGTATGAAAATTGTAGTCTTTTATCTCCTGATGTCATTAAAAAACATAGGAAGAAAGGTTACAATTTTATCCACATTGGTCTAGTACAAGTTGAAGTTAAACCATTGAACATTAAAGGAATTAATTCAAGCATCTACCTTTGTCTCAGAGATGCTAGGTTCCTGAATTACTATCCCAGTATGATAGGTGCAATGGAATCAAGTTTGCACAATGGACCTATCCATTTTAATTGCTTTCCTGATTTCACACTAAGCCTTAGTGATCAACATCTATTAAAAGCTTTAACATTAAACATTAAAACATCTGTTGAGATCACTCATATGATTGAGGGTTCTCAACCCATAGCTTTGATTTACAGGATTTATTATAAGACCATGAAAACGAATTTAAACGTCCATGCTCTTAATAAATGTCCTACGGATCAAACTGTATTAATTCAGAGTTCAACTAGTGATGCTAATATTCAAATCCCGAGAACCATCCTCTGGAAGGATATTACATTACCTAGTCAATGGACTTTACCCAATGAAATTCCACAACAACCTGTAGTCAATAATCTATTAAATGTTGAAAATGTTAAGAAATTTTTTGATGGAACGGTCAAGATAAGTTTTGAGCGTACCAAAAGACCAGTTATTATTGAAGATTTTACTAGTTCTTCAGCACCTTCAGTTCACACTAGAAGAGATACTGAAGTACTCAGTAATCCTTCAGTTAGGGATATTAAATTAAAGGGAATCCTTAATCAAGGTCAAACTAGTCACCCTTGCTATGCACATGTTGACCCTGTTGAAGAAGAGTCCTCTTCTCTTACTTCTTCTGAATTTCCAACTCAGTCAGAATTTGAAATTCCTATTAATAATTAATTAAGAGTCATTAAAAAAGAATTTATATTAGATTGGGACAATCTTGTACAGGATTTTAATTCCAAATCAAATAAAGAAAAAAGACATCTGTTTCGCTCCAATCACCCTTCTGAAAAAGAACGTGATAAAGTTGTTAATAGATGGAAACATTTTATTAACAGTGAAAAATAAACATTACATTTTACGATTGGTATGATCAATATCAAGGTAAATGTAGTGTTATTACTAAAACTCAATGGGTAAGAGAAGATAAGTCAAAAATTTCTTCTAGTCATCCCCCATTAGAAACTGTTCTCATCCCAATTAAAAATACATCTGTTATTGCCAGTCCTTTTAAGATTTCAGATGGTAATAAAGATGATAAGAAAATAATTGAACAATTAAATTTTAGTAATCAATATCTAGCAACTGTAGGACGACAGCTAGATAGGATTGAAGAAAAGTTTGAAGAAACCACTATTAAAAAACCTGATTCAAAAATAGAACATCCTTTAAAAATTACCAGAAAATAGAAGTAAATTAGGTCTACCTAATGATGATAGCGAACTTGTTCGTTCAATTGATAAGTTATTCAAAAAATTAAAAACTGAACCCGGTCCAAGTGGCACTATTGCTACTATTGATTAAGTTGAAACTGATATTGAAAGTAGTAGCCAGTTAGATCATTCTGATACTGATTCAATACCAGACATTAATGATCAGTTAAATAAATTAACGGTAAAAAATACTAGTATAACCAAAAACTGGTATTCTAGACCTACTCCTCCGTATCTATAATTCGAAGAGAGAAATCTAAACAAATAGTTTTCTGTATCATCTAATAAAATCTATGAATGGAATATTGATGGATTTAGTGAATAAGAGATATTAAACAAGTTAAATCACATGTCAATGGTAGCAAATAGCTATATCACTAAATTCAACAACTTATCTCAGCCAGATATTGTTGAGTTATTAGCTAGTGGATTCACTGGTATTCTCAGATCTTGGTGGGAAAAACATCTCACTGAAGATAATAGAGTATCCATTATCCATGCTATCCAGTTAGACGATGACAACAATCCCATCTTTGACGAAGATGTTGGTATTGGTCCGCCAGATGGTGTTAATACTTTAATTTTCACCATTATTAAACATTTTGTAGGTACTCCCAGTAATATTACTGAGAGAATCCACGACCAGTTAAGTAACCTCACTTATCCCACCCTAAGTGATTTTAGGTGGTATAAAGATGTGTTTACTTCCAGAGTTATGATGCGAACTGATAGTAACAAACCATTCTGGAAAGAAAAATTCGTCAATGGTTTACCTTCATTATTCGCATATAAAGTTCGTGAAGAGTTACGCAAAAATTTAATATATATCGATTATGATAACCTAACATATGATGACATAATTAGTTATATTCAAAAAATTGGAATAAAAATGTGTATTGACTTTAAATTAGCTAAACAAGCCAGTAAAGACAAAAAGAAAGCCAAATACGAATTAGGAACATTCTGTGAACAATATGGTTTACCTCCTATTGCTCCCTCTAGAAGGAAGCATAAGCATAAACATATTGAGCATCATAGAAGTCATAGACGTCACAAACGTAGGCATAAGAAGGATAAAAATCAAGAAGAATATTATAATAAACCCAAAACCACAAAAAAATTTAATAAAAAATCATCTGAAAAATTTGATAAAAGTAAAATTGTTTGCCACAATTGTGGACAGAAAGGTCATTACAAAAATGAATGCAAAATAAAAAAGAAATTATCCCAATTGAATATCTCTAGTGAAGATACTGAGCAACTATTAGAATTAATGAGGATAGAGAACGACATCAGTAATAATGAAGGTACTGATATTCCTTATTCCTCTAATAGCAGTACTAGTAACCATGAAATAGGTAGTGACAATGACGAAGTCACTATTTGTACTAACAATTGCAACGAAAAGTGTTGCATTAAGCAAATCAATGTAATTAATAAAGATGAAGAAGAAAGCTCTCTGCTAATTAATTTAATTAGTAAAATTTCTGATCCTGAATTAAAATCTCAGTATACTAAACAATTAAAAGATTTATTGACTAAAGATAATAGAGTTAAGGATAAAATTGTTAAGGCTAAAGATAAACCAATATTTAGTCTGAATAAAACCCTAGAACGATTTAAAACTCCGGTTAAGGAAGTAACCCTTCCAGAATTAAATAAAGAAGTCAATAAACTAAAAAAGGAAATTTCTAACCTAAAATTAGAAGTCTCGAAGTTAAGAAAAGATTATGAAAACAAAAAATCCGATCTTCATGTCCAAGATTCCTCCTCTATTGATGAAAATCACGATGAGCCTGAATCATCTGGTACTAAGGAAGAAACTGATCTTTTTGTTCAAGGTCTTTCACTTAAAAGAATTAAGGATATCACCATTCAAAAATGGTATATCTCCATTAACCTAGTTGTCGATAAAACCTTTTCAATACAGCTGCTTGCCCTTGTTGATACCGGCGCAGATTTAAACTGTATTTAAGAAGGCTTAATCCCAACTATTTACTATAAGAAAACTAATGAGAAATTGAATTCAGCCAATGGTAGTCAAATGAAAATTAAATATAAGTTGCCTAATGTTCATATCTGTCAAGATAACATGAGTTTTAAAACGTCATTTGTTTTAATCCACAATCTTACTGATAAGATCATCTTAGGATTACCATTTATATATCTACTTTACCCTTTTACTACCAGTAATGAAGGTTTAAGTTGCAAACATTTAGGAAAGAAAATAACATTTAAATTTCTTATTAAACCAAAAGAAAAAGATTTAAAATTTATTCAAGAAGAATCCATTTCTAAGTCTTTAAATTTATTAAATTGTAAATCCACCCATTTGAACTTCTTAAAAGAAGAAATTAAGTACAAGCGAGTTGAAGAACAACTGCAGAATAAAGAAGTTCAAGAAAAAATTGAAGAGTTAAAAAACTATTTAAAGGACAACCTTTGTTCTGACTCTCCTAATGCCTTTTGGCATCGAAAGAAACATATGGTAAGGTTCCCTTATGTTAAGGAATTTAAAGAGCATTTAATTCCTACTAAGGCCAGGCCTATTCAGATGAATCATGAACAAATGGAATTGTGTAAAAAGGAAATTAATGATCTCCTTAGTAAAGGTTTGATTAAACCCAGTAAATCCCTTGGTCTTGTCCTGCCTTCTATGTTAACAATGAAGCAGAAAAGGAAAGAGGTGTACCTCGTCTAGTCATTAATTACAAACCATTAAATAAGGTTCTAGAGTGGATTAGGTATCCCCTTCCCAACAAAGACGACCTTGTCAATAGATTGAGTAATGCAACAATATTCAGTAAATTTGACCTTAAGTCCGGTTTCTGGCAGATTGCCATTCATCCAGATGATTGGTATAAAACAGCATTCACCACTCCGTTTAGTCACTACGAATGGAATGTCCAGGCATTTGGCCTGATAAATGCTCCCAGTGAATTCCAGAATATTCTCAATGACATATTAAACCCTTTCAGTCATTTTATTCTTGTTTATATCGACAACATTCTCATTTTTTCCAAGACCATTGAAGAACACATTAAACATTTGAAATCGTTCTTCAAGACAGTTAAAAATAATGGTCTTGTTCTTTCACCTTCCAAGTGCAGCCTATTTCAGGTCAGAATAAGGTTTCTTGGTCTTAATATCATCAGAGGACAAGTTCAGACCATTGAAAGAGCTATTCAATTCGCTGACAAGTTTCCCGATAAGATAACCAATAAAACCCAACTACAGAGATTTCTTGGCTCGCTCAATTATATTGGCAAGTTTTACAAGAATTTCAGGAAGATTTGCAAACCTCTTTTCCAGCGTTTTCAAAACAATCCTCCACCTTGGACTGACATTCATACTTCTGTCGTCCAACAAGTTAAAAATTGCGTCAAGGTATTGCCCTGTCTTGGCATTTCCAATAATTCAGCGTATAAAATTGTTGAAACTGACGCCTCAGATATTGGATTCGGAGGCATTCTTAAACAGAAGTTAACACCAGAATCTCCAGAACAAATTGTTCGTTTACATTCTGGTATATATATATATATATATATATATATATAATATATTACGGATATATATATACGGTCCGGATCAAGTGCATACCCCTTATCTTACTCACCCGTGCTCACCCCCCTTTAACGACGGACCCGGCGACGGTTCGATCATACAACCGTCGTCTATAATTTTAGCGACACTATATGTTATCCGTTGCTAAAAGTATAGATGACGGTTGTATGATCGAACCGATTATTCGTCCGTCGCTAAAGGGGGGTGAGCACGTGTGAGTAAGATAAGGGGTATGCACTTGATCTTTGTTCTATATATATATATATATATATAATTTATTAGGGAACCCATCCATGGCAACCGGTTGACATGGGAACTGTGCAACAACTCCTTTTTGGACCGTTGATAAATTGATTTGAAGGCTAAGATTAGATGTTAAATATGATAAGTTGGCACAGGTTGTTGTGCCCAAATATTTACTTGTATCAGCTTCTATTTTAATAAGAGAGGCCCAAGTAAAATATTATTGTCAATATAGTTATACAATATGAATATTTATTATTAAAATAATCCGGCTGGAAGAGCTTGTACCGGCTTATCCTTTTTTTCTTATTTTTTTTCCATTTCTCCTTTATATGTCATGACTCAGGAAATATTTATATGTCATTTATCCATTATTTATTATTAAAATAATCCGGGCAGTACAACTTGTACTGGCTTACCTTTTTTTTTTTTTTTTTTTTTTTTTATCATTTCTCCATTATATGTCATGACTCAGCAAATTAAAATAAAATAAAAAAATAAATTGAACCCGGCTGGTACAGCTTGTACCGGCTTACCTTTTTTTTTTTTTCATTTCTCCATTATATGCCATGACTCAGCAAATTAATATAAAATAAAATAATAAATTGAACCCGGCCGGACCAAGCTGTCACGGCTAGGAAATTTTTTTTTTTTTACAATATCCAACTATTCGCTGCTAGACAAAATTGAACTCGCGACCTCAAGCTCCAAACCCTCGTCATATGGCCACCCGAGCACCACGGGCCTAGCTACTCATTTCAACCAAGGATATATCTTTATAGTAAAACTTCACCATCCCCCAAAATCTATATATATTATTATTATATTACGATTTATTTTTATATAAATCTATATTATTAATTGGGTTTGTTAAAATAGAAATAAGTTAATTTTTATATTTATTATTATCCCCTTTAATGTATTTTCTTATTTTTGTAATAATATCAATAAAAGGATTATTAATATAAAAATAAATATTATTATTAATATAAAAATAAATATCATTCTTTAATAAAATATAAAGTGATCATTATAAATCTTGCATTATTATTATTATTATTAATTTTATTATTAGCAATGATCATTATTATTATAAAGTGATAATTTTTCAAGACATTTCAGGAAATTAATTTACTTATCGAATTTATAAAAGTAGTGAAGTATTATTATAATAATAATAATGTGATTATCAATATTACGTGGAACATATTATACCAATACTAGTACTACATAACATTAAGAGGAATAGTACATATTACATGTTCATTTTCATAAAATTAAAAAAATATAGCATGATTAATACAACCGACCCCTATTTTTTTGGCTCAGGAATCCCTAGCACTCGATAGTGATTTCGCTTATCGTGGTCGGTTTCAAAGCCACAAGTTGCACATTTTCGAAGTGGCTTAGAAGGAATGATTTTCTCGAGTGCACTCTTGAATCTAGATTGTTTTTTACGACCCTTTATTCGAGAAATAATAAAAAGAAAAACTCTTCTTCTGCTTCCACCTCTGCATCTTCATCGTCATTATCGTATCCCATATCATGATTTGGATCTCCAACTGTGCAATCAATGTCGTCATCTGCCAGTTCAGTAATATTCTCATCCGGATCATACTGGTCAACCAACTCTTTTCCTCGTGCATTCAATTTAAGAACAGTTTTGTAACCTCGGACTGAGCATGCCACTTTGCTCGCAACTCCTGGTAATCACTCATCCAATGATTATAGCGCATTGCTTGATCTTATTTGAAGTCAGCAGATGTGGAGTTAAAGAGTAAGTCTTCAACATTGCTTTTGTTCGCATCTCTTGTCCACCGATGAAGAATCATGTCGCTCGGTATTTGTGAAATACTCTTTGCTATAAAATATCTCAAGATGTGCCTGCATAATTCATGTAACCGATCCCAGTAGACGATTGTTGACAATTTCTTTATATCTTCCACCACTTTCAACAGATCGCAGATTATATTAATCGTGATAAACCTTAGTTTCAAAGTGACACACAACTCACTAAGTTTATGAACATTGTATTTCATGTAATCGATTTAATTCGACGTTGGAAACGTCTAAACATCTCTTTGTGTGCACTTGTGCAAAGATTGAACTTCTAAAGATGAACCGAAGTACCATAATCCTTTTTACGATGTTTTGTTATGTAGTGGCCTTCCTCTCCTCGATAAATTGTTTTTCTATAGCCTTTTAACTCAAGTAGACAAAACATAGCATACCGATGATGCATTAACATACTCATCAAAAAGGCATTCATATACTCGCTTCTTCCAGGTGGTAGTCATTCATGGCAAAATATCTCTTTGTATATCTTTGGAATCCATTTCTGTCGTACATCATACAAACTTCCAAGCCATTCATTGATATACAATTCATAGGAACTTATCAGAATATGCCAACGCTCTTCAAATTCCTCGATGGACAATGAGTTATACACATAGTTGTTAAATCATTTTTGAACGATGGGTGCTCAGAATAAACATGATGCAATTTTTCAGGAAATTTATTGCTAATATGCAAAGAACACAATAAATGATAACTAGAAGGAAGAACCGTAGCAATAGCATTACTCATGGCTCTGTCTTGATCAGTGATGATGGTTGTAGGTGCCTTATAGTCCATGGCTTCAAGCCATGTATGTAATACCCAAACGAAAGTGTCCTCTGTCCCATCTTTTAACAATGCAAATCCAAATAGTATAGACTGATAATGGTGGTTGACCCTGGCAAATGGAATAAATGGCATGCCATACTTATTTGTCCGGTATATACTATCAAATGTCACAACATCTCCGAACCGTTGATGCATAAACCTTGATCGGGCGTCAACCCACAAAATACAAGCTATGCAGTTGTTTTCACCGGGTTTCACTCGGGAAAAAAATTTACTTGCACTTCCAGATGCAAGTTTTTTCAAATGATTGACAGCAGCTTGTGCATCATTTTCATCTACAGAATCACGCCTTAAATCTCGCACCACATTCTCAACATTGACAGTAGAGAAATGAACATTTTGCAACCCACCTCCCATTGGGCTCAAAACATTCATCATCTTACTAAGACCAATACCAGACTTATTTAAAGTGTTAATTAATTTTCTTACAACAGGAGTAATATTTTTGTGTGTCTTTATCAAATCTACTTTGGTGGGGGTCACTAAGTTATGATTGTGCTTTAATTCAACAGTAGAAATACGCCAATTGTCTTCTTTCTTATTGTGGACAACATATATTCTAGCTTTGCACATTGTTCGTCCTATAGAGTCTCTCTGTCTAGTTATTTTATTACTACCATCTTCATCATTAGGTAAACTCTTGCCAACAATTGGTGTACCGGCTTTCTTACATACATACATCCTAGATCCGATATTATTCGTATTTGCATGTTTATGACTAGTTGCAATTCTAATCTCAAATCCATTTTTACGAGCATATGATCTATAAAAGTTTTCAACCTCTTCCAACTTAAAAAATAATTAACCAACGTACGGAACAATTGCAGATTTATTACTTTCAACTTCACTGACAAATTCAGATGTATTTTCACAATTTAAACTTGTAACAGAATCAGACATTTTAAAAAACTTGTGAATAATAGCGATGAATTTTGCTCGATCAGAACTTCAACTTGATTTTCCGAAGTGAAAGTGGGCAACCAGATAATTATGAGTAGAGGTGAAAAGAGAAATTAATATCAGAGAGCAAATTCTATGGAAGAATAAGAAGATAACTTGAGAAAATAACAGCTTCCTAGAAAAATATTAAAAGGGCCAAAAGACCAGCTGGTACAGCTTGTAGCGGTTAATGCTCAAGAAGTCAAACTAATGTACTTTTCCCATATAATCAATGTCAGTTTTTTCTATTCCCATAGTGCTTTATTATTATGTTTGACTACTTATTCACAAGACAATCTTTATAATAATAATAATAATAATAATAATAATAATAATAATAATAATAATAATAATAATAATAATAATAATAATAATAACAATAATAATAATAATAAGCCGCTACAATATGTAACGGCTTTATACTCAATTCTTAATAATAATAGAATAATAATAATAATCAAATAATATGACAGCTATCCAAATCCAAGGTAAAATATGTATCCAAATCCAAGGTAAAATATGATAGCTAGGCCCGTGGTGCTCTGGTGGTCATATGACTAGGGTTTGGAGCTTGAGGTCGCGAGTTCAATTTTTTCTAGCAGCGAATAGTTGGATATTGTAAAAAACAAATTATTTCCCAGCCGTGACAGCTTGGTTCGCCCGGGTTCAATTTATTTTATTTTATTTTATTTTAATTTTCTGAGTCATGACATATAATGATGAAATGAGAAAAAAAAGGTAAGTCGGTACAAGCTGTACCGGCCGAGTTCAATTTTATTTTAATTTGCTGAGTCATGACATATAATGGAGAAATGAGAAAAAAAAAGTAAAAATGCATAACCTGTATAAATGACCAGATAATTTTAATAATAAATAATGGATAAATGATATAAATATTTGTTGAGTCATGACATATAATGGAGAAATGGAAAAAAAGGATAAGCCGGTACAAGCTTTTTCGCCCGGATTATTTTAATAATAAATATTCATATTGTATAATTATACTGACAATAATATTTTACGTGGGCCTCTCTTATTAAAATAGAAGCCGGTACAAGTAAATATTTGGGCACAACAACCTGTGTCGGCTTGTCATATTTAACATCTAATCTTAGCCTTCAAATCAATTTATAAACGTTCTAAAAAGGGATTGTTGAACAGTTCCCATGGCAACCGGTTGCCATGGATGGGTTCCCAATATATTATATATATATATATATATATATATATATATATATATATATTCTTAATTATTTTAATCTTAAAATAAAAAGTTTATTTTTATTTTAAAATTAGATTTCATGCTAACTAATTAGAGTTGGAATTGGATTCCATGATAACTAATTGGAGTTGAAATTGGATTCCATGTTTCCTTAAATAAATGAGTTTATTTAGATATGAAATAAGATTTCATATTATTCAAAATAAAAGAGTTTATTTGTGAATAGGAAAGTGAATCCGTATTTCCTTAAATAAAGGAGTTTATTTAGATATGGAATAAGATTTCATATTATTCAAAATAAAAGAGTTTATTTGTGAATAGGAAAGTGAATCCGTATTTCCTTAAATAAAGGAGTTTATTTAGATATGGAATAAAATTTTATATTATTCAAAATAAAAGAGTTTATTTGTGAATAGGAAAGTGAATCCGTATTTCCTTAAATAAAGGAGTTTTTTTATTTGGAATTGGATTCCATAATTAATTAAAATAAATGAGTTTATTTTGATTAAAATAAAATAGTTTATTTTATTCAAAATTGGATAAATTAAAATAAAAGAGGTTTATTTTGATTTAAATTTGGATTAAAATAAATGTGTTTATTTTGATTCAAAATTAGATTTTATGCTAACTAAATTTGCTCATTAAATGATATCAATATATATATTGAATGTTTATTATTCATGAGATGAATGTTATTTATTGATGCATATGGTGATGTGTATATAATAAATGGGATTGATTATGAACTATTGACCAATGTGATTGGATTTTATTTTAGTTGGATGCTTGAATGTATGAGTTTTATTAAATGGGGTTTGCGTACCTCGTCTTCTCTAATTTTTTCTTAATGTAAATTCTATCTCCCTCCTATGTACTTCCCCTTGACTACTGATCAATGTTTCTATTTATTTTAAATAGTTTTGTAATAGGAATAGTTAGAATTAATTTTGAAAAATTGGAGATCAAGGATCAAGGAGCGCTTGAAGACTCGTCTGTAATAGAGCCCGGGTTTAAATGTAATAGTTATATTTAAATATTAATTCTTGCACCCCTAGGGTTTGACCCTTTGATTCACTTGGTGGCTCTAGTGAACCAAACTAGAATAAAAGTCCATAATCAATCCGGGTAGAATATAGTATTCTATATGTGCATGCTTATACTATATACACTACTACACAACAGTCAATAGACAACGTGGAAAAAACGTTGTGGTTTCAGTCAGAAAAACGACATGATTAAGGGTGTCATCTATTTGACACCCTTACACAACGTTTTAAAAACGTTGTAGTTAAGCACAATACACAATATTTTTTAGGAAAAAAAACGTTGTAGATTTGTTTTTCAAAAATTAGCAGATGCTTAAAAACATTGTAAAAGGTATGATTGCACAACGTTTTTTTGGATAAAAATGTTATTGTTTAGTATATCAGACAACGTTTAGGCATATTTACACAACGTTTTTAAAATGTTGTAGATTAAAAAAAAAGAAAAAAAAGTTTGTTCACCTACATTATTAAGACACTGCAATATGCTAATGCCTAAAAGATTAGCATATTGCGTACCGAAAAGATTAAAAGAGTTGTAACTTCAATCATTTATCAAAGATTCCAAGTAATCCAACCACACACCCTACAGCTTTTAACAAACACCATAATGGAAAACCATAATTGTTGTTACATCTTTACATACAATAGTCGAAGACCATAATTGTTGTTACAAAGGAGAGGAACATACAATAGTCGAAGACCATAATTGTTGTTACATATATCTTTACATCTTCCATAAATTTGCACATATTACTATAACATTCTAGAATTTTAATTGTGATATTAAATATTTATTGAATTATTTAAATATTTAATGGATGTGTTTATTGTTGAATAAATAATTGTTCAAATTTGAATTGATGTGGTTAATTATTTGTTAAATAAATAATTAAGGAAAATTAATTATTTTGGTAATTTAATTTAATTATATAGAAATTATAATTTTGGTGGTATTGATTTATGTGATGTAGTAATTTAATAAATTGTTATTATGATTAATTTAATTAAATTAATGTGTGACAAATAACCTTTTATAAAGTAGTTATTAAAATAACTTAAAGGAGTTTTAATTCAGTTTTGCCAAACAATGCCTAAGGCCTATTAAGTCTTTAATTTATTTGAGTTTTACCAAACAAGGTGTTAGGATTAATGGTTTATTTTGTTAGTGGTTAACCAAACAAGTCTTATGGCTTTTGATTTTAAAATTTAACATAACTGATATCAGTTATGTTTATAATTATATTATATAATTAATATATATAATATCTATATACGTTATTTGGTTAAGACATATGTTAGAGGAGAGAGGTTAGAGAGAAGAAAGAAAACTCAGAGAAGAAGAAGAGAAGAGAGGAAGAAAGGCTAGAGAGTGGGAAGAAGGAGCTTGAGAATAAAAATGATAGTCATCATCTTCTTCAAGGTATTATCCTATTCTTTTTAAGTTTTAAAAGTTTTAGTTTCTCTTCTCCTATTTCTCTGTAAAATTCTTGTGATAGGATAATTATTGATTTTATGTGTGTTCATATGATAAACTAGTGTTGTAAAGTTATTTTCATAGGTTATATATGATTATAATCAATGTATTGTTGTTATGTATGAAGTTTGTGAAGAAAACCTTTTTAGGAGAGTTTTTGGTGATTATATATTGTTTAGTTAAAATAGAAATTGAGGGTTAATTAGTTATTTAGTTGATAAATTGACCATTTAATTTGATAGAGCATGTATAATTGTTGATAAAAATACTTTGAATTAGTGGTTTTGGTTGAAAAAACAATGATTTTCATTGAAATATAAAAAAAATGAGTTTTAGCCAAAAATAGTGAATTTGGGTGTGTTAATTTTGTTGTTTATGTGGTTGTATGGGTAGGATCATGTTTAGAGTTTGTGAAAAATGTTTACATGAAGTTGTTGTATGATTTACATGATAGTTGGTCTGTTAGAAACGAGCTTATAGGCCAAAATTGGCTTTTTTTCAGGTCTTTATTCGTAGGTCAGTCTGTCGAGGTTCACAATTCGGCGTTCATACACGGACTTAGAAGATTTTGTGGGCGCATACGCCATGTTCATGTTCATGTCAGCAGCCTTAGCCTCGATGATCTCATGGCATAGCCATGTAATTCCACAAATGAAATGTGGAAGCCATGCACATGAAGCGAAGCGTAATGGTCTCGACTTGTACTTTTTTGTACACGAAATTTTAAGAAAAGTTATGTGATAATAGTAGGACTGTAAAATGTTGATTTTAGTATTTCTATACTATGAATAATTATGTTATTAAGGATTAACTTGTGTTATAACTTGATTATTTGATTAAAATCCAATTTTACATGATGAACGCATTTAGTTATGTTCGTAAGATGGTAATGACTAATTATGTCATGATGACATATGTTTATAGGATATTGTGGTTTGATTTGTTCGGTTTAGCCCATGAACAAGGAAAGTTTTCTAAACTTTCTTTTTACATTGAGCAAGTTCTCTAACTCTACTTTTGTAATTGGAATCAATTATTGTTCTCAATATAGTAATGCAAGTTTTCTAAACTTTCTTTTTACATCGAAGCAAGTTCTTTAACTCTACTTTTAGAATTGTGCAATCGCTAATTTTTTTTTGAGCAAGTTTTTCTAATCCTTTATCTTGTTGAACTAATTATGGTTTTCAATTCGATTATGATATAATGATGTAAGTTATTCTTGAGCAAGTTATTCTTGTATTTAACTTGTTGTTTAGCATGCAAATTTATATATTCTAATGTTGAACATTTTTATCGATCAAATTGTTATGCATGCTTAGTATTCAATTCTAATTAACCTTGGCTTAGTATTGTTCAAGCAAGGTGTTATAGTTATTCAAATTGTATGCTCTTAGATTATTCCTAAAGCATGACTTTAGTTTACTATGATTGATTCAATCACAATTATTCTATAGTGAAATTTTCTTGGTTTCATTCAACTAATCCTTAGTTGATGTTCGTTGAAATCCAAATTACCCTCGAAAAGCTTATCCAAACCAAACTTCCTTTGGTGTGGACTTGTACTCTAAATATCGAGATGAACAACCCTAATGTTATGATTAGGGGTTAACTTACGCAGAACGTTAAATGTTTGTGCACAATACATGGTATGAAGGGTCTGATCCCCTAAGTACGAGGAGTCATTATAGTCTTATATGTCATTAAAGTTGGAGTTGAAAGATTGCTCATGAATCGTGGACATAGTTCATGGTCTTATGACCCTCGTTATATTTATTCCACATTTTGGATTTGATTTCGATTATTGATGATAGAGTACTATTCATTGTTGATGAGCCTTTTATTGGCGCTTATTATTATTACTATACTCTGTTGATTTCATATGTATCCATTGAGCAATTGTTTTGCTCACTCTTGCATATTTTAAAACTCATCATAGAATTTAAAGAAGAGAAGGTAGATGAACCTTCTTCTAGCAAAGGAAAGGGAAAATGTGCAAGTGATGAAGCCTTGTAATTTTACTTTGATTGAGATGTTAGATTTTATTATGATGATCTTAGACTTGGTTTTAATGAAGTTTATTTAATTTCGCATTTGAATGATTGTAATTAAAGGTTAGATAATAACAGGAGATTTTATTATGTAACCCTTTAATGGGAAAGGTTTTATTTATCCAGTTTTATTGTGATTGAGTAGTTAGATATGAATGTGTGATTAAGTGAACACCAGATCCTGTGGGAATGAAGTACCTAGATTTGGGGGTGTCACAATTAAACCACATATGACACCTTTTAGCAAGGTTCTTTTGTGAGTAAGGCATCAAAAATCAGTAGAATTTAAGTACTACTACTACTACTACTACCATTGATATAAATTAGATGTGGACAGATTGGAGTATTACTTGAGCAAGGAAACCAATGATCAATGTTCCAAGCAAGAGGTGAAGCTGGATCAACATGATAATATAGAACATTGCCATATTGATCAACCCCGAAAGTTGCAGGATCAAAGCCAAAGATTCCTAAAATTTCCGAAAGTGAAAATGAGTTAGAACTTTGAATGAAACTTCAATGCTAATTAATGAACATGTATAAATATATTAGTAGGACAATGAATATGGCTAGAGATTAGAGACCAACTAATAAGAAAATATATATGGCTAGAGAATCCATAATGCATAAAGAAACCAAATGATATAGTTATTGTTTATAAACCCACGCCAAGAAATTCTAGAAAATAGCCTTCTATAACAATAATAGTTTCCAAACACCCTAAGGAGGTGGACTTCTCCTTATAAGGACTTAACAAAGACTATATGCATTTAAGGAGAGAAATCTACCAGTATGCCTCTAAACCGTAAAAAAGAAGGATCATTTCTTTGTGAGTGAGTATGTATAGATTATAAGCATAAGTTTAAGTGCGTATCTAGCAGAGTCTAAAGAAAAATAATAAAGTTTTAATAGCATAAGTTTAAGTTGCGTTGAGCTTAGTACGTATAGATTATAAGCATCAGAAACATACAGATTGGTCAATGGGGACACCATCCTTCATCGCTGTTACTAGAACGAAACCCTCTATCATTGTAACTCCTGGTCCTTCTTCACATGGAGAGTATACAATCTTTGATATAGAAGCTAGTATAATGGTTTAGTCCAATAAAGTCCAACCCGTTCTTCAGATCACATTTTGAAAAGGCTAACAATAAAGTTGTTAAATTTCCTGCATTTCTGCAGGGTATTTCCCAAACATAATAGGGTCCAGAAACCTGCAATATTGAAGTTTAAATTCAAAGCCTACATGAAAAAAAGTGATTATATACCATTACGTACCAATTCATATAAAAAGATTGAGCTCTCTCAGCTGTTAACTTGTCTTGTGAGGAATTACTGATGGGTTCAAACCGTATGGCATTCTTAACAATTCCAATCATACCTTTTTGTTTTTCCTGAGGAAATAATTAATAGTTGCTTCATTCGGTTTTAGAAAGTAGTAAATGTTTTGCATACAAAGAAACCATGCATAGACTAAGTATTGAAATACGTACCGATATCGAGTTCAAAGATATGTGGACAAAGATTAACATGTGATAGGATATTATGAGCGCAATGAAAGTCTCTCTCTCCGAATTGCTTAGGCCTACAATTCCCAAATGAAACCGAAAGCAACGAGATGGTGGATAAATCCTAACTCAGATCCATGAATTGCTGCAACATTGGGCTCATTGAAGGTTATTCAAGATTTCACTTATTCCCAAAGTAATTAAAACATACATCCGCATAGAATTTAAAATCCTCCCGAGAAATATATATGATGAATGATGCACTTTAGGGGTAAATTTTGAACAATTACCATATGCACATATATGAAGTAAAACCATAGTCTTTGAGTCACTGCTGAAACCACTTTTGGTGATTACCTTTTTCAAAGGTGGTGTTAATATAGGCCTTGTAATGGGTTGATTACCTTTCATTTCTTACTCGTAAGAAAAAGAAAAATCATTTGCAACATTATTTACCCGCCTGAAACCACTTTTTACTATTTCAAATCCATACATTGCCAAATATCTTGTGAGCCTGCATAACATTTCTAAGAATCAGGTCACACTCAACTAACAATAAATAAGGTTTATTTTTCTGGCTAGAGAATCATATAAGTGGAAGGTAAAGCATTAGTAGTTGAAGAAAGAAAGTGTTATAATAACATAACATCATCATTTTACCTCACATAAGAGCACGTCTTCCTCAGGTGACCATCCCCTTTTTTGACATCAGAATTCAAATAAGTGTACCATCTACAATTGTTTTGTTATATCTACATCAAATTAATTGGACTAAACAACACAAATTAAGGATATATGGGATGAATAAAAGAAGAATAAGACGACAAATACAAGAATCGAATCATCAATTTAAAAATAATGGAGTAACCTTCTTACGCACTATCTTGTTCTTTTATCTTTGAATTTGGAAGTAATAATGGCCCAACCTAGCTGCACTTTGCCGCTACACACACATAATTGAATTTGACTATTGGATTGAAAAATAATAGTAAGATGGTAAAATAAAACAGAAAAAACCAGAAGGGAAGGGAGAAACTAAACTTGTCAGTTCCATGGATGCGAATTTTGTGGCGTAATATATCATCCTCCTGCAACTCAAATTCGTCCATCTTAGGTGGCCACAATATAAACATTGAAAATCCATAAGACCAAAGAAAGAAAAAGAAACCTCTTGAGGATGAGGATGAGTGTCACTGATAGCAGAATTGCTGCCCATGGAGGCACAAGCTTGTCCAAGAATATGGGAAGAGACTATGGGACACAAAAAACAATGAGTCAACAATCAAAATGGCTAAAATAGTAACATAATCAGATAACCATTTAAAAGCTTCACACACCTCCATTGCTAAAGAGTTGCCAATCAAGAGTGTACAAAGCAATAGGCGCTGATTTTTAACCACAGGAAAGATTTTAGCTGCACACAAAAACAAAGCACTTAAATTGTTCAACATACCTATTTTTAAAAAATACAAAATCCAAGTGGGTATCTTATAGACAAATTGTTGCAAGCTAAATTTCATATTCATGTCATCCAACTAAGCACATTTTAAAGATAAGGCAACTTTGATCTGCTAAACAACTGTTAAACTCTTGAAGGAATTTGGATAACAAGAAGTAAACATGCCCAATACCATATAGATGAAGATTAGAGACTTTAAGAAATTCATAGCATACAGACCGTGCAAGTGCAAATTTACATCAGATATCGATCCAAGATGGACCTTTCAGCAAAACCAATAGCAGGTAGGAGTATGAAGCTGATAACTGCTTGATATGGATCTTAAATTCCAAGAGAATGAATGTACACCAATGTAAGGGGGAAAGTTTACCTTCACTTCAAAGATTTTGCACCCAGGTCATACAAAACACTAGATCGGTAAATTACAAATTCAATTCACCAATGACAATTTGAATTTCTAAAAAGGAGAAGATGGAATAAGTTAAACATGAATTACATGGCCGATAAGTTTCAGCCCCAAAGAACATGACGATTTGGATAGACTATTGAAGTATATATAAGGTCTAAAACTCTCAATGAAAATTTGAGTACCTATACATCTAAACCATTTTACTTATAAACACTTAGAAAATCATTTAATTAATTCTAATACTCCAAGAAAAATATAAAATGATGAATTGATTCTTAACTCACACGACAAATGGTGAGATCTCCGTCATCGTTGTACTCATTAGAGATGCCTCTCTTTCCCATTCTCTGTGCCTCTTCATCATCTTCTTCTTCAGGCTCTTCTTCCTCCGCTTGTCGCGCTGCTTCGACTTTGGATTGCAGGTCTGCGAGGTAGGATTCGACAACTTTCCTGATTAATTGGTTGCGCTCAAGTGGGGAGAGGTCGAGCCCTAGATTAACTTCCAGAAAGGAAAAAAGAGGTCGAGCACTAGCTTAAGTTTTTATTTAATCGCCTTTTTTTTATCTCCGTGTTTTTCTTCATGGACAACGTTTTTTAAAAAAAATGTTATCTAATTAAAACCAAAAAAATGTCCTTTTAAATAGATAATGTTTTTGCATATATATCTACAATGTTTTTTTTAAAAACGTTGTAAAAAAAAAACCACAACGTTTTTATAAAAAACGCTGTGGTTTAAGTGTTGTCTATTTAGTACTTTGTAGTAGTGATATATTATATATTATGCAAACATGCTTCGCATGTTAATTAATATGTCACGTATTATATATATATATATGTGTGTGTGTGTGTGTGTGTGTGTGTGTGTGTGTGTGTGTGTGCATGCACGCTAAACAAGATGAGACAAATTAATAACAAACCCCTCAATTTTTTTATATTAAGTTGTAACGTTCAAAGATATTTGGAATATCGAACGTCGCCTTCTAGCATGATAGAAACAATAGAGTATTGAATATTTAATATGAGTTTGTTGTGGACACACAAGGCAACTATTAAATATTTAAGATGTTGTTTTTATTACATATAATGTTTATAAGGAATTGAACATTATCGCTTTGTTGTGCACACAAGGGTCAGTAGTTTTTCTTCACTTATATGGAAATCTTTGGAGTTCGACTTAACTTAAATCATTTTAGTTCGGATGTGCACACACTTGACTATTATGATTTAAGAGGCAAAATACAAGGAGTTACATAGTTGATGTAATTGAAAAGAGTTGTCTACCTATTTATTTATATATAGTTTGTTGTGCACACACAAGGCTATATACATTTGAAATGGGATCCTTATTCTCACTATCATATTTTTAATTAGATATTGCCGAACTATATAAATTGAGGTAATATAGTTTGAAGAAAATAGTGGGAGATACCAATTTAAAACAAGACCTAATTTATTTTGGTAATTAATAAAAGAATGTATGCTAAAATGTTGTTAAGAACAAATTCATTTACAAAATTTTACAATGTCTAAATTACTATCACTACGAAACATATTAGATCTTATTTAACCAGACCGAATTAAATGGATTGGTTAAGGAATTTGAGAATAGTTCTCATGGCTGAAAAGATATCTTATGTCCTTAATACGTCTTTCTTGCAATGGTTGCAGACAATGCCTCTGAGGAAGAGATTGCTATTTTAGAAAGTGGCAAGATGATGCACAATTGGCTCAATGCATCATGCTCGTATCCATGAGTAATAAGCTTCAGCATCAGCCTGAAACTATGGACACTCCTACTATACTCCTGCACGTCAAGTATTTGATGGTGAGGAAAGTAGGACTAATAGATATCAGATATCTAAGGAGCTCTTCCGATCTAGAATGACCAAAGACACAACGGTACAGACAAAAATCCTCAACACGATCAATTTGATTGAACAATTAGGACAACAGGTTTTGTCATGGATGGAGAGTTAAGCCAAGATTTGATCTTACAGTCACTCCCGGACTCCTTTCACAATTATTGTGAATTTTTCATATGAACAAGCTAGATATCGCCTTCGATTGATTTGCTTAACATGTTGAAAAATGTTGAGAGTCACTTTCCAACCAAGAAAGACCAAGTCTTACTGGTAGGGGCCAAAAGATCTTCTAAAAAGAAGAATGATTCTAAGAAGGTAAATAGAAAAGGCAAAAATAAAGGATAATAAGAATAAAACTGATATGGATAGCAAAGGAGTTTGCTTCCACTGCAATAAGCCTGAACACTAGAAAGATACTACGAGAAGCATCTTGCAGAGGCTAACCAAAGATGCTTAATGAAGTTTCGGTTACAAATACAAATTTTTTCATAATTTAAAATAAATTTTTCTTTAAGTCAAGGATCTACTTGGGTATTGAATATCGACTTTGGTTATCATAAATATAGATTTATGAAGGGACCAAGCAGAAGTAGAAAGCTAAACAAAGATAAGTAATCCTATGTGTGGGAAATGAAGCAAAGGTTACTGCATTAGCTATAGGAACTTATTGTTTAGTATTGCCTACGAGCAAGTCTATTAAGTCAATAAGTAGTTATTGTATTCCAGTTCTCATTGGAAACATTATTTCCATTTTATTGTTAGACAATGAAATCTTTGGTATTATAATTAAGAACAATTGTTATTCTATTTATAATAATAATGTTTTGTATATAACTGGAATATTACTTAATGGATTTTGGTGTACTTGACTTACGTAAAAATATATATTTTACAAATTGAACAAACTAGTATAAGAAAAGGAAATGATCATTCAAAGAGTTGAATGTGTGTATTTACTGAAATACAAGTGTGAATTATTTGAAAGGTTCAAAGAATTTAGAAGTGAAATAAATTGGCGGAGTATTAAGATTCTTTGATTAGATCAAGGAATAAATACTTGTGCAATGAGATTCTAGATTATCTCAAATGGTTTTCTCACAATGGACGCCTCCTGATACGTAATAATTGATTGATGTATCTGAAAGGAAAAATCGTACCTTGTTAGATATGGTACGGTCCATAATGATTTTACCAACATTCTAGTATCGTTCTAGGGTCATGCCTTAGAAATGGCTGCATATCTACGAAAAGGTAACCTCAAAATCCGGCCCCAAGACTCCATAAAAGTTATGGACATGGAGGATTCCTAATCTTAAGTATGTTAAGATAAGGGGTTGTCCAACTTATGTGAAAAGGTTTCAAACGATAAGCTTGGGACAAGGTTTGACAAGTACATATTTGTGGGACATCCTAAAGTAAGTTTATGTTATATGTTCTATAATCCTACTTAGCAAATGGTGTTTGTTGCGAAACATGTTGCCTTCTAAGATAAAGATGTTTATCATTGAAAGGGCTAGTGGGAGGATAATACATCTTGAAGAGTTCAAGAACCAAAAAACACTATAAGTCAAATAAGAGGAACCTGTAGATAGACCTATTGTACCACAACCGAATTATAAATCTAGAATAGTACCGAAGATACCTGGGAGGTATGGATTCATCATGGATGATAATGATGAGGTACACATCATAGAAGATGATGATCTAGTTACATATGATGAGGTAAGAGTTGTAGACACTTAGAGAAATGGATTGAAATAAGCTTCTCAAAAATGGAACATTCATTTTGATGAGACAATCAAAAGAGTATGATTTTATCAAAAACAAGATGAACCTAGTGTGTACAAAAGGGTCAGTGGGAGTGTCATGACATTCTTAGTATTATATGTTGATATATTACGGATAAGGAATGACATGACAATGCTAGAATCAGTAAAGATAAAGTTGTCGAAACATTCCTCCACGAATGATTTGGGAAGAGTATTTTAATTGGGGATACAAATCTATATAAATAGATTTAAGAGGATGCTGGACTTAACCCAAGGAAAGTATATTCATTTGATGCTAAAGTTGTTTAGCATGGAAAACTCCATGGGATGTCTCATGTTGATGAGCCCTGGAGTGTATCTCTTTTAATAGTCCCCATAGACTCCTAAAAGCGAGATCGCATGAGTAACTATCATGTATGCAATGAAATATACGAGACCTGATGTTGATCAGTCATATTCTGGAGAAGATCAACAGAAGACGTTGAAAACATCTTCAAGTACTTAACCAGCACTAAGGATGTGATCATATTCATGGTGGGTTTAAATTAAAACTAGAGGGCTTAACAGACTCAAGTTTTTCAGACAGACCAAGACGACAGAAAATCCACTGTAAGGTAAAGCGTTACCTTGAACGGTGGTGCCGTGAATTGAAAGGGTTCCAAACAGCAAACAATTGCTAGTTTAGTGATAAAGATAAAGTATATAGCTATAAATGAAGCAGCAAGTTGATTGTTTGGATGAAAAGTTCATTACATAACTAGGAATAGTTCCTAAGACTCATCTTGGATCTAAACATGTGTTGCAGCACTTTCATTTGATTAAAAGAATCATTGAAAGACGGGAAATCACTATAGAGATAGTGAACTCTCAAGAACAACATTACATATCCATTAACTAAAGCTTATCCAACAGTAGGATAATCGTCACTTAGAGAAGAAGGGTATAAGATACCATGGCGATTGGCTTTAGTGCAAGTGGGAGATTGAAAGTAGTATGCACACAAGCCAATCATGTTTGATGATAAAGCATATACTTTGTAACATTCTTATTCATTTATTAATAAAAAGAATTAATTTATTAAAGGCTTTTAATTGTCTACATGATGTTGTTTTATAATATGTGATAAACCCATAGTTTTAAGCAATGCTTTTAGAATAATGATGATGATCATTCTATTGAGATCTAAATTTTTATAAAGCTTAAAACTAAAATAGTTCCCAATCGTTGGATTACTAAATTGGGGATTAGCGAATCCAGATAGATTGGTACATACGTTGCTTGCTCATTGGATGAGGATGATTGATCTCATGATCATTTGTGTGGAAACACTAAAGCAAGTATGTAGGTGCTTATTAGAGAATAAGTTCACTGAACGTGGCTCGCTAAGGAATACCTAATGGAGTTTTACTTACCTGTCAATAGGAATTCCTGTAGTGATAGTAGTACAAGTGATCCTTGGATTTAAGATCATCATAGTATCTTGTGTATGATGAGTTATACTTTGACTTATTCCTTAAGACCCTTAGGGTATATCAAAGGGTATTCCTGGGTATAATAAGTTGTACATGGAGATACTGTATGATCAATAAAGAATCTACCACTTCTAGTAAAAGAAGAGAAATCTAAGACCCCAACTTTTATGAATAAAGATAAATTTTTAATAAATATCATTTTTGAATATTATGGAGTAAATTTGATATAATGTTATAGTTGTGGGTAATATTTAGAAATTTTGAAAAGTATGCAAGTTGTTATATAATATTCGATTGGTCGGGGAATATTCATTTTAACAGGGAATATTCGTACGACGACACAATCATTGGTGGACCCCATAATGGAATTATTGTAAGATTGAGAAAACGACAAAAATATTTTTATGAAAATAACGGCGGAAGTTTTACCATTAACTGTTGAAACACCCGGTGTTAAAAGTACAATAATACGCGTGGTTGCATAGTAGCACACGATATTGATTATTGATGCTTACATGAGAAGTCACTCGCTTTTGTTCAATTATTGCTACAAGAATTGTTGATAAGTATCTCATATTATTTGATTCAATTATTGTCGATATTTTATATATTATTAAATCAATAATTGAGATAACAAAGTTATTAATATGATTATTTGCAATATTAACGATGTCTAGAAGTTACGCGAGGAGAGGTTTGGTCACCTAATTGCGGCGCTGATAAGGAAGAAATCCTTATTGAAAGCCCCTCTTCTCGAAACGAATGACACGGTCGATTAATATTGTGAATTATAATAATGATGATAAATGTTGTTAAATATATTGAGGTGTCTTTTTATGAAGTCACGTAAGTTTATATATATATATATATTATATAAATTTTGTTTTATTAGTATTATTAATGTAATAAAACATAAAAGTTTTTATATAAAATAGAATACTTTTATAAAGTTATTTATTTTATTAGATTTTAAATAATATATATATATATATATATTATATTTTATTGCATAGTATCCTTTCTATTTTCTTATAAGTAGGATGCTTAGTTAAAATTGAAATCACACCAGAAATTCAGAGAATTCTCTTCTATAATCTTGAGCGCATTTCTTTAGAGTTTTAAGAAGCTTTGAGCGTAGTGCAAGTTTTTTCAAGTATATCCCCGCCCTAACCGTCGGAGTACTCTTCTTTATAAGGTAAGGGGTATTATTTATTTCATATTCATGAAGAGAACTTTTGGTATTCCATTCTTTATTATTCGGTTGGAATAACCTGTATATACGAAGTACCGCATACATGGTGAAATTCTTCTGTTATTCCATTCCTTATTATTTTGTTGGAATAACCTGTATATGTGAAGTACCGCATACATGGTGAAATTCTTCTGTTATTCCATTCTTTATTATTCTGATGGAATATCCTGTCTGTGGATATTACACATGACCTGGTTCCATTATTTATTATTCAGTTGGAATAACCTGTCTGTGCGGTCTATCGTATACTTGGTGAAGTCTCTTGTTATTACATTCTCTATTATTCTGTTGGAATATCTTGTCTGTGCGTTTACGCATGAACTGGTTCCATTATTTATTATTCTATTAGAATATCTCGTGCGTGCGTACGCATGACCTGGTTCCATTATTTATTATTCATTGGAATAACCTGTCTTTGCGGTCTATCGCATGCATGGTGAATTCTTCTGTTATTCTATTCTTTATTATTCTGTTGGAATAACCTGTCTATGTGGATTACCACATGCATGGTGAATGACCCTTCGTATTCATTTCTTATTAAATTATGGAAATGACCTGTCTACGTGGATTACCGCATGGCGGGTGAAAATCCATTGCCACCTTTGCCACCTTCATGTTGCGTGCAGAGGCAGATTACTGGTGGGAATCTATAAAGCGTACTCAACCTGCCGCACTGAAGATGTCTTGGGAGAAGTTCCAAGAATTGTTCAACGACGAATACTTTCCTGAAACTATTCATCACATGAAGGAGGTGGAGTTCATCAAGCTTGAGCAAAATAGTATGATCGTGGCGCAGTACGAAGCTAAGTTTGCCGAGTTATCTCTTTTTGTGTCCCACTTGGTTGATAATGAGGAGAGAATGACGCGAATGTTTCTAAGAGGTTTGAAACCCGAGATACGTCAATACCTTATCTCTCATAAACTGTGTTTATATTCAGATGTTGTGAATAGGGCTCAGTTATTGGAGCGCGATAATGACTTAACCCAACCAAGAGAGAGCAGCCGACAAGTCAATAATACCAGTGGTAGCATTCATCGAAGCGGTGATAACAAACGTGGAGGGAATCAACATGCCAGAAATGATAACCACTTCGGTGGTAATCATGGCCAAGACAATAGGAGTGGAAAGTTCAAGAAGAGAAGGTTCAACAAAGATGGAAAGACGTCAGCACCAGCACCCGCTGTTAAGGAAGGAGAACGACCGCCGGTCATATGTTACAAATGTGGAGGGGAAGGACACATAAGTCCAAACTGCACGATGCAGTCCAAAGCATGTTACAATTATGGAAAAGAAGGTCACCTAGCCCGATTTTGTCATGCACCAAAGTCAAGTCCAACTAGGATGGAGGCATCCAAGGGTGTCCCAGACATGACAAAATCGGTAGTTAAAGGGAGAGCGTTTGTCGTAACCTCCCAAAAAGCGAGGAATCCGAATGAGGTGATCACGGGTAAGCTAATCATAAACTCTAGCGAAGTTTATACTTTATTTGATACTAGTTCAACCTATTACTTTATTTCTCCTACTTGTGCTCAACGTTTAAATTTGACTCCGAAGAAATTAGACTTTGATTTATCTGTTGAAACTCTGTTGGGAGAAACCTTCATTACATCCGCGGTTTATAAGTCTTGTTTGATTCAAATCGGTAACCGCACATTACCTGTCGATCTTATTTCTTTGAAAATACTTGCATTTGATGTGATTCAAGGGATTGATTGGTTAACTACTCATCATACAAAAATTGATTATTTTCATAAGGTTGTTAGCTTTCATATTCCTGACCAACCTATTATGCGAATTCAAGCAACCAAACAATTAAAATCCATCACTGTCATCTCAAGCCATAAAGCTATTTGTTTATTGGAAAACGGATGTCAAGATTTCTTAGCTCATGTCACAGATCTAAACAAAAATACGTCAGTTTTGAATGATATTTCTATTGTTAATGAATTTCCTGACGTATTCCCAGAAGAACTTCCTGGCCTACCTCTAGAGCGTGAAATTGAATTTTGTATCGACCTTGAACCCGGTACAAAACCCATTTCCAAAGCCCCATATCGAATGGCTCCTATTGAACTTCAGGAGTTAAAGACCCAACTGCAGGAATTGTTAGACATCGGTTTCATTCGTCCTAGTACGTCTCCTTGGGGTGCTCCTGTTCTATTCATGAAGAAGAAAGATGGGAGTATGCGACTTTGTATTGATTATTAGGAGTTGAACCATGTCACTATCAAAAATAAATATCCATTGCCTTTCATTGATGACCTGTTTTACAAGTTGTAAGGCGCCAATTTTTTTTTAAATATTGATCTTCGTTCCAGATATCACCAATTGAAGATTAGAACCGATGACATTCCAAAGATGGCTTTCAGAACTCGGTACGGGCATTATGAATTCCTAGACATGTGTTTTGGATTGACTAATGCTCCTGCTGCCTTCATGGATATGATGAACCGAGTATTCAAGGAATATTTGGATCACTTTGTGGTCGTTCTTATTGATGACATTCTCATATATTCCAAAAGCCATGAAGAACATGAGAAACACTTTAGGCTAATACTCCAAAAGCTTCGTGAAAATAAGCTTTATGCCAAGTTGAAGAAATGTGAGTTCTAGCTTGAGGAAGTAGAATTCCTTGGACACGTAGTATGAAGTCATGGAATATCTGTTGACCCAGCAAAGATTGAAGCAATTCAAAGCTGGGAGAAACTTAAATCAGTGACCGAAGTACGTAGCTTTCTCGGTTTAGCCGGTTATTATCGGAGATTCATGGAAGGATTTTCTCGAATCGCTACTCCATTAACTCAGCTGACTCGAAAAGATACAAAGTTTGGTTGATGCAAAGAATGTGAGAAGATTTTTCAAGAACTCAAGAGAAGACTCATTTCAGCACCTGTTCTGATAATACCATCTGGCTCGGAGGGATTTGTCATCTACAGTGATGCTTCGGGCAAAGGGTTAGGATGTGCTCTCATGCAACATAAGAAAGTCATAGCCTTTGCCTCTCGGCAACTCAAAGAATATGAGAGGAATTATCCTACTCATGATCTAGAGTTGGCATCTGTTGTCTTCGCACTTAAAATTTGGAGGCATTACTTGTATGGGGAGAAAGTGGGGATCTTTACGTATCATAAAAGCCTCAAATACTTCTTCACTCAAAAGGAACTCAGCATGCGACAACGATGTTGGCTTGAACTATTGAAAGATTATGATCACATCATCCAATACCACCTTGGAAAAGCGAATGTGGTAGCTGACACATTGAGTAGAAGATCATTTGCGGGTACGAGTGCAATATTGTCAATGCAAAGGCCTATTTTGTATGACTTACAAAGGATGGAGATAGAGTTAAAGACTCCAGCGACCCATATGATGATGGCGAATACACGAGTAGAACCGACTTTAATTGATAAAGTTAAAGCTGCTCAAGCTACAGACCTGGAGCTGATGTGTATGAGGAAGAAAGTGTAAGAAGGTGCTATGCCGGAAGCAAGAATCGATGAAGAAGGAATACTTTGATTCAACTCCAGACTTTGTGTTCCTAACGACCCTGATTTAAAGTATAAAATCATGATGGAGGCACACAACACACCATTTGCAATCCATTCTTGGAGTACCAAAATGTATCATGATCTTCGTCATACATTTTGGTGGAGCAATATGAGGAGAGAGATAACTCTATTTATCTCAAGGTGTCTAACTTGTCAAAGAGTCAAGGCGGAGCATAAAGTGTAATGACCCCAAAATTCATACAATATAATTCTCAACTTCGGTCGTTAATAACACATCTACCTTCTAATTTGACATCATTATTCGCTGTTAAACTTTATATAATGCGGAATAATTTAAAATTTTATGTTTTCTTACTTTAATTCCCTGAATCAAAACCTTTATCATCTACATGTCTTTGAATCAATCTTATTTGTGTGATTTACTTTATCAATATTATTATATAAAACTTTACATTTCAATCCGATAACCTTTACATATCATATAACTTTAACATTAGCTTTACAACTCAACATAAAACTATACATCATAAAACATTTAGTACATCTCATGAATCTTAATCATGCTATTAGGAAATAACAACTTTAGCTAAAATATTAATCTTCGTGTATTATTTCTGATCCACGTCATTCAAGTAGCAAATAGTGTTACCTTCGATCCTTAACCTTCAAAAATGGTTATTTGCAAGGTTGAGCTCGACAGCCCAGCAAAATCTAACAATTTTCATGCATCACGTAGCACATAATAACATGCTCAACATATATCTCATAAACATTGGACTAACATAATATACATCTTACAGTTCATATAACAAGTATAAAGATTGAGTTCCTTACTCAATCAGCATGCTTTACTCAATCAACGTAGTCATAAGTTGACTTTAACATTTCATACATTCAACATATATATAACACATCATCCTCTTTGCAATAAAGATTTAAAATAGTTAATCACTAAGTTCACATAGCAAATAGGAACTAGAAGACTTGCCTTGATCGTTGTTTACTAATAACAGTTTAACAGCTTACAGATATCTGCACTTCACGTGCCCTACACAATTATATAATCATTCACATTAACTATTAGTTACATAGAAATGCGTAGTAGTTGTAATGTAAACTTTACTTTACATCTCATAACCCTTCTTATTAATCAATACACAATATTCAATTTGATTGTGTTAACTTTCGACTTATATCTCACTATATTTCGTACCCGAAGTTCATTTAAGTGTTTAAGTCTTGCTAAGACTACTTATTAGTTTTATATTAACACTATTCAATATCTTATTATATTCATTTCATTTGATTTAAAACACTTTTTACGTTCATTATCACTTATCACGGCGTTTTCGACGTTTATTAAATCATTACACGCCCAATTTGTCTCTCTTGTGTGTGCTTAGTATGCGTATTCAACTTATCTAATATATCATTTATTAAAGTTAATCATCATTATAATTCATAATATTCGTGTTCTATAACATAGAACAACATCTATTATTATCGACATCACTATACTTGTGTATGTGCATGTCCGACGCCCTCCGTTTGCCTCCGAATACACATCAGTCACAAAGATGACCAATTTGACTACTGTTCCCGACCTCAAATTGAAACACTTAAAGAATACAAGTTGTAGGTCTGATCGTTCTCGTTTCGGATCATCTTGAATCACCTAAATCGGAGTTCGTATGAAAATGTTATGGCCATTTTACCAAGATAGGTCAAAGCAGCCACACCTGACATACTTTGGGCGTAGCTGCGCCCTATAGGGTAGCTGCACCCCAATTAACTTAGGGCATAGCGCAGCTGTGCCCGTTAGCAGAAACGGGACCTGAAGGTTACTGTTCATGTAATTTTTGACCCTTTTTCTCTTACTAATCTTCATAACTTGAGTTATACACATCCAAATTAGTCCGTTTTCGATTCTATGGATTTGTAATTCATAGAACTACAACATAATAGAATTATAACAGTTTATAAAAATATTAACCAACCTAAAATTTGACCCAAAACACATTTTCATACACTATTTCATATTTTAAACACATTTAGCGAATTCGATCGCCACGACTTCGTTTCTTAACCAATTAACACGATTTAAACTACGCCGTTTTTCATTTTTTAACATACTAACATAATCCAACATCAATTTATAGATTATAACAAGTATTGATCATGAAATTTTATACTTTCTAAGCCATATTCTACAACATAAACACTGTTAATTGAAATCTTCTACTACAACCCAATTTCATGCCTTTAATCATCAAATAACACTTACATATAACAAATAACAGATTATAAACCCTACATATATATATATATATATATATATATATATATGTATCAATCCAACACCATTATCAATAGAAATTTCAAAAATAAGGGTTAACATTAGAGTAGGTTATACCTTGTTCCTTTGATTGATTGCTAGCAAAAAAATGATGATTAGGTTTAGATACTTCTCTCCTTCCTCTTGAAAATCATAGAGAACTCTCTTTTCACCTGTTTTTTTTCTCTATTTCTTCCAAGCCTCCTCTCTAAACTCGCTATTTTTTTTTAGAGAAAATAAGAAGCGTAGAAAATAAATTGGCCTCACCACCACCACATACGCCGGTTATAATATAATACGTCTTCATCGGTTAATGTAGACCAAAGGCCACAAGGCCTTGTTTGGCCACACACCAATTCCCCAAACTAAATTATTTTAATAATATTATATTATATAGTTTCATGTGTCACACACCTACCACCAATTCAAATAGCTTACTTATTATAATAATTATAATAATTATGATTTTTATTATAATTATTCGATGATTAATAAATAATTGTATATCTAATTTAATTAATAAATTAGACTTAAACATCACTTTATTTAATTACTTATTTTCTTTAATATTAAACAACTCATTTAATTTAATTAATTCATTAAATTAAATCCTCAAAGAATAAATTTTACCTTTGCTTTAATTTAATTATCATACACACGTAACTAAATTATTATACCACAATTTCATAAATTATTTATTTTTCTCAATAAATAAATTATTTAAAATATTTATTTAATTCAATAAATATTTAAAATTAATTACCAAATTCATTTAATTTCTTCAATAGTTAACTTAACTATTGAACCTCACTTTCCCAATATATGAATATATATTCCTCTTCACACTATATCATATATTTCAACATATAAAGCACGTATATATACATACTCAAACTCAAAACATCTCATAATAAGAATTTTAATTATTAAATTTTTATTTTAATAACTTATAAAAATTCGGGTTGTCACATCTTTCCCTCCTTATAAGGATTCCGTCCTCGGAATCAACGAAACCCCCTTTACTCTGTTTTCACTAAATCTCTTTTCAAAATTTATCGTTGAATAACTTCATCACATTACCTTAATATAGGTTTTATATTTCTTACTCACCATTGTTCATAATAAATTCTTGTAAGTTTTATTTCATAACATTTACTTAGACTCAATTATATCTGAGTATTACATATTCTTTGACCCGTTCATTACCTTTCTCTAAGGATCATTACCACATACTATATTCTCAAACTCTCGGGACATTACATTCACCCTTTTCTTCTAAGAATTTTGTCCTCTAAAATTTTGATTTACTAATTTTCATTCACTCCATTTATCAAAATAGATTTTATGTTAATATCTATTTATTTATTAGGTTCGCAACCAAATTCTTTTCTAAGGTTCTTTCTAAGATCATCATATTCCTCACCTCTTCCTCTTCTAAGAGTTTCACATTTTCTCTTCTTCCGAATTTCATTTCTTTCTTGAAATTATTATATTTTTTACTTAATTTTTTTTCTCATCCTTCCCACTTTCACCTTTTAGAATAATAAGAATCTTCCACAATTGCTCAATAATTGGGAAGCGATATGAATAACAGGAATTTAAAAGATTCCAAATCATGCTGAGGGGTCATAAGACCTTGAACTACATCCCTAGGTTATCAAGTATCTCAACTTGAACCTTTAACAGTCATAAGACTATACAGACCTTGAACTCTTCTCCAGGTTTAACAGTGTATCACCACTGTGAACCATCTTTAACAGAATATTTAGCAATCACATAGACTGAAAACACTCTTTGCAAGTACTCTAGGTGATCAGCCTATCGTACTCTTACGTCATGCACAACGTATTACATCTTAACATATAACAACTATATGCGTTACTTTCGGAACCATTTTTTCTGATAACATGTCCCCTTTTATAGGGTTGTTCACCTCAGCTTTTCAACATCTGAATCCGCACCAAAATAATTTGGTTTGGCATAACTTTTTAATAAACGCTTGAATTTCATGAACATCTTTCAATAATCGTCTAGCTGAATCAAATAGCATAGACTTCTACAATAATTTGAACATCAATCGAAATATACATATATACACACACACACACATACACACACACATATATATATATATATATATATATTCTCATATCTTAAAGAAACCTCAAAAATTCTTTTATGGCGTCATGATTATGACGTTGTCATACTACATCTCACTATAGTGGGCTGATGATCATATGATCACATCCAACACCAGGTTCTATTGCATTGATGACTCCATCACTTATCATTTCACCCAATACATATAGTTAAAATATATTTTGAAAATTTAAAAATCATTTTTTTATCTAGCCAAAACAAACAACATAGATATGCGATTAATAACACTGTCTAAAAAAATTCTTTGGTTCACTAGTGTGACCCAACATTTTTCAAAAATCAAAAGTACAACCATCGGCACGAAGTCAATAAATTTCGAAAATCTAGCAAAGCTAGAAGATTTGGAAAACCTATGTCTCCACTTACTATACTGATCCATTGCTTAATAATTCTATCTATTTCCATAATCCTCGATTCTTCATTCATAGCTTATCTATACCCCAGTATAGTTCATCAAACTTTCAGCACATTGGAAGTTCATGAACTTGCCACAATAATATGAGTTTAAGAACTTATCCTAGTCAGACCATAATCGTCCATTCTCTGAGGGATTCAAAACATACCATATTATTGTGAGTCACGAACTTACCATATGCATTAGTTTTAAGAACCGCACCTAATCCTAATAATATCTGACTAATCTTAATAGTTTCTAACTATCAAACATACACATGAGAAAAGAATCACCTTTTCACTACACATACATTGATAGCGTGACACCGACATTCCAATGATTATCAATGTGATAAACTGAGTGCAAGCACAAAACCCTTGCCCATACAAAGGTTTGTACAACTCAGCCATCACATGAGTCCTCAATTGAAATCCCACCTAACTCTATCTTGCTTATAAGTTGCTCTTTGCTCGATACGAATTCCTCGTATCACATCATCTATAACTCCTCGTGAGTTTTCTCGTACCATTTCATAGTACATCATCTTCATAGCATCAAGCTATAATTATTCAAACATTACATACCATCTTTCCTTTATAACTTAATAAGATCACGTCGTGATCTTATTCTATAATCATCTCCCTTAAAAGTCTTTTCTTAACTCGTGATTGTTTTGTTTTACGATCCCCTTTCTTTCCATTTTCATCATTACAACATTCTTTGTTATCTTAAGTATTGGAGTTAGGCAACTCCCATTTTATTATTTTTATCACTTCAAGATTCTTCTTTAAATTTTCTTGTTTATAAACCAATTCTTCCTTTAAGAATTTTTAACTTCATTTAAATTGCTCAATATTTCATTTAAGTTCCACATTTTCATCATACGTATCCATTTCTATACTTGGTACACATCGAGTCTCTAACAGTTTCAATATGGTACGCTGAGTGGTTTCCTACAAACAACCAACAAACTAGGTTCCGAGTTGCTAGTTCGTATATACCTCCGCTCTATGAAGGAATCATTTAGCCCAAGTACCATACATCAACCATTAAAGAGTACAATTGTACCACACTTAAATATAACTTTTTGATTCATAACTTCTTTATCATTCTCTTCTTATAAACATTATCTATTTATTATCACCTCACATTCTTATTATTAGAGTTGGGTAACCCCACATTCATATTCCTTATAACTCAACGAGATTCTTCTTTGAATCCTCTCACACATGTTTTAATCCTTTCTTTATAAATTTCTTAAATTACTTCTTATTGTTCAAACTCTATTTGAGCTTATTTTTTCATTATCTTTACCTTCCTTCTCTAAGGTTATAGCCTACGGTACTCCTACCTAAGGTTTATAACCTACAGCTTTGATACCAACTGTAACGACCCCAAAATTCATACAATATAATTCTCAACTTCGGTCGTTAATAACACATCTACCTTCTGATTTTACATCATTATTCGATGTTAAACTTTATATAATGCAGAATAATTTAAACTTTTATATTTTCTTACTTTAATTCCCTGAATCAAAACCTTTATCATCTACATCAATCTTATTTGTATGATTCACTTTATCACTGTTATTATATAAACCTTTACATTTTAATCTGATAACCTTTACATATTAGATAACTCTAACATTAGCTTTACAACTTAACATAAAACTATACATCATAAAACATTTAGTACATCTCATGAATCTTAATCATGCTATTAGGAAATAACAACTTTATTTAAAATATTAATCTTCGTGTATTATTTCTGATCCACGTCATTCAAGTAGTAAATAGTGTTACCTTCAATCCTTAACCTGCAAAAATGGTTATTTGCAAGGTTGAGCTCAACAACCCAGCAAAATCTAACAGTTTTCATGCATCACGTAGCACATAATAACATGCTCAACATATATCTCATAAACATTTGGACTAATATAACATACATGTTATATTCATATAACAAGTATAAAGATTGTATAAAGATTGAGTTCCTTACTCAATCAACATGCTTTACTCAATCAAAGTAGTCATAAGTTGACTTTAACATTTTATACATTCAACATATATATAACACATCATGCTCTTTGCAATAAAGATTTAAAATAGTTAATCACCAAGTTCACATAGCAAATAGGAACTAGAAGACTTGCCTTGATCGTTGTTTACCAATAACAGTTTAACAGCTTACAGATATCTGCACTTCACGTGCCCTACACAATTATATAATCATTCACATTAACTATTAGTTACATAGCAATGCGTAGTAGTTTTAATGTAAACTTTACTTTACATCTCATAACCCTTCTTATTAATCTATACACAATATTCAATTTGATTGTGTTAACTTTCGACTTATATCTCCCTATATTTCGTACCCAAAGTTCATTCAAGTGCTTAAGTCTTGCTAAGACTACTTATTGGTTTTATATTAACACTATTCAATATCTTATTATATTCATTTCATTTAATTTAAAACACTTTTTACGTTCATTATCACTTATCACAGAGTTTCGACGTTTATTCGTCACATGCCCAATTTGTCTCTCTTGTGTGTGCTTAGTATGCATATTCAACTTATCTAATATATCATTTATTAAAGTTAATCATCATTATACTTCATAATATTCATGTTCTATAACTTAGAACAACATCTATTATCATCGACATCACTATACTTGTGTATGTGCATGTCCGACGCCCTCCGTTTGCCTCCGAATACGCATCAGTCACAAAGATGACAATTTTGACTACTGTTCCCTACCTCAAATTGAAATACTTAAAGAATACAAGTTGTAGGTCTATTCGTTCTCATTCCGGATCATCTTGAATCACCTCAATCGGAGTTCGTATGAAAATGTTATGGCCATTTTACCAAGATAGGTCAAAGTAGTCACACCTAACATACTTTGGGTGCAGCTGCGCTTAATTAAGCCTTGGGCACAATGCAGCTGCACCCTACAGGGCAGCTGTACCCCAAATGACTTAGGGCACAAAGACAATTTGCGCCTGATTAGCGTAAAATGGGACTCAAGGTTACTATTCATGCAATTTTTGACCCTTTTTCTCCTACTAATCTTCATAACTTGAGTTATACACATCCAAATTAGTCCGTTTTCAATTCTATGGATTCGTAATTCATAGAACTACAACATACTAGAATTATAACAGTTTATAAAAACATTAACCAACCTAAAATTTGACCCAAAACACATGTTCATACACTATTTCATGTTTTAAACACATTTAGCGAATTCGATCGCCACGACTTCGTTTCTTAACCAATTAACACGATTTAAACTACGCTGTTTTCGTTTCTTAACATACTAACATAATCCAACATGAATTTACAGATTATAACAATTATTGATCATGAAATTTTGTACTTTCTAAGCCATTTTCTACAACATAAACATTGTTAATTGAAATCTTCTACTACAACCCAATTTCATGCCTTTAATCATCAAATAACACTTATATATAACAAATAACTGATTATAAACCCTACATACATATATATGTATCAATCCAACACCATTATCAATATAAATTTCAAAAATAAGGGTTAACATTAGAGTAGGTTATACCTTGTTCCTTTGATTGATTGCTAGTAAAAAAAATGATGATTAGGTTTAGATACTTCTCTCCTTCCTCTTGAAAATCACAGAG
Source organism: Panax quinquefolius (assembly GCA_020205615.1). Lineage (NCBI taxonomy): Eukaryota > Viridiplantae > Streptophyta > Magnoliopsida > Apiales > Araliaceae > Panax > Panax quinquefolius. The sequence goes on along the minus strand of CM035173.1, from coordinate 71,332,698 downwards.
AACTCTCTTTCTCACTGTTTTTTTTCCTCTCTTTCTTCCAAGCCCTCTCTCTAAACTCTGCTATTTTGCCTTAGGAGAAAATAAGAAGCGCAGAAAATAAATTGGCCTCCCTCACCCCCACGTACGTCAGTTATAATATAATACGTCTTCATCAGTTATTGTAGACCAAAGGCCACAAGGCCTTGTTTGGCCACACACCAATTCCCTCAAACTAAATTATTTTAATAATATTATATTATATAGTTTCATGTGTCACACCTGCCACCAATTCAAATAGCTTACCATTATAATAATTATAATAATTATGATTTTTATTATAATTATTCTGATGATTAATAAATAATTGTATATCTAATTTAATTAATAAATTAGACTTAAACATCTCTTTATTTAATTACTTATTTTCTTTAAAATTAAACAACTCATTTAATTTAATTAATTCATTAAATTAAATCCTCAAAGAATAAAATTTACCTTTGCTTTAATTTAATTATCATACACACGTAACTAAATTATTATACCACAATTTTATAAATTATTTATTTTTCTCAATAAATAAATTATTTAAAATATTTATTTAATTCAATAAATATTTAAAATTAATTACCAAATTCATTTAATTTCTTCAATAGTTAACTTAACTATTGAACCTCACTTTCCCAATATATGAATATATATTTCTCTTCACACTATATCATATATTTCAACATATAAAGCACGTATAAATACATACTCAAACTCAAAATATCTCATAATAAGAATTTTAATTAGTAAATTCTTATTTTAATAACTTAATAAAATTCGGGTTGTCACATCAAGTGCCAAAAGGTCCATTGCAACTACTTGAAATTCCGGAATAGAAGTGGGAGCACATTACTATGGATTTCATTACTGGTATTCCCAAGGTTTCTCAAGGCATAGATGCAATTTGGGTCATTGTTGATAGATTGACCAAGTCTGCTCACTTCTTACCAATACGAGAAACTTATACACTTGAACGTCTTGCTCAGATATATATAAACGAGATTGTAAGATCGCATTGTATGCCAAGATCCATAGTTTCGATCGAGACCCAAGATTCACTTCAAGATTTTGGGTTAGTTTGTAAAAAGCTATGGGCATGGATTTACGATTTAGTTCGGCATATCATACTCTGATGGACGGACAATCAGAGAGGACTATTCAAACTCTTGAAGATTTATTAAGACTCTGTATCCTTGACTTTAAGGGAAGTCGGGACAAGTTCTTAGTTGTGGGTAATATTTAGAAATTTTGAAAAGTATGGAAGTTGTTATATAATATTTGATTGGTCGGGGAATATTCATTTTAACAGGGAATATTTGTACGACGACACAATCATTGGTGGACCCCATAACAGAATTATTGTCGGATTGAGAAAATGACAAAAGTATTTTTATAAAAATAACGGCGGAAGTTTTACCATTAACTGTTGAAACACCCAGTGTTAAAAGTACATTAATACGCGTGGTTGCATAGTAGCACATGGTATTGATTATTGATGCTTACGTGAGAAGTCACTCAGTTTTATTCAATTATCGCTACGAAGAATTGTTGCATAAGATCTCACGTTATTTGATTCAATTATTGTCGATATTTTATATATTATTAAATCTATAATTGAGATAACAAAGTTATTAATATTATTATTTGCAATATTAACGATGTCTAGAAGTTCTGCCAAGGAGAGGTTTGGTCACCTAATTGTGCGCCCAATAGGGAGAAATCCTTATTGGAAAGCCTCCTCTTTCCGGGAACGACCTGGTCGATTAATATTGTGAATTATAATAATGATGATAAATGTTGTTAAATATATTGAGGTGTCTTTTTATGAAGTCATTTAAAGTTTTATATATATATATTATATATATAAATTTTATTTTATTAGTATTATTAATGTAATAAAATAGAAAAGCTTTTTATATAAAAATGTAATACTTTTATAAAGTTATTTGTTTTATTAGACAATAATTAGAATATAATATATTTTATTATGCATAGTGTTTTGCATAGTAAAATCTTTTTATATAAAATAGATTACTTTTATAAAGTTATTTATTTTATTAAACAATAATTAGAATATAATATATTTTATTATTCATAGTGTTTTCATCGTAAAATCTTTTTATATAAAATGTAATGCTTTTATAAAGTTATTTGTTTTATTAGATTTTTATAATATATATATATATATATATATATATATATATATATTATTTTATTGCATAATATCCTTTCTATTTTCCTATAAATAGGATGTTTAGTTAGAATTGAAATCAAACCAGAAATTCAGAGAATTCTCTTCTATAATCTTGAGCGTATTTCTTTAGAGTTTTAAGAAGCTTTGAGCGTAGTGCAAGTTTTCTTCAAGTATATCCCCGCCCTAACCGTTGAAGTACTCTTCTTTATAAGGTAAGGGGTATTATTTCTTTCATATTCATGAAGAGAACTTCTGTTATTCCATTCTTTATTATTCGGTTGGAATAACATGTATATGTGAAGTACCACATACATGGTGAAATTCTTCTATTATTCCATTCCTTATTATTCTGTTGGAATAACCTGTATATTCGAAGCACTGCATACATGGTGAAATTCTTTTGTTATTCCATTCTTTATTATTCTATTGGAATATCATGTCTATGCGTATTACGCATGACCTAGTTCCATTATTTATTATTCTATTAGAATAACCTGTCTGTGCGATCTATCGCATGCCTGGTGAAGTCTTTTGTTATTCCATTCTCTATTATTCTCATTTGAATATCACGTCTCGTGCATTTACGCATTTGATTGGTTCCATTATTTATTATTCATTGGAATAACTCGTCTGCATTTGCCTATCGCATGTATGGTGAATTCTTCTGTTATTCCATTCTTTATTATTCTGTTGGAATAACCTGTCTATGTGGATTACCACATGCATGGTGAATGACCCTTCGTATTCATTTCTTATTAAATTGTGGAAATGATCTGTCTACGCGGATTACCGCATTGCGGGTGAAAATCCATTACAGTTTTATATATTCTATGATACTCATTTGTTTAAAATTTTGGCTTCTATACTCCATGAAATTAGTTGAATACCCTTGATATTTGCGCTTCATCCAGTAACTTTTCATGGAAAATATTCTTCTGAGCATTCTTGAATTTTACTCCACAAAGCAGTATCATACAATTTGGACATTATTGAGTTCAAGATAAATTAACTTATAAATCTTTAAAATTTATTCTTGAACTTGTTTTATTGAATTATTATGTCATTGTCATCATCCTCATGCTTATATTATGATGAAAGTCATCTTTGGCTTACGTGCATAGATGGACTTGGTATGATTATGACCATGGATTGTTCCGTATAATCATGACCTGTAATGTTATAAATGATGTGGTAAAAGTCATCAAGTGTCTGTAGTGTATCGATTTTACGCTTTTTGGTATGATTATGACCAGGATTATTTAAGATAGTCATGACCATTGATAATTTAATGAATATCCCGCCCGTGAGAGCGTGGATGACTCGATGATGTGGTTTATTTATTAAGTTGAGTCTCAGCGATAAAAATTGATGAAAACATTTTAAATCGTAGAAGATAGTAGATTTCATGCTCTACTTGACTCTTCTAATGGATTGTTTATTCCACTGCAGTTAAACTTGATGTTTATTGTATTTTATCAGTTTAACATTGTTGAAGGCTAATGATAATTTATTCTGCATTATCTTAGTCATAATATTTTTTACTGGGCTAGTTGAGCTCACCCCTTTCTTTCACTATTCTCTTCAAGAAATGAGAACGTAGCCAAGACTAGTAGGGGAACGGAGTGATGGTCCAGATGATAGTATTAGTAGTCCTTACTATTCTGTTAAATAGTGTGACAATAAATGTATTGAGGACTCCTTTGAGTATGGATATTGTCTAGACGACAATATTCTTATTAAAACTCTCAATTTATGTTTTGTCGTATTTTACACGACTGTTGTATAATTAGTTTGTATTTGTATTCAGTACGTTGTATCTGACGACCCAAGATGGGTGATGTATACCTATTTTAGGGGCATCACAGTTGGTATCAAAGCTTAGGGATATGATCCCTGGTTGAGATGTGATACAAGAACTAGGAGGGGAGAGACGGAGAATTCCTTTGCTAGTATGACCTACCTAAGTTTATTTGGAATTTAATTGGTCGGTCAGAGTATAGAGATAATATGTGATATGTTAATTAACCCTTGTTTTGTGGCGATATTTGAAAATGGCATCTAAAAATGTTGAGATAAGCAATGAAGCACATGAGACCGTTGAGTCACCAACGATCAATGCCCAGGGTAATGTGCAACAGGAAGACAATAATCCTCATGAAAACAATAACACCAACGAAATGGTGAACGATGGGATGTTAAGAGGCTTTATGCAATTCATATGCAACATCAAAGTGAGAGCGGCCTCATCCAAAATGCGGTGGAAACACCGACAACTCTCGAACGGTCCACCGCTAAGTAGTTCAAGGAGTTGGGACCACCGAGTTTTTGGAGAGCCAAACCACTTAAAGCGAGACGTGGATAAAGCAGATCAACAAGATATTTGATGTCTTGGGATGCTCCAAGGAACAAAGGTTCCCTTTGCCACCTTCATGTGCATGCAGTGAGGCGGACATTGGTGGGAATCAGAAAGCGACTCAACCCGCCTTGATCGAAGATGTCTTGGGAGAAGTTCCAAGAATTGTTCAACGACAAGTACTTTCCTGAAAGTATTCGTCACATGAAGGAGGTGGAGTTCATCAAGCTTGAGCAAAACAATATGACCATGGCGCAGTACGAAGCTAAGTTTGCCTAGTTGTCTCGGTTTGTGTCCCACTTAGTTGATAATGAGGAGAGAATGACGCGGATGTTTCTAAGAGGTTTGAAACCCGAGATACGTCAATACCTTATCTCTCATAAACTGTGTTTGTATTCAGATGTTTTGAATTGATGAAAACATTTTAAATCATAGAAGATAGTAGATATCATGCTCTACTTGACTCTTCTAATGGATTGCTTATTCCGCTGCAGTTAAACTTGATGTCTATTGTATTTTATCGTTTTAAATTGTTGAAGACTAATGATAATTTATTCGCATTATCTTAGTCATAATATTTCTTCTTGGGCTAGTTGAGCTCACCCTTTCTTTTCTTTGCTCTATTAGTGAAATGAGAACGAGCGGGACTAGTTCTGGGAATGGAGTGATTTTGTTCGATGATGATAGTATTAGTAGTCCTTACTATTCTATTAAATAGTGTGACAATAAATGTATTGAGGACTCCTTTGAGTGTGGATATTATCTAGATGACAATATTCTTATTAAAACTCTCAATTTATGTTTTGTCGTATTTTACACGACTGTTTTATAATTAGTTTGTATTTGTATTCAGTACCTTGAATCTGATGACCTAAGATGGGTGATGTGTACTTATTTTGGGGGCGTCACAAGAAATGTCTTATGCGATTCGATAAAGGACAACCCAGTAGTCCTTGGCTAAGGCATAATTAAATTAGAAAGGAGTTTCTAATTTGCATTATTTGGAGTTGTGCATTTAAGAGTCAAAATACATATAATTAAATAAAATAAGACTTAATAGTAATTTCATGTTTTATATTCAAATGGGACATTGTATGGTGGAAGGATTGAATTCTACGGTAACTATTTACTTAAAGGTTCTTTTATGATTAATGTTGAAATCTATATTATCTGGAAAGTCGTTGATCGCTAAGAAGGCTTATCCCTATTGTAGAATAAATATTATTTATTTAAATAAATTAATTGTAACACCCCCTTTCCGAAATAGAAAGAGAGGTTACTCAAAACATAACAAAACTGATGAATTTAATAGCAAGGCTCAAAGCCACAAAAGAATAGTCTTAATAACTGATAAATACCACAAGTTAACCATAATAAATCTCAAACTGTCTCAAACCACAATCTAAAATAATTATTATAATTCTAAGTAAACTGACACATCAAGCCTAAACAAAATATTTCTAAATCATTAGAATGAATGGAGCTCTCATCACACTTGAATACAAATAATGAAAACCCCGAGAAGAGTTTCAGTTCCAACCTCGGAGACAACCCCGAGGAATGCAGTTGAAGTTCCGGTGATAACCCTAGAAAAGTCCGTTTGAATCCACAAAAGTCTGCTTCAACCTCGGAGATAACCCCGAGGCACTCAATTCCAACCCCGGAGATAACCCCGAGAGGACATACACACCTCAGAGACAACCCTGAGGACATTCAGTACTCACAATAGCCCAATCTCAGAGATAACCCTGAGCAACGACTGCTAAATCAGCCCAGAATCGGAGATAACCCCAATAAGGGTCAAAATCATAATTTTGCCACCTCGATCCCACATTTGCACCGTCTCAACAACAATTCAACCAACATTCTACACAGAAGTGTCCTACAAGAACCATAGCTCCAAATCCCGAGTTACTACTACACAAGCCAGCACACCGAATAGAATTTGAAGACTTGAATATCTGGTCATGGAACCATCTTCCCAGCTTCGTACAACCTCTTATCCTATGTTATTGTGTAGCTCTCGACAACAACATTCCAGAAAGGTATTATAGGCCTCAATCGGATGCCTGGATTGAAAGTTATGAAGGTTCGAGCAGACAACGCGTTGCATATGTGCACATACTTTGAGACGGTGGGGCCCACAGAGCCCGGGGCACCCCGAGTAGCCACAGATGGACCTGCGCCTGTCGCAGGTACACCTGCGGCTCCCCCCTCTATAAATAGAGGGCTTGGGGTGGCCATTTAAAAAAGAAAAAAGGCGAGGAAGCCTTGTCTAGTTCACTCCATACACACTTCTAAGGGATAAATTGAGTTAGTTATTTCTAAATCATTAAAATACAGCATGAGCCAAATGCCCAGTACGGATATAGAATACAAATAATTTACCGAAATAACTAACTCAATTAAATGAAATGAAATGAAACGAACTGAAATGAAATGGACAAAACTAACACAATGAAATAATAGGCTGAATCAAATAGCTAGGTGTTATTTCATACCGAGCTCAGAACAAAACAGAAATATACCTTGCCACATAGGCAAGTCATACACATTGGACCGCGAATCCAATGCATGTAAAATTGGAAGGCGTGTTTGGTACAAATATCACCAATCCGCAGAACAGAATAGAACAGAAAACTAAGGTCGACCCATACGCCTCCCACAACAAAACACCAAATGGTCAACTCTCACCGGAGCACAAAACGGAGACGCCGTGGACTGATTACACCGCCACGGAAGGTGTCATGCCTCGGTGCCAAGAGGACGTGCCTGTGGTACCCCCACAGGTGGTTATAGCTCTGGTATACCCTACGGTACATTCTAACAACAATACCATGTCACAACACATGCGACATAATATTAACACAAAGGGTTCTAACATGTACATGTTAAACTGAAACGAATCATCAACACAAAGTCTCCAAAATATATATTAACATGTACATCACTACAAAAATCAAAATAAAATTTAGACATGATACGCTAGTCTAAAGAGTACATATATGAGTTCTAATGTAACACCCAAACAAATATATCTCAATAAATTGACAAGGAATAATTACGAGAGGCAATACTAAATTTCAAAACGAATAACGAAACGAACAACTTAAAAATAAAAGTGTCCACCCACTTTGAAACATAGTCGACTTTGAAACATAGTCGTCTGCTAACAAGATGTATAAATTTCCACATGAAGAAACGAAAGGGCCCATGAAATCTGTCCCCCAAACATAAAAAATTTCCACCTCTAGGATCGTGTTCAATGGCATTTCATTCCTTTTCAAAATATTCCCAACTCTTTGACATCTATCACATGTCTGGACAAAAATGTAAGCATTCTTGAAAATCGTCGGCCAGTAGAATCCTGCTTGTAACACTCTAGCCGCTGTTCTCTCTCCACCATGGTGACCACCATATAATGAAGCATGACAATCTTGCAAAATCCCCTCTGTCTCACTATATGAGATACATCTCTTTATCATCTGATTAGCACATTGTTTGAACAAATATGGTTCATCCCATATAAGCCACTTCACGTCATGCAAAAATTTCCTCTTTTGATGACCAACTAAGTCAGAAGGGACCATCCTACTCACCAAGTAATTTTCATAGTCTGCAAACTATGACACTTCCCCTTTCACCATAAAAAACTGTTTATCTGGAAAGGACTCATTAATCACAATCTTGTCATCTACCTCCCTTCCCGGATTTTCCAGTCAAGATAAGTGGTCCGCCACTTGGTTCTCAGTTCCCTTTCAGTCCTTAATCTCTAAATCAAATTCTTACAATAGAAGTATCCACCTGATCAAACAAGGCTTTGCATCCTTCTTTGCCACCAAGTGTCGAATTTCCGCATGATCCATGTACACTATCACCCTTGTATCAATCAGATACGCTCGAAACATGTCAAAAGCATACACAAATGCCAGTAATTCCTTCTCTGTTGTGGTGTAGTTCAGTTGCGCATCAGTAAGGGTCATGCTTGCATAGTATATCACATGAAAAATCTTTTCTTTTCGCTGACCCAAAACAACCCCCACTGCATAATCACTGGAGTCACACATCAATTCGAAGGGTAGGTCCCAATCCGGTGCTGTAATTACTGGTGTTGAAGTTAACCTCCTCTTCAAATGCTCAAATACAGACACACAATCCTCATCAAACTTGAACTGTGCATCATTCTCTAATAAGCTGCAAAGTGGCTTTGTTATCTTGGAGAAGTCCTTAATAAATCTGCAGTAAAAGTCTATATGTCTTAGAAAACTTCGAACACCTTTCACTGATGTTGGTGGCAGAAAATTCTTAATAGTCTCTAATTTGGCTCTGTCCACCTCAAGTCCCTTCTTCGACACCTTATGTCCCAGAATTATGCCTTCTTGTACCATAAAATGACACTTTTCCCAATTCAACACCAAGTTTGTCTCAACACATCTTCTCAAAATCATCACTAAATTTTTAAGACACAAATCAAAAGAATCTCCAAATACTAAAAAATCATCCATAAATACCTCCACATTATTCTCCACTATATCCGAAAAGATAGCCATCATACATCTCTAAAAACTAGCTGGGGCATTGCACAGACCAAAAGACATCCTTCTGAAAGTAAAAGTACCATATGGACATGTAAAGGTTGCCTTTTCTTGGTCCTCTGGAGCTATAAAAATCTTATTGTAACCTGAATACCCGTCCAGAAGGCAATGAAACTCATGACCCGCTAGTCTATCCAACATCTGATCGATAAATTGCAGTGGGAAGTGATCTTTCCTTGTAGCTTTGTTAAGTCTGCGGTAGTCCATGTAGACTCTCCACCCCGTCACTGTTCTTATCGGAATTAACTCATTATTCTCATTAGAGACTACGGTCATACCACCCTTTTTCAACACTTCTTTCTTGACCACTTCCTTCATGATTGGATTAAGTCTTCTTTGTTGTTCTACTGAAGGCTTGCTATAATCTTCTAGTAGGATCTTATGCATATAGAAAGATTGGTTGATCGCTTTTATATCTGCTATAGTTCATCCAATAGCTGACTTGAACTCTCTGAGAACTTATAGCAATTTTTCTTCCTGAATAGATGTTAATGCAGAAGAAATAATCACAGGTAATTTTGAGTTTTCATTTAAAAACGCATACCACAAATGATCTGGAAGTGATTTTAACTCAAGTTATGGAGGTGTCTCAAGAGATGGCTTCAATTTCACTGATGACTCTCCAGCTTTCTTTAATGGCTCAACAGGAGTATTGAATTTCCTGAACTGTGGAGTTGTGTCAAGTAAATGAACAAGTTCTTTAGTTTCCTCATCATTTATTTCTGAATTTCCCACAATAGCATTTCTCAAAGTTTCTTGATTCACCAAGCTCTCTACATCATCATTTATAACCCTTTCCACTAAATCAACTCTGAAATATTCCTCATCATCTGTCAAAAATTTCATTGCCTTGAATACATTAAAAGTGACTTCTTGATCATGTACTCGCATTGTTAGTTCCCCTTTCTGAACATCTATTAAGGTCCTTCATGTAGCTAGGAATGGTCTTCCAAAGATGATCGGTATACTTATGTCTTCTTCATAGTCTAATATGATGAAATCAGCCAGAAAGATGAATTTATCCACTTTAACCAGTCCATCTTCCACAATCCCCCGTGGATAAGTGATAGACCTGTCAGCTAGCTGTAAAGAAATATTTGTCGGTCTTGGAGCTAACAATCCCAACTGGTTGAACACTGACAACGACATCAATTTGATACTTGCCCCAAGATCACACAGGCATTTGCTGAAGCTCATCTTTCTAATTGTACATGGTATCATGAAACTACCCGAGTCCTTCAGCTTTGGAGGTAATTTGCATTGAAGTACTGCACTGCATTCTTCCGTCAAGGCTACTGTTTCAAAATCTTCTAACCTCTTCTTCCTTAACAAGTTGCCCTTCATAAACTTTGCATAACTAGGCATATGTTCTAATGCCTCAGCGAAGGGTATGTTGATCTACAGCATTTTAAATACCTCCAAAAACTTATTAAATTGCTTGTCTTCCCTCTGCTTATGTAGTCTCCGTGGATAAGGAATAGGAGGGTGAACTATTGGTATCTTATTCACTGGCTTCTCAAAATAACCTTCTTTATTCTTCTCCTCTTGCTGCTGTTCTGCACCTTCATTATTCAAATTCTCCTCAGACACATTTTCATGACCTCGCGGCCGCGCGATCTCCCCTTGTAAAAGTGGCACAGGCGCGCCATGCTGATTTCCTGCAACTTGTTTCCCAGACCTAAGTGTAATTACTTGACATTGTTCCTTATTGGCCTCTGTTGTACTTGGCAATGAACCTTGTGGTCTGTTGCTAAGCATGCTAGCCATCTGACCCATTTGAGTTTCTATGTTTTTGATAGCCACTACTTGGCTTTTAATCATCACTTCAGTATTTTCCATATACTTCATCATCATCTCCTCCATCTTTAACTTTTTCTCCTGCTGAGGTGAAGGTGGTAGATGATGTTGTTGTTGAGAAAATCCAGGTGGATAAGGTGGTCTTGGTGCAAACTATTGCTGAGATGGTTGTGCATGAAATTGATTTTGTGGTTGAAATTGGCTTTGTTGATTTCTTTGATTATTCGACCAACTGATATTTGGATGGTTGCGGTTGTTGGAGTTGTATGTATTCTAAAATTGACCTTGATCCTTCCGGTGGTTGCTCACATATTGTACAGACTCTGAACTGATAGCACATTGGTCAGTTGAATGTGACCCTGCACATATCTCACACACAAAAGCAACTGTCTTCGCCTTAGTCTCTGCCAAAGAATCAATCTTCTTTGGCATGGATGCCATCTTTGCTGACAATTGAGTGATAGCATCCACCTCTAACAAACCTGCAACTTTGGGCTGTGGCATCCTGGCTGTAGGATTTTGGAAATCATTCGCTGCCATTGCCTCAATAAGATTACAGGCCTCTTCATAGCTCTTCGCCCATAAAGCTCCTCTTGTAGCTGCATCCTTAATAGACCTTGACTGCCATCACAATCCATTATAGACTGTATTAATCACCATCCAATCCGGCATTCCATGATGTGGACACTTCCTTAGCATCTCCTTGTATCTTTCCCAGGCTTCATATAGAGATTCACCCTGTTGCTGCTCAAACTGCGATATTGTTGTCCTCATTTTTGCAGTCTTAGCCATTGGAAAAAATTTGGCTAAGAATTTTTGGGCTAGGTCCTCCCATGTTGTGATAGATCCTGAAGGTAATGAGTGAAGCCAACTTCTTGCTTTTTCCCGTAATGAAAATGGAAATAGTTTAAGTCTGATTGCATCCTCTATCACCCCGTTGTATCTGAAGCTATCACATATTTCAATGAAACTCAATAAATGCTCATTCGAATCATCTATAGCAACAACCCCAAACTGTACCGAATTCTGCACCATTTGAATAGTGCCTGACTTTATCTCAAAAGTGTTAGCTTCTATAGCTGGCCTGACTATACTTGGCGGCAATCCATTGATATTCGGCATCGAATAATCTCTCAATGCCTTGTGCTCCTCTCTTTTCTCTTCTACTGCCATGTTGGATGTTGTGGTCTCTAAAGCTTCTTATAAATTTCTACTCACTCTGTTTTCCAACCTCTTCCGTTAATGTTATCTTGAGCAGGTGTCAACACGGAATTGGATGACCGCGTGTGCATAAAATATATATAAATACCTGAAACACAAACAAAAACAAAAATAGAAATAAGATAAGATTAGATTTGTCTAAGTCATACAAATTTAGCTTAAAATTGATGATTATAATAATAAAATTAAACGCCTTTCCCCGGAAATAGCGCCAAAAAACTTGTTGCCTCCTTTTTAGTCTTAATAAAAGGACTCTAACTCATGCAAGCATACATGAGTTAACAAGTAGTACAGAGTAAGAAAAGTATCGATCCACGTAGAAAGGTTTTAAATCTAAAATATCATACATCAATCATATCACTATTTTCATATGCTCTAACAAATAATAACAATTTCAAGTTAAACTAAACTCAATTGATGAATAAAAATACAATACTACAATAATGAATCAAATTTGGAAAGAATGAGATTCTAACTTCATTTCATACTTCATCTAATTATTACCATCATGTAAGCTTATATATTCATCATGGAAAATTAGCCAAGAGCACAAAAGTAGATATAACCATTTTTCAATGAATTATGACCTATTTACATAACCTCCACATTTGATAGAAATCATGTAATCAACAATATTACCAAAATCACTATATGTCTGTGAAATTGCAGCAATAATGAATTAAAGTGCATGCTCATACATTATTACATACGGTGAAATAGTATATTTCTATCTGGTTCATGAAGTACAAAGATAAACATCCCAGCCTCATAAACTTATGCTATTATGATTATAACCATACTCATATTTCATTTTTTAATACCATAAAAGTATATAAGATGAATGGTGATCATTCATTCATTCATTATGCTCAATCATAATAGTTAATCCGATGATAAGGATACAATCAAACAATCAGGCATATAATTATAGACTACATATCAAAATCTGTTAGAATCCCATAATGGAGTTTAGTTCATTTCTGAACCGAAAACCATTATGGGAATGTAGTAACACATGGAATTAAATAGCACAAATGAGAGATGAAAGAGAATTGATTAAACCCAATTGCAGAATCTATTCCAAAGTGATGTTCCAAATCACCAATAATCTCCAGGAAATGAAATGATTAATTATTCAATAACTAAATTAAAAACCTCCAACTTTCATCAAAAACCTCTCTAGAACTCGTTCAAAAACTAAGAACCCTAAATTGCTTAGATGAAAAACTGATAAAGACCCAATAATACACGTCTGGTGCCAACCAATATTGTTCAAATAAGATCAAGCGCTCAAAATTCAAATTAAAAATAAGTCAACAAACAAATTACAGAAGACTCGTGCGGCCGTGCGTGATCCCAGTGTAAAACGGGCGCGGGCGCAGGCGCGTGATGAGTATGTTTGCTGAGGCTTTAGCGTGGGTGCAATTTTAGCTCTTCCAGACAAGTAGTGCGGGCACGCGAGAGTTAGCTTGTTTAGCAGCGCGGCCAAGCTACTTCTGTGTCCTGTCCTCTAATGTTCTGCTGCTGCTGCTACTTTTTCGTTGTCTTTCCTTTGTCTTGCCTTTTCTGCATAACGCACATCCACTACTTTAATTCCTCATCTACCCATGTCCATCATGCATAGTCCTTTTTAGCTCGTGTCACCAAGCTCATCCACGTCTTTCCTTGCCTTAGGAGTTCAACTACATGAAATGCTAAACAAGCATAAAATGCATAAAAACATAGTAAAATCGTCTTGAGATGAGCATAATTCTCATGAATTGATATCCAATAAGTAGGTATAAAACCTACTTCTCACCAAATCAAGTAGCTTAGACCATACCAATAAATTGGATATCAACTTGAAAAATTCGCCTAGTCAAATTAATTGACATTGACTACTTCTTTAAATTCTTTCGCAATACATCAAAATATGTTATGACATCATGATACCATACTTTTCACAGTACGTTGAGGACTTCGTCAGTTTATGACTTCGTCATTATACATCATACCATAGCTGGTTATTGATCCTAAGATCACATCAAACACTAGGTTCAATTGCATTAATAACTCCATCCTTTTACTATTCTTGCATCGAATGCACTGGTGATATAAAATTCATTTTGATATTTCAAATCAATTTTTGTCTAGCCGAAAGAATTAGCATAGACATATAAAGAATAGTTCTTTTAAAAATCCATTAGTTCAAAAAATTAAACCATATCTTTCATTTTCAAAACGCGCACACACAAGCACGATTTTAATAAACTTCAAAATCTAGCATAGCTAGATGACTTGGAATATCCTATTTCTCCATCTTCCTTCATTGTCTTACTTACAACAATACTTAATCTTCTCTATCACCTTCAATGCTAAGTATACTGAAAACACTTGTTTTCAGTCTAAACATCCATATATTACCACACTTTATGTGTTTAGGAACTTTCCACAACCATATGTGTTTAAGAACTTATCTTCGTAATATGTAATCCAAGAACGAATAAAGGATTATCCATATGCTTAGGGCTCAGAAACATAGCATATAACTATGAGTTACAAACTTTTCATAAGTATGAGTTTCAAGAACTCGTACCTAACTTATCATACTCTACCTATCAAGCATATACATGAGAAAAGATTCACCTTCTCTTCATATACATATTAATAGCTTGACATATTCTAATGATTATCACTGTAATAAGCTAAGCAGTTGTTACACCAAAGCACAAACCTCCAGTCCATAACAGAGGTTCATATAACTCAGCTATCACATGAGTCCTCAATTGAAATTTTACAAAATCTAACTTTCTCTTTACTTAATATGAATTTTCTTTAATTCGTATGCTATCCTTTACAACTCAATCTGAGTTCTTCTTCATGTACTAATTTATAGTACCATTCATTTATAGCATTAGCTATAAATCATTCATAGTTTAACAGATCATCTGTTATTATGATTTACTATGATCACGAGGTGATCTTCTTCCTTAATCCTTGAACTCAATGATCTTTTTATCATTCTCTCTACAAATATAGCCCTAGGTACTCATACCTAAGGTTTATAACCTATCAGCTCTGATACCACTTTGTCACGCCCTAAAATCCGGTCTATCTTCATACCCAGATTTCGTACTTCATGGTCCCACTTCTTTCCAAACATACATCATTATATATTGAAATATAACAACATACATTCTCAATTCCCAGGTTCTAATACCTTATAACATCGTTCATTACAAATAATGATAATTATATTATTCTTTACATCTTACACGAGTAACTTTCATCCGCCACCAAGGATACATAACAGTTCATTAAACTAGTCTATAGTTTAATTAAACTATTCTACATTACAAGTCTTCGCTTGATCTTCACGCTCATTCATCTAATAAAGGGCATTTCTTCTGGATATCGATCAGCTTGATCTTTACGGGATCCTTAAGTTCTTCTACTCGTATGCGGAAAATGTTTTTCATTTAAAGCAAGCGTGAGCATTCAATTGCTTAACAAGTCATAGCAGTTGAACAAATAATTTCAAGAATTCAAACATTCCTTTAGAACTTCGATAACCAAACAAAGGTTATGAAGCAGCTTGAATAATAGGAATCAACCTTGATTCCTATCATTTTAAAACATTAGTCACATTCACTTTGAAATACTTTCATTCTTCTACCTTTTTCATACATATCCCATCTAGCTTGAATCATTAGCACAAACTTAACAATAACGGTTCATGTATAAACAAAACATTCTCATATTGAACAGTTCAACCATAGAATAGTTCATCTCATAGAAACACTGAAGTGTTCAAATTGTGGCACAAGGCTTCATACATTATACCACCTTATACAAATATCACACATTCATACATAGATAAAACTTCTCAAGTTCAACATCTGAGAAGTTTAAGAAACTAGCATTCATCTCAAATATTAATGAAGTTAGGAAACTTGCCTTACGCACAGCTACAACTTAGAGTTTACGCTGAACTACTCATTCCAATTCCTATATACCACATAAGGAAAATTACACACACACCAATTAGTCATATACTTGACTTACGCATTGGTTTAAACTTAACTTAACTTGCGTTCTTGCAATCAAAGTTTACGCGACCAACTTTCTTTACCGCTTTACGGCTTCATGACATACGGAGATGTCTTACTCATACGATTATCATCTTTGATGATTTGCATTCTTATCTTCTTCTTATAACTCTTCTAGGACTCAGCACACATCGTGTCTCTGCTAGTAGTCCATATGATACTCTAAGTGGTTTCCCACAAACAACCAACAAACAAGTTCCCGTCTCATCTACACTGTCATTCACAATGAGGTAGATCGATTGCCAGTTTCGTATATACCTCTGCTCTATGAAGTAATTGTTTAGCCCGGCTCCCTTATGTCAACCATCAAAGATTACGATTGTACCACAACCTAAACTTATTTTAACTTATTCGAATCATTAAACTATGATGTTCGTTAAGTCAATTTCTTATTTCTTATGGCTTTCTGACAACTAAGTGCCATACCTCATGATTTATTCTTTATCGTCTAAGTCATACAGTCTTTTGTATACTCAGAGTGATCATTCCATATTAATTCTATGCATTCATAATGTAACGCCCTGAAATTCGGTTTATCTTCACACCCAGATTCCATGCGTCACTGGTACATCATTCATTCCAAACATATATCAATATATAGCTAAATATAACAACATAAATTCTCAAATCCCAGGTTCTAAACCTTATAACCTCTTTCATTACAAATAATGATAATTACATTGTTCTTTACATCTTGCACGCGTGACTTTTATCCGCCACCAAGGATACATAATCGTTCATTAAACTATTCTATATTTTAATTCTATCATTCTATATTACAAGTCTTTGCTTGATCTTCACGCTCATTTATATAATGAATGACACTTCTTCTGGATACCGATCAGCTTGATCTTTACGGAATCCTTAAGTTCTTCTCACATCATTCGGTGAAAATGTTTTTATTTAAAGTAAGTGTGAGCATTCAATTGCTCAGCAAGTCATAGCAGTTGAACAAACAACTTTAAGAATTTAAACATTCCTTTAAGACCTAAATAACTGAACAAAGGTTATGAAACAGCTTGAATAATAGGAATAATCTCGATTCCTATCATTTTAAAATATTAGTTACATTCTCTTTGAAATACTTTCATTTTTCTACCTTCTTTCTTACCCATACTGTCTGGCTAGAATCAATAGCACAAACTTAACAATAATGGTTCATGTATAAACAAAACATTCTTTTATTAAACAGTTCAGTCACATAACAGTTCATCTAATAGAAACACCGAAGTGTTCACATTGTGGCACAAGGCCTCATTATGACACCCCCAAATCCGGTACTTCCATTTCCACAGGATTTGGTGTTCACTGTACAAATATCATCTATCTATCTACCCATAATTAAATGCAAACCATGCAATAAATAGAAATAATAAATAAATTTCCCTTTATGGGGTTACATCAACTGCATAATAAATAAATAAATAAATCCCAAGTTGCTCTAACCTTAAACATCTATGCGGAATCATAAACAAATAATAGGTCTTAAGTAACATCAAGTCTAAATATCATTACATAACCACATAAATAATCAATCTTCATTACTTGCAAATCTTGCCCTTGCCTTTACTAGTAGAAGGCTCGTCAGCTCTTTCGTTCTTAACTGCAATGTTATTATTACGCAAGAGTGAGCATGATTGCCCACATGTATAACAATATAACAATGAATAATAACATGCGAATAAATTAAAGACTTCTGAAATAGGAAACTCAACTTTTGAATCAAGAATGAATAACAAGAGACAAAAGAACTTCTGAGGGTCATAAGACCTTGAACTATGTCGTAGGTTGTCAAGTGTTTATACTTGAAACCTTTAAATATCATAAGACTATGGACTCTTCTTCTCGCACTTAGGGGATAAGCCCTTAGTACCATCACATGCATAATATCTTAACGCTAACGATAAGTAATCCCCTATACAGGGTTGTTCATCTCAGTTTGACATTAGAGTCCGCACCAAAGGAAGTTTGGTTTGGATAATTCATAAGGGTTCTGAAATTTAGAACGCTCATCAACTATGGACTAGTCGAATCATTAAGGGTTCGCTACTCTAACAAGGTTTAACAGTAATTGATAACTGAATTTGAATAAAATCTCATAAAGTATACAATAGAATAAGTATTGTATAGCAGCATCATGCTTGAAAGATTAATAAACTTTGATATAACAAAACAGACTTGATCAATAATAATGAGAACTTGCTCAATGTAGAAACGTGAATTTATCAACTTATATAATGATAAAAAGTAGGGTTAGGAAACTTGCCACATGCGTAGATTACACTTTAATTAAACTTGTTCCTTAATTTAAATCCTACATATCATTTATGTTCACAATACCAGTTAATTATAACGTACTAAACATCACAAGTTTATTCTTTTGTCTAACTCGAATTCATGACTATACTTAGTTAATTACTACACTTATTGTCAAAATTAAGACTTCACAAACAATAAGCTAACTATGAATTCAATCGTTCAATTCACACATAATTGGTGGGCCATTCTGCTAAGTGGTTTTAACGCCATCGTTGTACTATGTCACTTGGCGTTACGGTGGCAGTGCGTGGCTCATGGCTAGAGACTTGGCACATGTACATACGGGACTTCGATTCTCATAGCTATGCACGTGGCATGAAACTCCAGATTTTGATTCTCAGTTCGCGAAGAACATAGAGTTCAGCGAAATAAACACTACATGATCATTAATTTCACCAATTTAACATACCCACATGCTAGAATTCATACATAATCATTACCCAACATTTATAGAGTGATTTTAACGCATTAAAGCACATAATTACATAATTAAAATATGTAAATTTCACTGTTCTTGAAGGTTGTTGAACATAAATCATAAAATTCAACGCCACGGATTCGTTATAACACCAAATCGATCCATTCAAGTTTTGTTTACTTCGTTTTAGCATGCATAATCATATACCAGTGTGAATTTGTAGAACAATTTATGTTTGACATATTAATTTTACGTATAAAGGCCATATGGCCATATAATATACTCTATAAATATTGAAGCCATAACATACGTTATAATATTATGAAATTGATGATATGGAACCATCTAATACATAACAAAACACATTAAAACAACATCTTAACACATATATACCCATAATCTTTACTCTTTCCAATTATACGAATTTAACAGAACTTGAAAGCCAAAACTTAAACAACGTAAATAACTGGGTTTAAGAGTTTACCCAAAGTGTATAGTAGATTAATAAGAGATTAATTCCTTCTCAGATTCTTCTTGATTCTCACAACTCTCTTAACAATTCTCTGAACTCTCAAACTCTCTCTTTTTCTCCTCTTTGTTTTTGCCAGACTTAGCCAATAATGAAAAAGAAAAGGAAGGCGTATAATAATAATAAAGGTGAATCGACGCTCACATGGAGGTGATTGGGTTATCTATCATGGGTAACTGCTCCCAACCTCCCTTAGTGCCATGTTTGGCTGGCCTTAAAAGGCTTATACCCAATTAATTTAATAAAACATTTATAATATAGTTTGGAAAATGTCACACCCCTTTATAAAATAAATCCAATATCTTATTTAATTTATTTTTAATAAAATAAAATAATTTCTCATTAATTCACATAGTCACATAATTAAAATTTTCATTTATTATTATGTCAAATTATTAAATCTCTAATTATTTATTAAATTAATTAAAAATAACATTAAGCTTATTAAATATTTCTTTTAATACAATAAGCTCACATAATCACATACTTCTTGAATAATAAAATTCTTCACATTAATTTAATAACTATAACACATATAATTAAATTAATCTACCATAACTTCATCAATTAATTATTTAATCTAATAATTAATTCATCAAAAAATATTTACTCAATCCAATAAATATTAAAATTAAATTACAAAATCTCGGTTGTCACATCTTTCCCCTCTTAAAAGGATTTTGTCCTCAAAATCACAACTTAACAATTCATCCCGTTACATTCTCCCCCCTTACAAAGATTCTGTCCCCGGAATCGCTTATAATAATCTAAGTAAATAAATGAGGATAATTTTTCATCATATTCTCTTCAAGTTCCCACATAGCTTCCTCAGCATTGTTGTGACGCCCCCAAAATAGGTATACATCACCCATTATGAGTCGTCAAAAACATGGTACAGAAACAACTACAACTTTATTAATACAACATATAAACTGTGAGTTTAAATACAAATATTGTCTTCTAGACAATATCCGCACACAAATAAGTCCTCATTACAATTATTGATACATTATTTTACAAAAATGGTGAGGACTACTAAAACAACTTTATAGAACCTTCATTCCATACCCTGACTAGTACTCACTAAATTCTCGCCTCCTAAGAAGAAAAATAGAACAAAAAGGAAAAGGGTGAGCTCAACTAGCCCAGTAAAGAATATTATGACTAAGATAATATAGAACAAATTATCGTTAGTCTTCAATAGGGAAAAATCTGATAAAATACAATAGACAACAAGTTTTAAATCAATATTCGCAGCGAAAATAATAATTCATAGATGAGTTACGTAGAGAATGAAATCTACTATAATCTATGAATTTAAAAGTCCATCATCAATATTTTATCCCTGTAACATCAATCAATATTCAACTTGAATCAAATATTCATCTTTGCACTATAGGCCAAAGATATTCATCAGTCGGTCATGTTCATCTCAACACCTGTACATCTTTGCACTACGGGCCAAAAATATTCATAAGAAAATCAATCAACTTTGCACTACAGTCCAAAGATATTCAATAATACCATCATTTAGGACTGAGGATGATGAAAAATATTTTAAAGAAAACGAATCTAGTGAAACAAAAGAACAAGTATTATGGATTCGTACTTTAAACAATCCCAGTTCAAAAATACTTCATAAATAATCATAGTGAAGAAAAATTCAAGAATGATCTAAACATGGATACAATCAAAGTTGGTACCCATAATAGATATTTTGGACAAAAATGAAAATTTAATTTTTCTGTGAATAGTGCCGTATTCGTAAATAGTACCGTATACGTGAATAGTGCCATATACGTGAATAGTAACCCTGACACTAAAAGACGAGAATTTCACAAGAAAAATCTTACCAATATTCCGGCATAATGATATTAGAAGAAATAATATCATTTAAAAAATAATAATAATATCCCTTACCTCGAAAAAGACAAGATTTGGATGGAATACCAGGATATATAGGTCAAGGAACTTGCATCATATAGCAACACTCAAAGTATCAAAATACTCACAAGAATACGCTCGATAATATAGAGAGAAAGTGAGAGAAAACTTCAGTTTCTGGTGTGGTTTTCAATTCTAACATAAGCACCCTATTTATAGGAAAATACTTAGAACACCAAAGCAGAAAATTTAATAAAATATTAATATATTTATAAAATTTTCCTTAGCCTACCTTGACCATCTGAATTCAGCCACCAAATAATGACAAAAACAAAAAAATATTTTTGTTATTAAAAATATTTAAAACTTTCAAAAATCAATTATTTCGGAACTACGGAACTTCAATAATTCATAATAAATAGTCCTTTTATCAGAAAAATTCACACCTTATGTATGTTCCATAGGAAATTCCATTCTCTACAACTTTGTAAGTTTAAGTGTTTCCAAATTCCAAGCAGAAGTTGACCGAAATCCACAAACGGACGATTTTATGGGCTATAAACCAATCTCAATCAAGAAATGGGGTCCACCGACATGTTTAACATGTTTTAAACATTAATTGTAACAAAAATACTCCTCCTCATATACTCATATATCGTACATTCATTATAAAAATATCACAATTATTATATTATTAAAATATAATAATATATTTAAATGAATTATTTATCGTAAAAGATAAAATAACAATTTTCAACAATTGTCACATTAAAAAAATTTCTCCATCTATATCACATAAAATGAATATTTTCCTTATCATATAAAATAATAATTAATTATTCACAAATAATATTACGTAATCACAATATCGATAAACAGTGCAGCTCAGAAAGAGGGGCTTTCCAATAAGGATTTCTCCATCATGGCCAAGCAATTAGGTGACCAAACCTCTCCTTAGATGTAACTTTCTATACATTGCCAATAATGTTATGTAATAATATTATTCAAATAATATGAATTATTGATCCGATAATGAAAATAATTGTGTAGTGACAATTATTGAAACAACAATAATATAAAATATCAACGTAGCAATTATTGAATCAATAAAATAAAATATTGAACAAGAATCATCGTAATAATTATTGAGTAATGCCTTCCTACGTAAGAATCAATAATTGGTGCAATACTATGTGCTACTATGTTTTAACCACCGGGTATTCCAACTATATTAACGGTAACAACTACGCCATTATTTATAAAAAACTTATACTTGTCGTTTTCTTCATCCAATCGCTTTCCGTTATGGGGCCCACACAAGGTCGCTACTGTCGTCATAAATATTCCCGACAAAGAAGAATATTCCATGACCAAACGAATATTCTCCGATAAAATGAATATTTTATAACCACTTGCATATTTAAAATATTTGCACATTTTACCCATAACTAACCACATTAATCAAATCAACCCTTACTATTTCAAAATAATAAATAGAGGAAATTTAATTTTATTTATAATAAGTTGGGGTCTTACAACCTCCCCTCCTTATGAAATTTCATCCTCGAAATTGACGTACGTACCTAGTGTTTCAAAAAGGAGAGGATACCTTGCTTTCATTTCCGTTTCCAACTCCCAGATCATTTCCTCAATAGCATGGTTTCTCCACAAAACTTTAACTTGTGGTATGACCTTTGTACGTAAGACATGCTCCTTCCTATCCAAGATCTTAATAGGTACCTCCTTGTACGTTAAGTCTTTGGCTATCTTATCCGGTTCTAACTCAATAACGTGGTTCGGGTCTTTCAAATATTTACGAAGCACAAATATATGAAAAATATTATGAACACAAGACATACTTGGAGGTAATGCAAGTCTATAGGCTACATTTCCTACTCGGTCAAGAATTTGAAATGGACCAATAAATCTTGGATTGAGCTTTCCTCTCTTCCCGAATCTTGTAACTCCCTTCCATGGGGTAACACACAACAATACATGATCCCCAATACTAAATTCCACGTCCTTTCGATGAAGATCCACATAACTCTTTTGTCGATCTTGAGCCATTTGTATACGTTGTCGAATCATTTGGATCTTTTTCGTAGTCATATGTACCAACTCGGGTCCCAACAATGTTGCTTCACCCACCTCATCCCAATATATTGGAGAGTGACACTTTTGTCCATACAATGCTTCGAATGGAGCCACACCTATACTTGCCTGATAACTGTTGTTGTAGGAGAATTCCACCAATGGTAAATACTTATCCCAACTCCCTTTGAAATCTAGGACACAGAGTCTTAATAGATCTTCAAGAGTTTGAATAGTCCTCTCTGATTGTCCGTCCGTTTGAGGATGGTATGTCGAATCAATCAGTAAATCTGCGCCCATAGCTTTTTACAAGCTAACCCAAAATCGTGAAGTGAATCTTGGGTCACGATCCGAAACTATGGATACTGGCATGCCATGCAATCTCACAATCTCATTCACGTATATACTAGCAAGACGTTCAAGGGAATAAGTCTCCCGTATTGGCAATAAATGAGCAGACTTGGTTAATCTATCAACAATAACCCAAATAACATTTATGCATTGAGAAACCGTGGGAAGACCCGTAACGAAATCCATGATAATGTGTTCCCACTTCCATTTTGGAATCTCAAGTGGTTGCAATGGACCCTTTGGCACTTGATGCTCCGCCTTTACCTGTTGACAAGTTAAACACCTCGAGATAAACTTTGCAATCTCTCTCTTCATATTGTTCCACCAAAATGTATGTTGAAGATCACGATACATTTTGGTACTTCCAGGATGGATTGCAAATGGTGTATTGTGTGCCTCCATCATGATCTTATTCTTTAAATCAGAATCATTAGGAACACAAAGTTTGGAGTGGACTCGAAGTATTCCTTCTTCATCGATTCTTGCTTCTGGAATAGTACCTCTTGTACTTTCTTCTTCATACACGATCAACTCCCATTATGGCTCGAGCAACTTTAACTTCATCGATTAAAGTTGGTTCTATGCGTATACTTGACATCATCGCACTTGTTCCTACATATGATCTTCTACTCAACGCGTCAGCTACCACGTTTGCTTTTTCAGGATGGTATTGAATGGTGTGGTCATAATCTTTTAACAGCTCGAGCCAACGTTATTGCCGCATGTTGAGTTCCTTTTGCATGAAGAAATATTTGAGGCTTTTATGGTCTGAATATATCTCCACTTTCTCTCCATATAGATAGTGCCTCCAGATCTTTAGCGCCAAAAGTATTGCTGCCAACTCTAGATCATGAGTAGGATAATTCCTCTCATACTCTTTAAGTTATCGCGAGGCATAGGCTATGACTTTCCCATGTGGCATGAGAACACATCCTAACCCTTTGCTCTCAAGCATCATCAGAGATAACAAATCCATCCGAACCAGGATGGTATTGTCGTAACAAAAATAAATGAGTCTCCTCTTAAGCTCTTGGAAAGTCTTTTCGCAATCCTCACTCCATACGAATTTTGTATCCTTCTGAGTCAACTGAGTTAACGGAGTAGCGATTCGAGAAAACCCTTCCACAAATCTCCGATAATAACCAACTAGGTTTAAGCCCTTCGATTTTGGTCCACCGACTTTGGTTGCTCCCAACTTGTATTATTTCAATCTTCACGTCAATAGATAATCCATGTTTTGACACCACGTGCCCAAGGAATGCTACTTCCTCAAGCCGTAACTCTCATTTCTTTAACTTGGCATATAGCTTGTTTTTCACGAAGCCTTTGGAGTAATTTTCAAATGGTGCTCATAATCTTCATGACTTTTGGAATATATGAGGATGTCATCAATAAAGACAACAACGAATCGATCTAAATATTCCTTGAATACTCGGTTCATCATATCCATGAAAGTCGTAGAGAGCATTAGTCAATCCAAAAGACATGACTAGAAATTCATAATGCCCGCATCAGAGTTCTCAAGGCGCTTTTGAATATCCTTAGTTCTAATCTTCATTGATGATATCCGTAAACGAAGATCGATCTTTGAAAAGAATTGTGCTCCTTGCAAACTGGTCAAACAGTCATCAATACGAGGTAGCGAATACCTATTCTTGATGGTGACATGGTTCAATTTCGATAGTCAATACATAGTCGATACTCCCATCTTTCTTCTTTATTAATAAAACAGAGCACCCAAGGAGATGTACTAGGACAAATGAAACCGATGTCCAACAAATCCTGTAGTTGGACCTTTAACTCCTGAAGTTCAATAGGAGCCATTCGATATGGGGTTTTAGAAATGGGCCTTGTACCAGGTTAAAGATTAATAAAGAATTCAACTTCACGTTCTGGGGGTAGACCTGGAAGTTCTTCAGGAAATACGTCAGGAAATTTACTAACAACAGGAATATTATTCAAATCTGACGTGTCTTTAATCAAATCCATAACATGGGCTAAGAAAGCTTGACATTCGTTTTTTAATAAATGAATAGCTTTATGACTTGATATAATAGTGATTGATTTTAGCTGTTTAATTGCTTGAATTTGTACAACAGGTTGGTTAGGAATATGAAAACTAACAACCTTACGAAAACAATCAATTTTGACATGATGAGTAGTTAACCAATCAATACCTAAAATCACATCAAAAGAAAGTATCTTTAAAGAGATAAGGTCAACAGGTAATGTGATGGTGCCAACTTAGATTAAACAAGATTTATAAACAGTGGATGTGATGAAAGTTTCTCCAAGATAAATCAAAGTCTAATTTCTCCGGAGTCAAGTTTAAATGTTGAGCACAAGTAGGAGAGATAAATGAATGGGTAGCACCGGCATCTAGTAAGGTATAAACTTAGCAAGAATTTATGATTAGCTTACCCGTGATCACCTCCTTTGGGTTCCTCACATTTTGACCAGTCATGACAAACGCTCTTCCAGGAACCGTTAACTTTGACTTTTCTGGGATAGCCTTTTGAGTCACCATCCTCGCTGGACTTGGTTTCGCTACTGTACAATCTTGAGCGATATGTCCTTCCTTTCCATAATTATAACATACCTTGAATTATTGTGGGCAGTTTGGGCTGATATGTCCCTCTTTCCCGCATTTATAGTATACGATCGGTGGTCGTTCTCCTCCCTTAAAACTAGTTGCTGCTGGTGCTGACGTCTTCGCATTGTCATTGTTGAATCTCCTCTTTTTATAATCTCCCCCCGACTCGCTTCTTCTATTTTCATGGCCATGATTACCACCAGAGTGGTTACCATTTTTGTCTGTATTTTTCTTTCTCCACTGGTTATCGTTGTTTTAATGACTGCTATCTCCAGTATGATCCTGGCTGTGGTCCCTTAGTTGAACGTACTCGTTATCTCGCTCTAATAATTGAGCCCTGTTGACATCTGAATAGAGAGAAAATTTATGAGAAATGAGATATCGACGATGCTTTGGTTTCAAACCTCTCGTAAACATCTGCTGGCCACGTTGCTCCTCATTCTCCACCAAATGAGGTGCAAACTCGATAACTCGCAAACTTTGCCTCAGATCGACACACGCCATGTTGTTTTGTTCCAGTCTAATAAACTCCACTTCCTTCAGATGACGAATACTTTCAGGAAAGTACTTGTCATTGAACAGTTTCTGAAACGTCTCCTAAGACATGCTAAGTGCGGCTGGATAGGTACGCTTCAAAGATTCTCACCAGTAATCTACCTCATTACGGAACATAAAGGTGGTGAATGGAACCTTCTGTTCCTCTGTGCATCCCAAGACATCGAATATCTTGGTAATTTATTTGACCCACGTTTCTGCCTTAATTGGATCCGGCTTTGCCTAGAATTTTGGTGGTCCTAACTCTTTGAACTGCTTGGCTATGACAAACCGTGCGTTGTTATCATTTCCACCAGATATTTTGAACACGAGTCTCCTCATTCGATTTTGCATGAATCGCAAAAACTTCTAAATATTCCATCGCTCATCATCGATCGGTGGTGTTGTTTACAGGAGGAACATTGTCATTGTCAGACGCTCTCCTCTTGTTGGTGAGTAAAAGAGTCTCCACGTCCCATTTATTCCATGATTAACATTCTCAATGACATTCTCAAACATCGCCATAAAATAAGGGTTAATTAAAGAAATCAATATATCACATAAAATCCCTATATCTCGACCAACCAACAAATAAGCTTAGGTAAGACACACTAGCTAAGGTTTTACTCTGCTCTCCCTCCTAGTTCTATTCCCGATCTCCGCCAGAGATCATATCCCTAAGCTCGATATTAATCGTGATGCCCCCAAAATAGGTATACATCACCCATTTTGAGTCGTCAATAACATGGTACAGAAACAACTACAACT
This sequence comes from Panax quinquefolius, assembly GCA_020205615.1. Classification (NCBI taxonomy): domain Eukaryota; kingdom Viridiplantae; phylum Streptophyta; class Magnoliopsida; order Apiales; family Araliaceae; genus Panax; species Panax quinquefolius. Next base: position 71,304,939 of record CM035173.1, on the reverse strand, counting down.
TTATTAATACAACATATAAACTGTGAGTTTAAATACAAATATTGTCTTCTAGACAATATCCACACTCAAATAAGTCCTCATTACAATTATTGATACATTATTTTACAAAAATGGTGAGGACTACTAAAACAACTTTCTATAACCTTCATTCCATACCCCGACTAGTACTCGCTACATTCTCGCCTCTTGAGAAGAAAAATAGAACAAAAAGGAAAAGGGTGAGCTCAACTAGCCCAGTAAAGAATATTATGACTAAGATAATATAGAACAAATTATCATTAGTCTTCAATAGGGAAAATCTGATAAAATACAATAAACAACAAGTTTCAAATCAATATTCGCAGCGAAAATAATAATTCATAGATGAGTTACGTAGAGAATGAAATCCTATAATCTATGAATTTAAAAGTCCATCATCAATATTTTATCCCTGTAACATCAATCAATATTCATCTTGAATCAAATATTCATCTTTGCACTACAGGCCAAAGATATTCATCATCATCATGTTCATCTCAACATTGTACATCTTTGCACTACGCCAAAGATATTCATAAGAAAATTAATCATCTTTGCACTATGTGCCAAAGATATTCAAAGAATACCATCATTTAGGATCGAGGATGATGAAAAATATTTTAAAGAAAACGAATCCAGTTAAACAAAAGAACAAGTATTATGGATTCGTACTTTAAACAATCCGAGTTCAAAAATACTTCATAAATAATCATAGTGAAGTAAAATTCAAGAATGATCAAAACATGGATACAATCAAAGCTAGTATCCACAATAGATATTTTGGACAAAAAAGAAAATTTAATTTTTCTGTGAATAGTGTCGTATTTGTGAATAGTGTTGTATACATGAATAGTAACCCCGACACTAAAAGACAAGAATTTCACAAGAAAAATCTTACCAATATTCAGGCATAATGATATTAGAAGAAATAATATCATTTAAAAAATTAATAATATCCCTTACCTCGAAAAGACAGTACTTCTGACTGGAATACCGAATATAGTGTTGAAGGGAACTTGCACCGTATAGCAACACTCAAAGTATCAAAAATACTCACAAGAATACGCTCGATAATATAGAGAGAGAAAGAGAGAGAAAACTTCAGTTTCTAGTGTGATTTTCAATTCTAACCTAAGCACCATATTTATAGGAAAACTTAATAAAATATTAATATATTTATAAAATTTTCCTTAGCCTACCTTGACCATCTGAATCCAGCCACCAAATAATGAGAAAAACAAAAAAAAAATGTTTTTGTTATTAAAAATAATTAAAACTTTCAAAAATTAATTATTTCGGAACTATGGAACTTCAATAATTCATAATAAATAGCCCTTTTATCAGAAAAATTTGAACCTTATATCCGTTCTATAGGAAATTCCATTCTCTATAACTTTGTAAGTTTATGTTTTTCCAAATTCCAAGCAGAAGTTGATCTAAAATCCACAAAACAAGCGATTTTTTATGGGCTATAATCAATCTCGGTCAAGAAATGGGGTCCACAAACATGTTTAACATATTTTAAACATTAATTGTAACAAAAAACTCCTCCTCCCTCATATACTCATATATCCCACATTCATTGTAAAATATCATCATTATTATATTATTAAAATATAATAATATATTTAAATGAATTATTAATCAGAAAAGATAAAATAACAATTTTTCAACAATTGTCACATTAAAAATTTTCTCCATCTATATCCACATAAAATGAATATTTTCCTTATCATATAAATCAATAATTAATTATTCATAAATAATATTACAGAATCACAATACTGACAAACGAGGTAGTTCCCAAGAAAGAGGGGGCTTTCCAATAAGGATTTCTCATTACTGGCACGCAATTAGGTGACCAAACCTCTCCTTAGACAGAACTTTCTAGACATTTCCAATAATTTTATATAATAATATTATTCAAATAATATGAATTATTGATCTGATAATGAAAATATTATGTAGTGACAATTATTGAAACAACAATAATATAAAATATCAACGTAGCAATTATTGAATCAATAAAATAAAATATTGAACAGTAACTATTGTAACAATTATTGAGTAATTCCTTCCTACGTAAGAATCAATAATTGGTGCAATACCGCAATGTGCTATCGTGTGTTTTAACCATAGGGTATTCCAACAAAGATTAATCTGTGTAATAACTACACCATTATTTATAAACAACTTATATTTGTCGTTTTCTTCATCCAATCACTTTTCGTTATGGGGCCCACACAAGGATGCGCCGTCGTATGAATATTCCCCGACAGTAAGAATATTCCACGACCAAACGAATATTCTCCGATAAAATGAATATTTTATAACCACTTGCATATTTGAAATATTTGCGCATTTTACGCATAACTAACCACATTAATCAAATCAACCCTTACTATTTCAAAATAATAAATAGAGAAAATTTAATTTTATTTATAATAAGTTGGGGTCTTACAATTGTAGTTCCTCCAAATTACCTTAACAGAAGGTATTACTTTATTTCTTAGAACTTTCTCTTTTCTGTCGACAATCTGAACAGGAATTTCTTCGTAAGATAAGTCTTGGTCGAAATGTAGGGGTTCATATTCAATCACGTGCTTGTAATCAAGTTTGTAGGGTCGTAGAATGGAGACATAGAAAACGTTGTGGACATTCTCTAGAGTTGGAGGTAAGGCAACCTCATAAGCAACTTCTTCGATCCTTCGTAGAACTTCAAAGGGTCCAATGAATCTTGGGCTTAATTTCCCTTTCTTTCTGAATCTGATCTTTCCCTTCTAGGGAGAGACCTTTAAAAACACATAACTACCCTGCTCGAACCCAACATTTTTACGGTATGGATCGACGTATTTCTTCTGTCTGTCTTGAGCTGCTGTCAATCTTGTTTGGATCACTTTAACTATTTCTGCTATTTATTGTACCAATTTCGGGCCTAGTAATTGTCTTTCGCCAACATCATCCCAGTATAGCGGAGTTCTGCACTTTCTGCCGTATAACGCTTCATAAGGTGGCATGCCAATACTAGCGTGGTAACTGTTGTTATAACCGAACTCTACGAGTGGTAGATGGTCATCCCAATTTCCTTTAAAGTCCATTATACAAGCTCTTAACATATCTTCCAATGTCTGAATTGTTCCTTCACTCTGTCCATCTATCTGAGGGTGATATGTCGTGCTCATTCGCAACTGTGTACCCATGCATTCTTGTAGACGTTTCCAGAAGTTCGATGTAAAGCGCGGTTCTCTATCAGAAACAATTGACACCGGGACTCCGTGCCTTAAAATAATCTCTTTCACATATAACCTTGCCAACTGATCTAAGTTGAATCTGATTTTGATCGGAAGGAAGTGTGCGGATTTTGTTAATTGGTCAACAATAACCCATACTGCGTCGTAGCCTTTCTAAATTGTCGGTAGGCCAACCACGAAATCCATCGTAATATGTTCCCATTTCCATTCTGGAATCTATAAAGGTTGTAGTAACCCACTCGGCCTCTGATGTTCTGCTTTAACTTTTTGACATGTCAGGCATTTGGCAACACATTTTGTAACCTCTCGTTTCAAATTTGGCCACCAAAAATGTTGTCGAAGATCTTGGTACATCTTGGTTCTACCAGGGTGAATCGAATATCTTGAGTTGTGAGCCTCGCTCAAAATTTCTTACTTAATCTCTGGTACTGGCAGTACCCAAATTCTATTCTCAAATCTCAATATTCCTTCCTTATCCATCTTGAATCTTGATTCGGTTCCTTCGGATATCTTCTTTTTCACCAATTTACATTCGTCGTCATGAAGTTGAGCCTCCTTAACTTTGCCTAGTAGAGTTGTACCAGATTGCATCTGAAATAGCTTCTCATCGATCTTCATAGGACACTTTACTTCTATTTCCAGCTTCTCCATTGCTGAAATTAACTCCTCATGTACGGTCAACAACATCAATTTCTCCCGACCCTTTCTACTTAAGGCGTCAGCCACCACATTTGCCTTACCCGAATTGTATAGAATCTCACAATCGTAGTCCTTAATTAACTCCAACAACCTTCTTTGGCGCATATTCAAGTCTTTCGTGTAAAATATATTTTGGACTCTTGTGGTCTCAGATATATTTCACACTTCTCCCCGTAGAGATAGTGCTCCAGATTTTCAAAGCAAAAACCATCGCAGCCTAACTCTAAGTCATGGGTCTGATACCCCTTCTCATAATCTTTCGGGTTGTCGTGACGACACGCAATGACTGACTAGATTGCTCGCATAAGTACACAACCAAGTCCTTTATGTGATGCATCACTATAAACCACAAAATTCTCTGTGTCATCTGGAAGAGATAACACATGTGTTGTACTCAACCTCTTCTTTAATTCTTGAAAGCTTTCCTCACACTTCTCCTTCCAAGCAAATTTCACCGATTTTGTAGTCAAATTCGTCAACGGAGTTGCGATCTTGGAAAAATCCTGAATGAATCTTCTGTAATAACCTGCCAATCCAAGAAAACTTCTTACTTTCTACAGTGTCTTCGGTTGATCCCAGTTAATCACAGCTTCGACTTTGGAGGGATCCACCGAAATTCCGTCCCTATCGATCACATGTCCAAGAAACTGTACCCTTTCAATCTAGAATTCACATTTTGAAAATTGAGCATACAACTTCTCTCTTCTCAACGTCTCTAATGTCACCCTCAAATGTTCTTCATGTTCTTCCTTGGTTTTTGAATATACCAAAATGTCATCTATAAATACCACTACGAATTTGTCCAAAAACGGCTTGAACACTCCATTCATTAAGCCCATAAATGCTGCAGGAGCATTTGTTAGACCAAATGACATTACCAGAAATTCGTAGTGACCGTATTGTGTTCTAAATGATGTCTTCGGTACATCCTCTGGTCTCACCTTCAGTTGATGATAACCACTCCTTAAATCTATCTTTGAAAAGTATCTTGCTCCCTTTAACTGATCGAACAAGTCGTCGATTCGCGATAATGGATATCTATTCTTAATCGTGACCTTATTCAGTTCTCTATAGTCTATGCAGAGTCGCATTGTTCCATCCTTCTTTTTCACAAATAAAATCGGCGCTCCCCACGGTGATACGCTTGGTTAGATATACTTCTTGTCCAGTAATTCTTGTAGTTGTACCATCAGTTCCTTCATCTCTACCGGTGCCATTCAGTACAGTGCCTTTCATATTTGAGCAGTTCCTGGAGCCAAATCGATCACAAATTCAACTGCTCTATCTGGAGGAAGTCCTGGCAAATCATCCAAAAATACGTCTATAAAATCTCTCACTACAGGTATCTCATCTATTTTTGGATTCTCTTTATGACTATCGACTATGTAAACTAGATATCCTACACAGCCTTGCCTTAACAACCTCCTGGCCTGCATCATCGTCAGATAACTCACTTGTCTAGGTGACTTACTACCATAAAACACAACCTTTGACGGAGTCATAAGGTTAATACGCTTCTTCTAGAAGTCAATTACCGCCCCACAATTGGATAACCAGTCTATACCCAAAATAACATCGAATTCTCCAAGTCGAATAGGGATAAGATCTACGTTCATGATATTACCCTTACTATCCACTCTACAGTTCTTATGCACGTACTTAACATGGATTATTTCTCTATTCGTAATTTCTATGTTCATGGGGTATTCTAACTCATCCTTAAACAATTCTAAGTTCTTAGCAAAGTCATCGGATATAAATGAACAAGTAGTACCCGAATCAAATAATACATAAACATTAACTTTATTGATCGGAATGATACCTGACACCACATCGCGAGACCCGCATCAGTGATCTGTCTTGTCATGTTGAATGTTCGCTATTTATTTATTGATGGCAGTTGGTCCTGCGATATTCAATGTGCTTCCACCGGTATTTCCTTTATTTCCTCCTGAACCCGTCCCTCCAGATCCGTTCTTAGGACAATCCCTTGCAAGATGATCCTTTGAGCCACAAGTGAAGCAGGCACCCTTCTTTGGCTTAGGATAGTTAGGTGTTATGTGGCCTTCCTAACCACAATTGTAGCACACTCGTTTTCCCTTCATACAAACTCCTAGATGAGTTTTTCCTCAGGTTGGGCAAGCTTCGATCTTCTTCTTCTTCCCTCCTTGTTGACTTCCAGCCGACGAGTTATCAGACCACGTCCTCTTTTGATTATAACTACCCCAGTGCTACTCCCACCAGTATTGTTATTACCTTCATTCTCACTCTTTTTCTTCTTCTGATCTTGATTATATTTTGTTACCGCATCGCTTCCACCCTCAGCGAGTATGGCCTTCTCTAACACTCCAGCAAAAGTGTTCAATTGGAACATTGACACTTTGCTAAACAACCAGGGCTTCAGTCCCTACTCGAATCGTCTTGCCTTCCTCTCATCGGTATGCACTTGGTATGTGGCGAACCTAGCCAACTCATTGAACCTTACCGCATAATCAGCTACTGATATACTCCCCTGTTTCAGCTCTAGAAACTGAACTTCCATCTGATTTTGTGAACTGGTCGGAAAGTACATCTCGAAGAACATCTCTTTGAATCTCTCCCAGGTTATTACACCTTCACCTCCCCGTAGTTTGTTTGCCTGCCACCAATAACTGGCCTCAGACTTTAACATAAACGTTGCATACGCGATTTTATGGTTTTCCCTTACTCTAGCGACATCAAACACCTTCTCCATCTCCATCACCCAGGTCTGAGCTTCGATTGGGTTTATGGAGCCCTTAAACTCTGGTGGTCCCACCACCTTGAAATCCTTGAACGAGGTGTTTGGTGGAGCTTGTGGTTGATTGTTAAGTGCTTTGGCTAGTAGGTTCACCAATTGCTGAAAAAGGTTAGCATTGGCGTCATTGTTATTCATTGGTTCTTCTAGTGCTTGTTGACGATTTTATCTTCTTCTAGGCGGCATATTTCTGTTAAGAACATACGCTTATTAGGTCTTTATTCAATCTCTTAAACATTCAGGGCTTAACTAAAACATTCAATCATAATTCACTTACCACATCAATTCAAATAAACTCTGACATTTTATTTAATTCAAAAGTTTTAACATCATAAGATAGCATCACTGCTATTTACATCAACTATCCCGAGATAAAGAATCTACAGGATTTAAAACATCAAAATATTCCTTTGTTTATAACACATCGGAATTTACATCATTAACTACCAAATAATTTTTACATAATTAAACTAATACTATCACTTTCTATTAAGGCGCTGGATAGCCTTGCCACGTTCTTCTTCCATAATGCGAGACATCGTCCTACGATCTAGCATATATGATGGTAGACCTTCAAACTGGATTGGGTACTTCATAACTCGATCCTGGGCTGCATCCATCACATTTTGAAGTGTAGAATATGTCTCCCAAGCTTAGCCTTCTTTTGCGACAATCCTCTTCTCGCAAGATCAAGACGACGTGACTCTCTTACCCAAATTCCTCTCCGCTAAAGCCAATCTTTCTAATCTCTCTTTCAAATCTTTCTTCAACTTCTCTATTTCTTCAGTCTTATCTTCGGTTTGACCCTTCTCGTGAACCAAATCTCACTCCACGTTTCCCAAACGTGTGTGAAGAGTCACAATTTCCTCATCCTTACGCTTTCGATGGTACTCATCAGATAAGCAGTCCTTTCCCTCGGCTCTGAGCGTTGTCTTGCAACTCTATGTTACGATCATAAAGTGCATCATACATCTCAGCATCAATGGAGTTCGGTGGGAACTCTTCTTCCTCCTCTTCTTCATCAGAATCCTCCTCTGGATCAGTCTCAGGCTCATGCTCCCGACCAACAACAATGATCAACGGAGATGGCTATCTCTGTACCAACTGTTCCCTGACAACATAAATGTCTCGGGGCTCCTCCTCTATAGGTACTCGGGGTTCCTCCTCCCCAGCTCGACTAGCTCCTCCAACATCCGACATCCTGACAACAAAATTTTAAGTTTTAGTTACTAATCCATGATAGTGAACACATAATTTAACATATAAGCACATAAAGTCTTTTATTATCTTTAATGAATTTAGAAATTCATTTCTTAGAACTCGATAAGAGTTTACCACCACTATGTTCTCGATCTCCTACAAGGTTACTACCTAAGGTTGTTCCCCCACCTAAGGTTCATAACCTATAGCTTTGATACCAACCTGTGACACCCCCAAATCCGGTAATTCTATTTCCACTGGATTTGATGTTCACTGTACAAATATCATCTATCTATATACCCATAAATAAATGCAAACCATGCAATAGATAGAAATAATAAATAAATCTCCCCTTATGGTGTTACATCAACTGCATAATAAATAAAAAAAATCCCAGGTTGCTCTAACCTTAAACATCTGTGCGGAATCATAAACAAATAATAGGTCTTAAGTAACATCAAGTCTAAATATCATTACATAACCACATAAATAATCAATCTTCATTACTTGCTAATCTTGCCCTAGCCTTTACTAGTGGAAGGCTCGTCTACTCTTTTGTTCTTAACTGCAATGTTATTTTTACACAAGAGTGAGCATGATTGCCCATACGTATAACAATATAGCAATGAATAATAACATGCGAATAAATTAAAGACTTCTAAAATAGGAAACTCAACTTTTGAATCAAGAATGAATAACAAGAGACAAAAGAACTTCTGAGGGTCATAAGACCTTGAACTATGTCCTAGGTTGTCAAGTATTTATACTTGAAACCTTTAATAGTCATAAGACTATGGACTCTTCTTCTCGTACTTAGGGGGATCAGCCTTTAGTACCATATTGTGCACAATATCTTAACGCTAACTCATAAGTAATCCCCTATACAGGGTTGTTCATCTCAGTTTGACATTAGAGTCCGCACCAAAGGAAGTTTGGTTTGGATAATTCATCAGGGTTCTGAAATTTAGAACGCTCGTCAACTATGGACTAGTCGAATCATTAAGGGTTTGCTAGTCTAACAAGGTTTAACAATAATTGATAACTGAATTTGAATAAAATCTCATAAAGTATACAATAGAATAAGTATTGTATAGCAGCATCATGCTTGAAAGATTAATAAACTTTGATATAACAAAACAGACTTGATCAATAATAATGAGAACTTGCTCAATGTAGAAAGGTGAATTTATCAACTTATATAACGATAACAAGTAGGGTTAGGAAACTTGCCTCGTGCGTAGATTACACTTTAATTAAACTCGTTCCTTGATTTAAATCCTACATATCATTTACGTTCACAATACTAGTTAATTATAACGTACTAAACATCACAAGTTTATTCTTTTGTCTAACTCGAATTTATGACTATACTTAGTCAATTACTACACTTATTGTCAAAATTAAGACTTCACGAACAATAAGCTAACTATGCATTCAATCATTCAATTCACACGTAATTGTGATATGGACGTGTTAAGAATTTATTTTTTCACCTCATTATATGTCTAACAAGTTTTTATGTTCATTAGTTTAAGTTAATAACACATTGCTAGACTTAAACATTTTAAAACTCATTTCTGGGCCATTACGCTAAGTAAGTGGCGCACCATGTTGTTATTGTTGTACTATCTTGGCGTTCATGGCTTGGTGGCTTTGTGGTTGGAGACTTCGAGACTGCATGCTTGATGGTGGTCTTTGCGACGGGAGTTCGATTCTAGAGTTGGTGCCATGCCAACACGAAACTCCAGATTTTGATTTTCAGTTGGCGAAGAACACAGAGTTCAGTGAAATAAACACTACATGATCATTAATTTCACCAATTTAACATACCCACATGCTAGAATTCATACATAATCATTACCCAACATTTATAGAGTGATTTTAACCCATTAAAACACATAATTACAGAATTAAAATATGTAAATTTCACTGTTCTTGAAGGTTTTTGAACATAAATCATAAAATTCAACGCCACAGATTCGTTCAAGTTTTGTTTACTTCGTTTTAGCATGCATAATCATATACCAGTGTGAATTTGCAGAACAATTTATGTTTGACATATTAATTTTACGTATAAGGGCCATATGGCCATATAATATACTCTGTAAATTTTGAAGCCATAACATACATTATAAAATTATGAAATTGACTATATGGAACCATCTAATACATAGAAAAACACATTAAAACAACATCTTAACACATATATACCCATAATCTTTACTCTTTCCAGTTGTACGAATTTAACAGAACTTGAAAGCCAAAACTTAAACAACGTAAATAACTGGGTTTAAGAGTTTACCCAAAGCGTATAGTAGATTAATAAGAGATTAATTCCTTCTCAGATTCTTCTTGATTCTCACAACTCTCTTAACAATTCTCTGAACTCTCAAACTCTCTCTCTTTCTCCTCTCTGTTTTTGCCAGACTTAGCCAATGATGAAAAAGAAAAGGAAGGCGTATAATAATAATAAAGGTGAACTGACGCGCGTTATGGAGGTCAGTTACCTATCATGGGTAACTGCTCCCAACCTCCCTTAGTGCCATGTTTGGCTGGCCTTAAAAGGCTTATACCCAATTAATTTAATAAAACATTTATAATATAGTTTGGAAAATGTCACACCCCTTTATAAAATAAATCCAGTATCTTATTTAATTTATTTTAAATAAAATATAATAATTTCTCATTAATTCACATAGTCACATAATTAAATTTCTCATTTATTAATAATGTCAAATTATTAAATCTTTAATTAATTATTAAATTAATTAAAAATAACATTAAGCTTATTAAATATTTCTATTAATACAATAAGCTCACATAATCACATACTTCGAATAATAAAAATTCTTCACATTAATTTAATAACTATAACACATATAATTAAATTAATCTACCATAGCTTCATCAATTAATTATTTAATCTAATAATTAATTCATCGAAAAATATTTATTCAATCCAATAAATATTAAAATTAAATTACAAAATCTCGGTTGTCACACTCATACGTTCTACCACCTTGTACAAATATCACACATTTGCACATAGACAGAACTTTTCAAGTTCAACATTTGAGAAGTTTCAGAAACTAGCAGTCATTTAAAATATGAATGAAGTTAGGAAACTTGCCTTACGCACAGCTACAACTTATAGTTTACACTGAACTGCTCATTCCAATTCCCATGTAGCACATAAAGAAATAACACATACACCAATTAGTCATATACTTGACTTTCATATTAGTATACATTCTTTATCCGACTCACATTCGGATTTCATTAATCTTATTACTGTTCGCAACGGCTTTCTTGATAATTCATATCTTACTTACTACCTTCGTCAACGTCTAAGTCATACAACCAATGAATACTTAAAACATTCGCCCGACGTGAATACGACTCACGATAATCATTTACGTATTCAACATTTACATTGTTCATCTCCTAATCTCTCATTCAACCTTTACCTAAGCTTTTAATCGCTTTCATTCATTACTATCACCTGAACCCATGTTCATTATTCTTTCTTAATGTCGAAGCCATACGATTCCTTGTATGCTAAGACCGATCATTCATCGCAACAACTTTGTATTCACAGCGTTTATACGCTTTACATTCATCTCGCATTACAATGTCATAACATCAAAATGTTATATATTACCCTCATTACTCAACGTCTAAGGAATCATAATCATAACAATCCCTCGCTTTCGTTTATCGCGACTACGATCCCTGGATATCGGTTTCGTAACCCGCGTTCACATTCTTTGTCTTTTAATATCGTTTAATCTTTTCGTTCAACCATCATTAAAGGTTTAATACACTTAATTAAGTGTTACATTAGTTGAACTACATGTTTATATTTCTTTTTTGCACATCCCCCAGTAATTGAGCAGTTAAAAGCTCATTACTAGGCTTTGCCCTGCACCGGCGCTGCGACACCAGTCCCCTTTATAAATCTCGCATTGTAGCACCACTCTGCAGTGTTGAACAACCTGGGTTGGCGTTGCGGCGCCACCCTCCTTGCTCATGCTCACGCTGCAGTGCCACTGGTGCCGCGGCATCACTCTCCTCATTATAGCTCACGCTGTGGCATGAGTTTCCAGTATGAAACTTCCTGGTCTGGCGCTGCAGTGCCACCTTACAAGGCATGGCTGGCGCTGCGGTGCCAAGCCCTAATCTTAGAAAAATTTTATAAGTGTTAACTTCATTTTGAGACGGTTACTTTCTGATCTTATAACTTATTCGCTTTAACTCAGAACGAGGTCGTTCCAAATCCATTTACTTCCTTATCTTATGTACTTCAATTAATCTCAGACAGAACTTCTTTCTGAATCCGTTAACATGCCATTCGATTGGCCTAATCTTCACCCTTCGTTCATTTTACGCTTTTAACATTCTTTGTTCGTTCGTCCGTAATTCGGTTATCCGAACTCAAAACTCATTCGTTCTTGAGTCCATGACTCACGTTTTCTACCTTCTCTTATATTTTTATGAAACCCTACACATTTGGGTTCATTTACTAACTGTCGACGTCGAGATTTTTGAGTGTCCCTTTTCGTTACTTGTTCTTTGGTTTTCTCATGTTAATGTGAGATTTGTTTGAAAAAACAAGTGAAAAAGGACCGACATGTATAATGTCGACGATTGGACTTTAAGAGTCGCCAGTTGGTGTATTTAACTGGTTTCACCAACGCAACCGAAAAGGTTTGCACATTGACCCAGTGTTTTGACACTACTAGATGGGTTTATGAAACCAAGATTCATTTTGGGTCCGGGGGCTTGATTATGTGGAGGGAAGGTGTTAGGCACCCCCCGACATCCGTGTTACCACGGTGACCGCGACTTTTCAAAGAAATTATTATATGAATGTGTGTGTGTGTGTGTGTGGATCAATGTGCAATTATTTGAAAGTAGTGCGAGGCCTCGTTCGCACCTATATACAAAAGGTTTGAATTTTATAGAAAAATTCAGTTTTAACCAAGATATGTCAATGAAGTTTTGTAAAAGAGGTTTTACAAACCCTGTGCTCAATTGGAGTTGAGACCTTTTCATACTTCCATTTTATTATTAAATGTTCGGCTTGTTTGCTTTTATTTTCGAGATGCGAAGCATTCTCAAGAAAATAATATACAGCAGTGCCGAACTCCTCATGGGCATGACAACCATCCAAGGAAATTTAGACACTGTAAAATAATGTACAGGCTACTTACAGCTGAAAAATGTCCATCATGGGAATCGAATCTAGATTCAGTAAACTGAACCTGTGATCACATGATTCCTAGGATCACATGGTACTGCAATTTGTATGGAAAGTAGTAAGCAGTTATATATATAAAAGCTATAAATATATATATACAGACATGATCAACCACCACGAAGCAACTCCATGGGGGATCAGAAATGTAAATATATAAAAGCGGTAAATATATATATATATATGGACATGATCAACAACCGCGAAGTAAACTCCAGGTGGGACGAAATGTAAATAAAGCTGTAAAAGCGATCAACTGCCATAAAGTAAACTCTAGGCAGGACGAAATGTAAATAGAGCTGTAAAGGCCACGAAGTAAACTCCAGGCTAGACAGGAATGTATATATATATATATGTACAAATATATATATAAAAGTAGTAAACGCACCAGATGTGAATCCAGGCTCATCTAAAATGTCCGACAACAATTACATATATAAGTATATATATATATATAAGAAATTAAACGCACCAGATATAAAATTAAGGCTCATCAGACAGAGTCTGACCACAGTTTATATATATATATGTATATATATAAGCAATTAAACGCTCCAGACCGAAGTCTAGGCTCAATCGAGGCATAACTCGATAATGTTAGTCCATATATTAAATATATACATATATATAAGTATATATATACATACAGAAATGAAAACCATGGACCGAAGTCCGGGCAAACACACTCACACGACTCTCAACGTGTACAACAATGTGTGCTAATATGAGAAGAAGGCTTTATAAAATATGAGAAGGCTTACAGTGGGCTGCCAAAGTAGACTTCTATGACCTTAAATGGATAAACACTCAGCTCCCGCCAGATAAAAGATAGCTATATGTGAGCTAACTAGTTTTTAGAAGTGAGGAAACACTCAAAAGATGTGTATGCAGAGCAAAATAGACAAGGCTTCCTCACCTTTTTCCCTCCCTCTTCTTCTCAAAATAGACCGTCTTTGATGGTCTGGAACTTTGCATAATCCCATCTGTCAACACCGTCTTTGATGGCCGCAGGTACACCTGTGGCAGCCACAGTTGTACATGTTACTGGTCGTGGTGCATCCGAGCCTCGTGGGTCCCGTCGTCTCATAGTACATGCACTCATACACTATAATGTCCGCTCAAACTTGCAGAACTTCAATCCGAGAATCCGAACGAGGTATATCTGACCTTCTTCGGATCACTTGTGTTGAGAGTTACGCAATGACATGGATTAGAGGTTGTACGAAGTCAAGAAGAGGGGTCTATGCCCATGGTCTTCAAGCTTCAAATTCTATCCAAAGTACTGCCACGCGTAATAGTCAATCGGGATTGTCAATCCTCGGCTCTTGTGGGACATTGTTGGATGTAAGTGTTGATACGACGTGGCATTGTCGAAGGAACAAGATGACGTTTGACTCCTCGTCGGGGTTATCGCCGGTTTAAGTTAAAAGTAGACGTTGCTTAGGGTTACAGCTGAGATTGGACTACTTGTTGGTATGCCGTGATATCATCTTGTTGATATGGTAAGATGACGTTGTGACTCCTCACCGGGGTTATCACCAGTTTAAGCGGAAAGCAGACGTTGCTCAGGGTTAAAGCTGAGATTGGACTGTTGTATGCCTCACTGTCATCTATGGATGTTCCTGTCTGCCCGTTGTCAACTTCGGGTTTGAGGTGTGTGTGCCTCAACAGGATGTCTGAGGTTGAAGCTGATTATATATGTTTGAGACAAGCATTTCAGGGGTTATCGCCGGAACTGCAATGACATCTCTTGGGGCTATCACCAAGGATGGGGTTGTTACTCCCAGTGTTGTCTCTAGGACTAGAACTGAGCATCGCGGTGTTATCGCTAAGACAGAATTGTCCTCTCCGGTGTTTGTTATCGGTCTTTTGATCTGCATATCTCGGGGTTATCTCCGAGATTGGAAATGACATTCACGGTGTGTGTTCCAGGTTTTGAGATAATGTTCCCGGTTTGTGTTCCGGGTTGGAACTGAACTTCCAGTAGTATCTGGAATGGATGTAAGTTGTCTTTCAGGGTTATCTCCAAAAGATGAATCTACCCTCCTACAATGTTAGTAATAGGAGTGCAGAAAATTTCAAGTGTCTACAGATGCCCCTCTTTATCATATTCATGTAATCCAAGGCATGGATAGGATAAAGAATACTAGACACTTGAAATGCAAGCAAGATAAACATGATTTTATATGCAGCAACATGATGCAAATGCATATAGAATGCATGAATGATTGTCAGGTAATCCTGTTGGGATGACAATCAGTGATGGCTTGGACATACAATCCAAGTTTCCAAGGATGTTGACGTTGGGGTTATCACCAAAGTCTTGAATCCTAGACAGTGGCTTATATTCCATAGAGGTACCTCTTGTGTGTAAGAGATCTGTGGGGATAAAGCTTTGTCTATTTGAGCATGTGTATAACATATTCCCTCATTCTCCTGAGTTATCGCTTAATAATTTTTGTTATCGGGGTTTGCACGATCTTCACCGATGATGTGTATCTTTGGATGAATCCCTGTTGGATGTATTGTCAAGGCTGCTTGACCTTCATTGATGTATGTGTCAATGGTAGCATTGCGTTGTAGCCCCCCGCCGGGGAACGTTGCTTTGATGGGTTTACTTGCCATCGACTAACGTGACATCAAGGCTGCTTGACCTTCATTGATGTGTGTATCAATGGTTGCATTACGTTGTAACCCCCGCCAAGGATACGTAGATGTTGATAAATTCGGCGTTGTAATTTTTGGCGTGGGGAGGTCCGATATTTTGTGGTTTTTGCGTTGTAACCTCATGGGGATACATCGTGGTTGCTTCGACACTCATTGATTGATGACATCGGACCTTTGTGGGGTATTTTCGAGCATGATCTATAAAAGCTGAGCTCATTGGTATAGTATACCCTGCATTCAGGCGAATACATTTGAGACGACGAGAGTTTAACTCTGACCGACGAGAAACCAGGATTTCAGGCTATTCTGCTCAATCGCGTAGCACTTTTATTCCTGATTTGGCGTTTTCAGCTTGTGAGACCTCCTTTGCAACTCTAACTGGAGCGAGCCGGAGGTGTGGGACCCATGTAGGAGTGCCGCAGGTGTACACTAGGAGCCATGAGTTAGCCTGTGGCCAACCGTGCTTATGTATAGGCAACTGGTTACTTTCATAAGTCATTTCCAAGTTGTGCAGCGAATGAAATCCGAGAGCTCTTCTTCAGATCTTATGAGTTAGGGAAACTTTCTGCATATTCTGCCACTGTACAAGCGTTCTTCACTGTCCTGGTAACACTTGCATGTATTTTTTCCAATTTTTGTCCGTTGGAAAATGACTTATCGCATGAAATGCATTTAGACACATAGTATTGAATATGCATGCTGATATGACTTGATAAAAAATATTCAACATAGCAAATGTTAGTATTAAACCATGCTGAACATAATGATGTAAAAAAAATTCATTTTTGAAATAGTCAAATTATCACCTTTTACTGTCATTTCTTATCCTATATGAGGACAAATGAGTAAAGGTAGACAAGCAAAATAATCCTGGTAATTAGACTACACTTACGAATTTTTTACTGCAATGTATTGATGCATACAGGATGTATATGACTATGTATAGAAGTGCTACTGAATGGCCACCTAGTCATGTCTATGTGCATGTGGATAGTCCCATTTACAAAGGGACTATGGCAAAATTTTCCCAAAATGTAGGTATTGGGTAGTCATGCATTTTTAACTCTACTGTAGATGTATGTTAAAGCAATGCATGCATGTATGTAATCATAGAATGCATTTTGAAAAGACTCCAGGTAAGAAATTACCACACCCTTTCTGAGGTGATTTGGAGACTTGCTGTCCAGATACCATGGATTTGGATCAGTCGAGTAGTTCCCGCAGGACCACTTTTGTTGTATGGAGGAGGTCTTTTGAAGAGCCTCAAAGTCTTCGTTCATCATTAGGATGACCTCGTCGCCGCAGCGAGGAGGCGGTGATACGTCCTATTCGGGTTGAAGTTCTGAATATCGAGATCGAGGAGGAGGATGCACCGATCGAGGTTCCTGCTCTTGCTGTACGTGTTCTTCGTAGTGAATTTCCAGATATTCAAGTGGCAAACCCAGATCTTCTGGGTGACTTGAGTAGGCGTCCTTGAGTATACCTGCACGCAAACGAGGTATGAAGTTAGATCTTTAATCTTCCTTATTTCCTATTGATGAGGTGTCAAGGAGTCTGATGTAGATCGCATTTGATGTAGGTTCCCGACTTCACACGACCGAGGGGGCGGTTTAGCATCCACTCTATGTATCGGGCCTTGCATGATGACTACAGAGCGATCGTCCATGGTGGGGATTCGGAGGTTCTTCTCCATTCTACCTCGTATTTGTCCCTAAGGTTACCTCGTGGCATTATCTCGGCGGTGGTTTCACCAAACTCTGGTCACTCCATTTCTTTGGATCATGAGGTGATGATGATGCTGATGGATTGGCAATTTATCACAGGTATGGAGTTTGGAGGGGAGCCAATGCCTTGCACGGCGGATATCACCCCTACTGTCGTCAGATCCTTGTTGGGAGTTCCGGTGGATACGCCTCGAGGCGGGGACTTTTCATTATAGCTCCTTTTGAGTAGATGCTATGAAAGGTGTTGTTGAGTGAGCCCATACCCGATGATGTGAGAGTCAGGGATCGCATTCTTCGGTGATTATTCCTGATGATCATTAGGGGCTGCTTCATTACAGATAACTCTTCTATGGTGTCCTTCGCTTTGATTAGCGCCACTCGACACGTGGACCGTATAGGAGAGTATTATTGGGGTTCCTACACCTTTGCCTATTTCCTCAGGGGAATGCGCATGCGATCACAGGGCTTGACCGAGGCGTGGTTAGGATTCTACCCATTTCTGCTGGTGAGTGTTTCTCTTATCTTTTCCCATGTATGGCTTAAGAATGTTTCTTGACAGCAGATGTTTGCCTTTGTGTTAGCAGTTTTGGGCCTATGAGAGGCTTCCTTGTTTGTGTCCTATGAGTGTGTTAGGTTTAGACACCTATCCACGAGGACGGAGATGGCATCATTCCATACTGGCAAAAGTCCCTGTTGCTAAGGGTTTCACTCATTGCCGCCTACAGTTGGAGTTATTGACAGCCGATGTCATTACATGGATTCCCTACTCTGGAGAGCATTTGGGAGTTGGTTTTGAGGATGGGTACCCGACTAGAGTTGAGAACGCCATTTCCACCCGCAGGATTCCTCTCTTCACAGATGGAGGATGAGAGCTCTATTTAGGAGAGCGTGTTATTAGGAGCACTACAGGAGAGATTCGTATACTGATCTTGCCTCCTGCCACGAGTTATTAGCCTATTACGCAGTCACCCGTCACTGACATCCCATTGATGGGGATTGACGGTTTTACATTGTCAGAGGGCCCTTGTTCTCAGGAGATGTTCCAGCATTGGTGGATCCCTCGCACGATTGGAGCTCAGACCCGCGCCACACAGTGTATGGGGGATATGGTTCCAGGATCTGTGATGATGATGGATTGGCTAGACTCATGTGACATGATTGATGATTGACTTCGGCAAATTTCGGCCGGTCACATCTTTTCATTTGGCATTTGGCGAGAGATCCTGCAGAGGTAGATACTTTTGATCCTTCCGGCTCGGGGCTGGTCCCTCGGTGACTCATATGGTTTTTGGCTACAGCAGATCCTCCTTTGTATCGGGCCTAACATCCCCTCAGATAGAGATCCGGTGACTCGGGAGGAGTTACATGGTGTGGACAGGATCGATGATGTGACATTGACACTCTTAACTTTTTCGATGTATTTTCGCTATCTCTTTTGATAGGCCTTTGTTGTATGTTGGGTATCTTCGCCACATTTCCTATATTTTAATTTGTCTGAGAGATGTATTAGATGAAGATATACTTAGGAATGTATGTACGAGTTTTCCATTCCCTATATCATATTGTCATCTATGTATCATATCATGTTATTATTTATGCATATATATATATATATATATATATATATATATATATATATATGTCGAGAGATACTCAAAGATTGACCTGGATGGTCTTATGACACAACGCGTCTGAGATGTATCTTGACGAGTTAGTCAGATTGATCATACCCCAGCATTTGTGGTGGTAGCTGGTATGCGTTCATGGTATGATAGTATATCACCATCAGACATGGTGATCGTAGATGATTTGCTGCAGCATACTATGATCCTGTTGATGTTTCAAGTTCCCACATGATTTGTAGAGGGCATGCTAGAGCACTAGGTATCGGAGAGACAGGTTTTCCGATTTGGGACCCAGGAGTTGACTCCTACTTTGGAGGAGTATACACGGTTGACGATGCTATCGCTGGACAGACCTTGAGTGCATATGGCTATTGGAGATATGAGTAGACAGTTCATGACCCTCACCAGATTGAGACGTAGAGTGGTCCAGGACGAGATTACATCCGGCCA
Organism: Panax quinquefolius; assembly: GCA_020205615.1. Classification (NCBI taxonomy): domain Eukaryota; kingdom Viridiplantae; phylum Streptophyta; class Magnoliopsida; order Apiales; family Araliaceae; genus Panax; species Panax quinquefolius. The sequence goes on along the minus strand of CM035173.1, from coordinate 71,285,272 downwards.
CGTGATATCCCAGTGTTTCCTGTTTGACAGGTTTGGCTCTGAGGACAGCTATGCACGGTATTTCGAGGATTTCACCACACCGGAGGATCATTGGCGTTAAGCCAGAGTAGATGTACTGCTTTAATGCGTATTATCATACGTCTTAATGCCGCGGTACATGGATGAGCTGGATATCAGCGTCATTATGGAAATGAGAGCTCTTAGGGAGGGTCATACCATTGTACCGATGATCATTGCAGAGACTCTGAGGTTAGCTACATATTGCTGCACTTATCCGACAGGATTGTTTATAGGTAGTCTGGTCATGCTGTATGTGTGGTTTATGTCACACTTGAGACCGATTGGTACATTTAGACGGTAGGGGTTTTGCTTTACCCATGAGATATACATCATGGTCATCTTTTCTGGCAGGGATTAGGGATCTGTTTGCCATATTGCCGTGTTCAGGGCTTAGTTCACCCTACAACTTCATTACTCATGCTCCAGGCATGGATTACCTCCCTCTGGCTGGATTGAGGGGCATGATTACTTACCACCCACTGGTCGTGATGTGTCAGTTTGACCAGTTCTAGGATTTTCATCCGTATGAGGGGGCAGTGAGTTAGCGCTTCGCGTCACACTGTTTATCAGCGGAGGAAAAATCCAGGTTGTATGCCTATTAGGATCGATGAGAGTCTGTTGAAGTTTTCATCGATCATCCATCGAGTTATCCGCATGGATGGAGACAGATCGCACGGTCATTGCGGTAGTATCCACAGTGCAGGGGATTGATTCTGATGATGAGGAGCCTATAGAAGAGGCTATTATTCCCGCCGATGATTTGACTGCTGGGCTGCCATCATAGTGCAACTCTTACTCAGTATTCGGCACAGCATTTGGAGCAGAGCTTACATCTGATGACCTATGAGAGAGATCAGGCTAGGGCCGCGATGTTGACAGCTCTTGATGAGAGAGATACCGCTATGTTGGAGAGGGATGAGGGTAGATTAGCTAGGGACGTATTGATAGTGGAGCGGGATGCCGCCTTATCTGCTAGGGATGTGGCCATTATAGACAGCACTTTAGTGAGATCCCTGATGATTGTCAGTCTTACCGACATGAGTGCTTACATTGATGAGCATTATGCCACCATGCTGTTAGCCTCTGATCTGTTAGCTCGTGTAGATACCCTTGGGCAGGAGCTTGCAGTGCTTCCTCCGTCTTCAGAGAGAGATGCTATGTTAGATCTGATAGTCCGAATACACAAATATTTGTAGATAGCTTTGTATTTTCCTGCACAAACTAGCTTAGCCATTTTGTTATGTACAACACAAATGTATATATCAAACAATATTATATATGGCAGGGAAATATATTTTGATTCACTTCCCTTTTAGTTATGCCTTGATACTTGCTTGATATTTGCATGTTTCTCCAGGGCCTTGTGATCTTGATGCATTCTAAATTTATCCTTGATAGATGGACATTGAGACGTCGCAAGATATCTCAGAACAGATCAATGATTTCTGTAAATCCCGACCATCTTTGGTGTCTTGGGACTGGTATTTATATGGAAAAGTGGAGAGGAGGGTAGTTTCTTCCTCTCTGAGATTGACCGCACCACAGATGGTCGCCAGTACTTCTATTTGTGAAAAGCCTAGTTAATTCCATCTCTTATGGGTTGGTATTGCTCTTTGAGGCACGATCGTAGCTTAGATGGTCACCGAATCTTCTATTTGTGAGAAGAGGTTGGGTAATTCCATCCCTTTGATCTGAAACAGATGAAATAGGGTGAATTGAAGATTGATTCATGTACCGTGTGACAAGTATGTTGTTCTGGTAGGGGTTAGACTGCACCATGAATGGCTGCCTACGTACTCCTATTAAAGAGGAGATCAAGTCTGCGTAGTTCGAACCTAGTGTAGGAGGTTCAACGCTGAATGCGGAAGGCGGATGGGTGTAGAAGTTTTTTTGTTGTTTTTGTTGTTTTTCTTTATTGCGACCAGGCCATATATAATATGGTTGCCTACGTACTCCTATTGAAGAGGAGATCGGGTCGACGTAGTTCACCCCTAAGGACGAATTAAAGGCGAAGAGAAGCGTGAATCCCATGTGCAGGCTATACTGCGGGGAGAAGAAAGTTTGATCCCATAACGGGGATAAACTGCAAGTGTGTAAAAAGTTTGAACCCGTCCTCAGGACAAATTGCAGGCGTAGAATAGTTTAATCCCGTCTTCAGGATAAACTGCAGGCATAGAAAAGTTTAATCCCGTCTTCAGGATAAACTATAGGTGTGAAAGGTTTAATCCCGTCTTCAAGATAACCTAAATTGTGAGAGGTTAAATCTCGTCTTCAGGATAATCGAGATTGTATGAAAGGTTTGAAATAAAGTAAAAACCAGGCTGCTGGCTTGAAGTGTATATTTCCGTAAGGGGCAGAAGAGTATGTAGAAAAGAAAGGGTTCAAAACCGGAATGACTGGTGATTTGAGGATCAAAACTAGGATGTTTGTTTGATGGTAACTTCAGACATAGTATCGCTTCACGGTGTTCGAGTTGATAAGCTGTGGAAATTCATCGCCATCCATTTCCTGCAATCTAAGAGCACCTCGTGTCAATACTTCCTTGACAACAAATGGGCCTTCCCAGTTAGGAGCAAATTTTCCATTAGATTGATCTTGGTTGTCAATGATCTTCTCCAAAACCAAGTCATGTTGTTTGAATTGTCATAGTCAGACTTTTCTATTTTAGGATCGTGTGATCCTTTGCTGATATAACTAACCATGGAAGATTGTCGCGGTTCTCCTTTCGTCTATCAGAGACAATTGGTGATACATGTTTTGTACCCATTGGTCTTCATCCAACTGAGCATCCATCAATACTCTGAGGGATTCCATTTCCACTTCTATAGGGAGCACTACTTCCATCCCATAGACTAATGAGTAGGGGGTTGCCCCAGTGGAAGTTTGCATGGAAGTTCTGTAGGCTAATAAAGTCAGAACCAAGAGGTCGGGCCATCCTTTATGATTGGTGGACATTTTCTCCATGATCTTCTTGATGTTTTTATTAGCCGCTTCAACAACACCATTCATCTTTGGACGGTAGATGATGGAGTTAAGATGTTTGATGTGGAATTTTCTTCATAATTTCTCCATCATTTTGTTGTTGAGGTTCTTAGCATTGTCTGACACAATGACCTCAGGTTGTCCATATCGATAGATAACATTGTTTCTGATGAAAACAATGATAACTTCTTTAGTAACCCTGGGGAAGGATGTTGCTTCTACCCATTTGGTGAAGTAGTCGATCATGGTGAATATGAATCGATGTCCATTACTGGCTTTAGGCTTGATAGGCCTGATCACGTCCATTCCCCACATTGAGAAGGGCCGTGGCAAACTCATATTGTGGAGTTCCCTTGGAGGGGTGTGGATAGCATTCCCATGAATCTGGCATTGATAGCACCTCTTGACGTGATCATCATAGTCAGCTTTGAGTGTAAGCCAATAATGTCCCATTCTGAGAATTTTCTTAACAAGTAAGGGGCCGCTCATATTTGGGCCACATACTCCACCAGGGATCTCATTCATGAGCCTCTGATCTTGGTCTTTGTCTAGACATCTGAGGAGACCTAATTCTGCATCTCTTTTGTAGAGTGCATCTCCGCTCAGGTAGAATTTCATAGCAAGTCGATGAATTCGCCTCTTCTCAGTTAGGCTCGCCTCAGCGGGTGTAGATCCATCTCGTAGATACTCCTTGATGTGCTGATACTAAGGATTGCAGATGGGAGGAAGTTCATCCGATACTTCTCCAACGTAATTCCCATAAACTGGGGCTCTTTGCAGAGTAAACGTGATGCTTGGCATGCTTTCCTTGTTCGGTATATAAACCAAGGAGGCCAACGTTGCTAATGCATCTGCAAAATCATTCCTATTACGAGGAATGTGTAGAAAGGAGATTTCTTCGAACTCCAAAGCCATTTGTAAAACTTGCGATAGTAAGGCAGCAAATGTAATTCTTTGGTTTGATAGATTCCTGTGGATTGCTTGATTACCAAATCAGAATACCCAAAGACAGTTAACCGCCTGATGCCCATTGAAGGGGTAAGTTTTAGCCCCATGATACAACCTTCATACTCAGTTGTGTTATTGGTGCTGACAAACTACAATTTGTGGCGATGGGATCTTTGCTCCCCGTCTGGGATATTAAAAGCTGCTCGACTCTAGAGCCTTCGTATTAATGACTCTATCAAAATACATTCTCCACGTCGCGGCATGTATTATCTTGATGTTATAATCGAATTGTCATTACCCCTTCATCAAAGAAAGTATGATTATAAGGGTTTGTAATCCCTACGCGGTGTTGCGGCGATTGATCCGTAATTCCCGGACCTTTGATGCGTTTTTTTGCGTCGTATGAAGCGATGTCAAATTATTGTAGGATCAACTGCCATCTAGACAGTCGACAATTCAGTATGGGCTTACTGAACACGTACTTGAGAGGATCCATTCAGGATATGAGATGGGTTTTGTGACAATAGAGGTAATGTTGTAACCTCATGGAAGCCCATGCTAAAGCACAACAAGTTTTCTCAATCAGAGTGTACTTGTGTTCAGTGATGCTAAATCTTTTGCTAAGGTAATAGATAGCTTGTTCTTGGCCTCTATTGTCTTTCTGCCCCAGCATGCAGCCCATGGCATTGTCATTTATGGACAGGTACATGAACAGGGGAACATTATCCCTGGGAGGTACAAAAATAGGAGCGTTAATTAGTTGCTCTTTAATGGTAAGGAAGGCTTTCTGACACTCATCGTTCCATTTCATGGAGGAGTTCTTCCTTAACAGCTTGAAGATAGGCTCACAGGTTGCTATGAGTTGAGAAATGAATCTGCTAATGAAATTGATTCTTCCCAAAAATCCCTATACTTCCTTCTCTGTCTGAGGAATGGGCATTTCCTTGATGGCCTGGATTTTGGTAGGATCCGGCTCAATCCCTTTGTGGCTAACTAGGAAACCTAGCAACTTGCCTGACTTAACACCAAAGGCGCACTTGGCGGGATTCAACTTCAAGTTGTACTTACGCAACCTATTAAAAAGTTTTGTGAGATGGTCTAAATGGTCATCCTCCTTCCGGGATTTGACAATGATGTAATCCACGTAGATCTCTATCTCTTTGTGCATTAAATTGTGGAAAAGAGCCATCATAGCTCATTGATAGGTTGCTCCGACGTTGATGAGGCCGAATGACAATTGTCTGTAGAAAAAGGTTCCCTAAGGCATGATGAAAGCAATTTTCTCACGATCTTCCTCAGCGACCATAATTTGATGGTACCCCACAAAGCAATCAGTAAAGGAGTACATGCCGTATTGAGCAGTATTGTCAATAAGAATGTGGATAAAGGGCACGAGAAAGCTATCTTTAAGGCAAGCTTTGTTCAAATCCCTGAATCCACGCAAACTCGCACCTTTCCCCCTGGTTTAGGCACGGGAACAATGTTAGATATCCACTCCGGATATGTAGACACCATGATGATACCAGCTTGAAATTGTTTCACAATTTCCTCTTTGACTTTTAAACTCCATTCAGGTTTCAATCGCCTGAGTTTTTGCCTAACTGGCTTGAATCCTTCTTTGATTGGAAGGCGATGAAGAACAATGTTAGTGGATAATCCTACCATGTCTTCATGAGACCATGCAAACACATTCTGGAATTGGGTTAATAGTGCAACCATGTCATTCCGTTGATTTGTGGTAAGGTCTGAACTAATCTGGATTAGCTTAGGGTTGTCTAAGGTTCTGAGTTTGAAAGGAGTGGTTTGATCAAGATTGGGTTTGGGTTTGTCTGCGACCCATTCCTTAATCTCCTGAGGTGTCTCAATGTCCTCTTGGATGTCCATCAAGTTTGAGTCCAACTTTGCATCAAAGTTACAGCCCTTGTGGAGAGAAGGCATGTCATCAGCAAGGACATGCACATCTAAATTCAGAGTCCTGAAATAAAAGATGCTTTCACTTAATATATGGAATTATTCGATCATACAAAAGTGTTAGCATGTGCTTGATAAAATAACTGCTAGTGCTGTAAAGGAAAGCAAGCAATTAAAGTTATCTACAGGGTAAAGGGATTTTCTGCCCATTTTACCTCGTCGACCAATGAATGGAGTGATGCTCCAATTATCGAGGAAAAGTCACGATGGAATTGCGGTGATGGAAGGATCGTCATTGTCCTCCTTCTCCTGAATGCTAACCATGACATCTGGGCAATCATCGTCTGGGGTGTATCTATTTGTATGTTCATCATAAACAATGACGCAAATACCTGCCATCATCAAGGTAAGGTCATGTTTACATTTTCATTCCTTTTCTTCCACTTCGGGATTAGGAATCAACACATCTTTTGCTTTGATTGGCACTGGTTTCGGAAACAGCATAGCCTCAACATGTGCTGGAACCTTTACTGGAGATTGCATTAACTCATGAGGTAAAGGTATAGAGAATCATGCCATGCAATAAGCTTGAGGAACCTCATTGTGCTTATGAGGATTCACATGAATGGAACTAGAAGAATAGCCTAGTAAAATTTGTTCCAATTTGTCTGGACATTTGAATAGGGTGCTTAATACCCTACTTATCTTTACCAAGCCCTTGTCCAGGTTGATGACCCAATGACATCATTTCTTGAGTGACCGACATAACCTCGGCAGAAATCTTGGGTACGGGAAGTGGCGCTCCAATAGAATGGTATTGCGTGTTACTCACTTCCAGAGTATGGAAACTGGCCGATTCAACTTCTGAATTGAAGCTGATAATTAGTAGAGTTCTTTATTCAAGATAATCCGGCTCAGCGTTGACAGTGACTAGACTGTTGTTGATAATATATTTGAGTTGTTGATGTAGCATGAGAGGAATACTCCGACCATATGTGTATCCATGGTCTCCCTAGTAAAGAAAAGTTATATCCTCGAGTCTATCTTGAGGGCGTGGAAGGATACATTGAATGTATTTGGAACAATCTCAATTGGCAACTCAATCTTTCCAATGTAATTTATTTGGGATCCATCAAAAGCTACGATGACCATACCATGGGTCGCTTTGGATTAAGCTTGAGATTGATATTCATCTTTTACCAAGGTGGCATAAGGACAGATATTTAGAGATTAGCCTCCATCTATCAATACTCCTGCTAGCATATACCCGAAAGACAAAACTGCAATATGCAAAGGCTTGCAATGACTGGTCCCTTCGGGAGGTATGTCGTCATCAGTGACGGATATCACATTATTGTTGGAAATGTGATCAACCAAATGTTAAAATTTTTCCACATCCACTGATTTTGGCAAATAGGCTTCTTCTAAAACCTTCAGCAAGATCTTTCGATGATCCTCAGAAGAGAAAACCAAGTCTAGTATCGAAATCTATTGTGGAGCTTCTCGCAAGCTTAAAACCACTTTGGCTTTATTGTGGCCCATAGTGCGGAGGAAGTTTTTAATCTTCTCCACGGGTAACTTCCCCTTTACTTCACAAGTAGGTTTAATAACCCGTTGAGGAAGATACAATGGATTTTCCTTCGACACTGTAGCAGTAGTATGAGATGTGGATCCTTCAGCTTCTCCATAATTCCATGGAACTTTGTGTAAGCTGACGACAGGATATTGTGGTCTGAAAGATAAAGAAATTGGCTCTCGTGCGGCCACTTTCATAGGATTATCAGCTCCTTTAAGTTGATTTGGTTGTATGGGAAATATTTTAACAGTCTCATCACCCACTTCAGATATAACTGCTACTGATCCCTTCCATTTGGTAGAACATGCATTCCCACCCCCAGAGTTATACGAGTGTAATCATCGCTATTTTACGGACACCGCTATCAATAAGATTACGAATAAGATGGCGGAGTGCCCAACATTCTTACGTCTTTATGAATGGCGAGAATGTGAATGATATTGACACATTTCATCAGGATTGAACCGCCCTGAGCGGGGATTGATGGGAGGGAGAAGGAAGGTAATTCTTCCTTCATTGATCAATATCTGTAATATCTCCTCCATAGATTGACCCAAATAGGTGAATTCCCTCTGATTGGCAAAATCTCGATGGGCTTTAGCATTTGTTCGCTTCACAACCTTATCCTCCATAGCTTCGCTTTCTGAAGGTGGTGAGGAGGCATTCATAACAAAAGGAAGGAGATAGACATGCTCCTACATAATTAATTGGCGTGTGACTTGATGTTGGTGGGTCACCAGTTCTGCCAATTGTTCAATTTGTTTGGAAAGAGTTTTCATCTTTCGTTCCATGGTAAACTGGAACTTTGCATAATCCCATTTATCAACACCGTCTTTGATGGGTTGGGATGATTCGCCGTTAGAATTAGAACCTTGTACAGTGCTCTAACTGATCATATTGACCTCTTCTTCTTTGTGTTGAGGAAGAGGGTTGTCTTGTATATGAGGTTGATCTAGTTTAGTGAATCTTATGTTTCAAGGCCCAACAATCTTGAGTATCATGTTCAGGTGTTCCGGTATGATAAGCACACTTCCGAGTAGCATTAAAACCCCTCCCATTAGGGTTGGCTGGTGGAAGAAGATGTGTAATTTTCTTCTGAGCAGTCAGAAGAGCAAGAATATTCTCGAGCCAGTCCCCCAAGGGTGTGAACATTTGAGGTCGCTTTACTTCTCCACTTTTAGGCAATGGAGGGTTTGAAGGTTGTGTTAGAAAAGGGGAGTAGTTTCTCATATGTATAGGCATGCTTGGATTGCCTTTTTGTCCTTGTAGTATCAAGGAAACATCCTCCTCTTTCTTTTTATAGACCCTCCGGGAGTTGTTTCCATAAGATCCGGACTGGATGTGCTCAGCAATAGCTTTAAGAGTGGCTAGGTCTTGAATTTTATCAAACTTCAATCCCATCTCAGCCATCTCGCCGTGTTTGATCATTTCAGAAAATGGTTTACCAATACCAGCTAGAACTCTTTCATAGAAAGGAGCTTCCTGTACATCTATGAAGGTCATAACCATTTCTGATTCTGTCATGGAAGGAATAACTTGAGCAGCAAGACGCCTCCACCTTTGAGCATACTCTTTAAATGACTCATTAGACTGTTTCTTGACCTTGGTAATTTGGTACCGGTCAGGAGTCATCTGAGATTAAAAACTGTATTGAGTAAGGAAGGCGTGAGCCAGCTCTTCCTAGCTATGGATCTTAGAGTTGTCTAATCTGGTATACCATGAACGGGCTTCTCCAGTCAGACTTTTTTGAAACAGCTGCATTTAGAGCTTTTCATTTTTTGCGTAAGACCCAAGTTCTCTTATGAACACCTTTAAATGTGTATAAGGATCCCCTAATCCGTCCTATTTCTCAAAATCAGGGGTCTTGAATTTCTCTGGATATTGAACATCAGGAAATATGCAAAGGTCTGTATATGAAACACTGCCATGTGTTCCAATCCCTTTGAGAACGCGGATAGTTTCTCCATTTGAAGGACCTTTTTCTTGAAATCACTGGTGTCTGGATCTCCTTTGAGATGGGTGTATTCAGGGTCTTTGTTGGTTATATCCAACTGATGTTCTGGAACTGTATTTTCCAGACCTTGAACTCCTCATTGTGTAGAGGATTCTATATGTGTAGGTATCTTCGTACCGTGAGTAGACTGGTGTAATTCTTTTATTAGGACAGCCAAGTCTGTGATTTGTTTACTCAATCCGTCAAATTCTTCTCGGGAAACAGCATTAGACTGATCAGAAGAAGACATGATTGGCTGTAGGCTTGTGGCCTTATTGGACTTTGAATGGGTAACAGGCCCAATTTCTTCCCTACAAAGACTTACGTAGTTTAGTCTCAGGGTAATATAAATGTTATCATAACCGGTTGTTAATTGATAACATGTCATGCATGCACAAATATTCTTCATATTTTCCATTACATATGGTTGAACATGGAATAGAATTACAAGTAAATGTTTTTACAGGTAATTTTAAAATGGAAAGTATGAAGAGACTTCCCTTCGCATTTGGTTTATCAGAGGCTGACCTATCTTAGGGTTACTCTCGCGGCTTTTCGGCATGAAGGTTCCCAAATAATCGCAATCTACTTGACGGGAAGTTAATCCGGTCGTTCAACTGGAGCGAATCTGAGTGGTGACTTTCCTAAGCCCCAGGGAATCATTCTTCCCACAAGTCAAGTAATCAAACACCGACAGGATAGCCTCCTGGTGGAGGGACCACACAACATACATTCACATACAACGTGTCTCACCGTTTATGCAAAATGATGACATGTGCGAAACACTAATATCACAGATAGATATTTAGCAGTGCAGTAATTAAGATGCATTCGTACACATTCATCATAAATGTAAATGTAACATTCACACACAAGCATATGATCAATTTTTAAAAGCTTGTAATGGCGGCTTAAGCCCTCTTACTGGAATCCCCAGCAGAGTCGCCACCTGTCGACGTCGGGATTTTTGAGTGTCCCTTTTCATTACTTGTTCTTTGGTGTTCTCATGTTAATGTGAGATTTGTTTGAAAAAACAAGTGAAAAAGGTCCGACATGTATAATGTCGATGATTGGACTTTAAGAGTAGACAGTTGGTGTATTTAACTGGTGGCACCAACGCAACCGAAAAGGTTTGCACATTGACCTAGTATTTTGACACTGCTAGACGGGTCTATGAAACCGCGATTCATTTTGGGTCCGGGGGATTGATTATGCGGAGGGAAGGTGTTAGGCTCCCCCTGACATCAATGAAGTTTTGTAAAAGAGGTTTTTCAAACCCTGTGCTCAATAGGAATTGAGACCTTTTTATACTTCAATTTTATTATTATATGTTCGTCTTGTTTGCTTATTTTTGAGATGAAGCATTCTTGAAAATAATATATACAACGAAGCGAACTCCTCATGGGCATGACAACCATCCAAGGAAATTCAGACATTGTAAAATAATGTACAAGCTGCTTACAGTTGAAAAATGTCCATCATGGGAACCGAATCTAGATTGAAGAACCGAACACTGTGATCAAATGATTCCTAGGCTCACATGATATCTGCAATTTGTATGGAAAAAGCGATAGCGATTATATATATAAAAGCTGTAAATATATATATACAGACATGATCAACCACCACGAAGCTACTCCATGGGGGATCGGAAATGTAAATATATAAAAGCGGTAAATATATATATGGACATGATCAACCACCACGAAGTAAACTCCAGGTGGGATGAAATGTAAATAAAGCTGTAAAAGCGATCAACTACCACGAAGTAAACTCCAGGCAGGACGAAATGTAAATAAAGCTGTAAAAGGCCACGAAGTAAACTCCAGGGCAGACAAGAATGTAAAAATATATATATATATATATATGTACAAATATATATATATAAGCAGTAAACGCACCGGATGTGAATCCAGGCTCATCGGATATGTCCGACAACAATTAAATATATAAGTATATATATAAGCAATTAAATGCACCGGATATAAAATCCAGGATCATCAGACAGAGTCTGACCACAGTTTATATATATAAGTGTGTGTATATATATATATATAAGCAATTAAACGCTCCAGACCAAAGTCTAGGCTCAATCGAGGCATAACTCAATAATGTTAGTCCATATATGAAATATATACATATATATATAAGTATATATATACAGACAGAAATGAAAACCACGGACCGAAGTCCGGGCAAACACACTCACATGACTCTCAAAGTGTACAACAGTGTGTGCTAATATGAGAAGAAGGCTTACAGTGGGCTGCCAAAGTAGACTTCTATGACTTTAAATGGATAAACACTCAGCTCCCGCCGAATAAAAGATAGCTATATGTGAGCTAACTAGTGTTTAGAAGTGAGGAAACACTCAAAAGATGTGTATGCAGAGCAAAATGGACAGGGCTTCCTCGCCTTTTTCCCTCCCTCTTATTCTCAAATGGTTGACCCCAAGGCTTATATATATAGACGGATGGCCGCAGGTACACCTGCGGTAGCCGCAGTTGTACCTGCGGTTGGTCGTGGTGCATCCGAGCCTCGCGAGTCCTGTCGTCTCGTAGTACGTGCACTCATGCACTGTAATGTCCGCTCAAACTTGCAGAACTTCAATTCGAGCATCCGAACGAGGTATATCTGACCTTCTTCGGACCGCTTGTGTCGAGAGTTACACAATGACATGGATTAGAGGTTGTACGAAGTTAGGAAGAGGGGTCTATGCCCATGGTCTTCAAGCTTTAAATTCTATCCAAAGTACTGCCACGCGTAATAGTCACTCTGGATTGTCAATCCTCAGCTCTTGTGGAACATTCTTGGATGTATGTATTTATGAAGTGTTGAGACGACGTGCCATTATTGAAGGAACAAGATAACGTTTAACTCGTCGTCGGAGTTATCGCCGGTTTGAGTTGAAAGTAGACATTGCTCAGGGTTACAGCTGAGATTGGACTACTTGTTGGTATACCGTGATATCATCTTGTTGATATGGTAAGATGAAGTTGTGACTCCTCACCGGGGTTATCGCCGGTTTAAACGGAAAATAGACGTTGCTCAGGGTTACAGCTGAGATTGGACTGCTGCTTGTTTATATGCCTCAATGTCATCTGTGGATGTTCATATCTACCCGTTGTCAACTCCAGGTCTGAGGTGTGTGTGCCTCGATAGGATGTCTGAGGTTGACGCTGATTGCATATGTTTGAGACAAGCATTTCCGGGGTTATCACCGGAACTGCAATGACATCTCTTGGGACTATCACCAAGGATGGGGTTGCTACTCCCAGTGTTGTCTCTGGGACTGGAACTGAGCGTCGCGGTGTTATCTTTGAGACAGAACTGTCCTCTCCGAAGTTTGTTGTCGGTCTTTTGATCTGCATATCTCGGGGTTATCTCCGAGATTAGAAATGACATTCCCGGTGTGTGTTCCGTGTTTGAGATAATGTTCCCGGTTTGTGTTACGGGTTGGAACTGAACTTTCGATAGTATCCGGAATGGATGTAAGCTGTCTTTCAGGGTTAGTAATAGGAGTGCAGAAAATTTACCCTCCTGCAATGTTAGTAATAGGAGTGCAGAAAATTTCAAGTGTCTACACTAACTTTCTAATTCTTGTCCTTCTTTTACGAAATTTTCGCCATAACTTCGTTATAGATATGTTTTAATCTGTTCTTCATGAACGTGTCTACCGTTCCTAACCAAGCAATAAGCATCTAACTTATACGCGATGGTTTTAAACTTTTCCATCAACAAAAATTACACTACGATGGTTTTAAATTTGTCCATCAACAACGTTTTTCACGTTCTTCACGTGTTCTTCGCGTTCTTCATTCGTTCTTCATTTTGAATCGATATTTTGATTAAGATTTTACTTTTTCATGGAATTTGATGTTATAGAACACCATTCCTTACTTATTTCACCTAATCATTCATATGATCCACTCGGATCGTTCTAATTCATTACGAATCTTACACTTCCTTAAGAAATTTATAAAATAAACTTCTAATTCTTATTTCATCTTTTTCTCATGATTTCAACCATATAAAATCATTCTTAACATCTCTTACTTCTTATTCTCATTAAGATATGATTTTAACATATAAACTTAAAGAAAATTATCTAGAAGTTAGGTTTTCGGATTACCTTTTTTCTTTAATCTTTTTCTTTCGGACAAAGTTTGCTAACGAGCAAGCTTTTCTTCCTTCTTCTCCTTCTCATCCGACATCTCTCTCTCTCTCTCTCTCAAGTGTTATAGGATTTTTCAAAATCCTAAACAAATGTATTAAGCTTCCTATTTATAGAAAACCAAAGTTAGGGGTAAAATAGTCATTTTGCCCCAACCTCCTTACTATTCACACCTCCTCAATAGACCTCCTTGCTATTCACGAAGCTTCCAAGGAAACATCGTGCTTCCGTCTTGCAGAAATTCGTCCGACAGTTCGAAAACTGCGATTCTCGGAATCCAAATATTTTTGGATATTTCGTCTTTCGTTTACCGATTAACTTTTACACATTCTTCGGATCTCCGAAAAATTGAAAAACAACGATAAGCGTTTTCCTTCACGTTTTCCCCAAACGTAGTTAAATAAGTGAAAAGTACATAACAGTACTTTTTATCATTTTTATTTCGTCCAATTTTTGCACATTTTTTGAGAAAAACTTTTATCGGCTTACTTAACTTTTTACGATATATTATCGTCAAATCTTTCGGCGGAATGTCATTTCGACATACCGAACTCTCAGAAAGGCTTAGGTTATTCAAACCCTAACCCTTAGGGTTTCGTCAGGTGAATAGTGCCTATTTCATCTTTTTCTCCAAAAATATTTTGTTCCTAGAAAAATTTCATTTTCATCTTAAAAATTCTTACTCGTTCAGTCTAGCTCATAGCCAGAATTCTCCCAATTTATAATCATTCTAGATTCTAGAACGATTAATAAACACATAGCACATAATAGTATTAATAAAAATTCATTTTATTAATAAGTAATTCTTTAAATCTTAAATTCTGGACAATCCGAATTTCCGGGTTGTCACATTTTTCCCTCCTTATAAAAATTTCGTCCTCGAAATTTCTAAAACCACACCCATACCTGGGTGCCTACAACCTTTAGCAAAGGTTTAATCTCAATTTATCCTTCTCACAAGGATCATCTGTTGACATAATTTTCATTAGTTAAACCTCACGCTTAACTATACTTTCAATCTTTCGGGTCCTCACATTCACCCATTCTTCACAGAATTTCATCCTTGAAATTTTAATTTACCCTTCTTCTCAACTTCTCTTCAAAGAAGTTCTTATCTTTCAAACATTCCTTACCCTTCATAACTTTCCAAGAATCATGAAGTAGAAGGAATAAATAGGAATATAAAGATTCCTTTAAAACATTTCATACTTTTGCTAAGGGGTTAAATAAACCATAAACTCTTACTTGGTTTAACAGCATTTCACCGTAAACCCTTCTTTCACGGTCAGTTTACAATCACAAAGAATGTAAACTACCTCTTCCATACGTAGGTGATTACCCATCACAGAACCCATTTCAGGGTATTTTCACCTCAGACTTAATCATTAGATTCCACACCAAAACAATTTGGTTTGGCATAACTCTTCAAAGAAAGCTCGATTTTCTTTTAATCATGACATATAATTCGTCTTAGTCAAATCAATTAGCTTAGACCATACCAATAAATTGGACATCAACTTGAAATATTTGTCTAGTCAAATCAATTGACACCGACTACTTCTTTAAATTCTTTCGCAATACATCAAAACATTTTGTGACGTCATGATACTATACTTTTCACAATACGTTGAGGACTTCGTCAGCTTATGACTTCGTCATTATACATCATACCATAGCAGATTGTTGATCCTAAGATCACATCCACCACTAGGTTCAATTGCATTAATAACTCCATCCTTTTACCATCTTTGCATCAAATGCACTGATCATATAAAATTCATTTTGATATTTCAAATCAATTTCTGTCTAGCTGAAATAATTAGCATAGACATACCAAGAATAGTTCTTTTAAAATCCATTGGTTCCAAAAGTTGAACCAATTCTTTCCTTTTCAAAACGCGTACACATAAGAACGATTTCAAGAAACTTCGAAATCTAGCATAGCTAGATGACTTGGAATATACTATTCTCCATCTTCCTTCGTTGTCTTACTTGTGATAATACTTAATCTTCTCTAGCACCTTCAATGCCAATTTTACTGAAAATAACTCGTTTCCAGTGTACACATCCCTATACCTTAGTACAGTCCATCAACTTACCACACATTATGAGTTCAGGAACTTTCCACAATAATATGAGTTTAAGAACTATCCCAGACAGACCATAAGCATCCATTCGCTGAGAAGTTCAAAAACATACTGTGACGCCCCCAAATCTAGGTTGCCTAACCTCGGGTTTAGTGCTCACGATCCATCATATATATCACATCAAACTATTCATTCATTAATGAAAAACATCATTCATAATATTCCTTAATTCAACTTATAACAATATCCTAGGTTAACTAACCTTGACATAACTTACATACCCTTATATAACCAAATGGTTTACATAAATAATTACATAATACAACATAACCATTAGAAGTTGACAATAACTACTCCTGAGCCTTGCCTTTGCCATTGTCCCTATTAGAACCTTCTGCTAAATTGGCATTAGTTGAAATATTTTATTTAAACAAGGGTGAGCAACGAGTTTGCTCAACAAGTTAAAATATACAATAAATGATATATATCATGAATAGAAGAGTCTAGCTTCTATAGAACTTCAGTAATAATTAAACGATTTCAAAGTATCAGAATAATAATTCAATCTCAATAATAAAACTTTCTCCCATTTCATACTGAATAACATATCAGAGATGAAAGAGTAAAATTCTTTCAAAGATTCAATAATATTCAATTGAATAAGAAGAATTAACAATACTGCAACAATATTCAATAAAGTGGGATATACCCAAATTTCATGCTGAGTGATCACAAAAGGATCATGAACTAATAGAGGAATCATTTAGTTATTAAAACTAAATTACCACAAGAATATAAATTTGTTATAAAAATTAAACTATACTCTTCTGCAAGTACCTGGAGTGGCCAACTCCTTTGTACCCTATATTATGCATACTACTCAATAATAGCACATAGGTCGATTTACGACATTAAAATTTGTTCATCTCAGTCTTACTTCACGAGTTCGTACCACAACAATATGGTGTAGATTACTTTCAAAGAAATACTATGATTTCAATAATTAATAACAATACTAATCTAGCCGAAACCAATGGCATAGATCTTCCAATAACAATTCAATTCATAATAAATAAAACATTTCATGCTTTAACAAATATTAGTCTCGCCAAAACAATTAGCTAAGACATGATTTATAAATAGTTCAAATAGTAGAACAAGAATCAATTGCACTACGTGCGAATTTCAACAATCATTATAGATGTGAATAACTATCAATAATTATTCACTACCATGCTTGAAAAATAGTAACTCAAGTTGAGTTACGAAACTTGCCTGATTCGTGGACTACTACTACGTAATGTAAGTTAACTTCTTCTGTAAGACCTATCATTGATAAGACCGATCTCTTAATTAGCATCACATATCTTACTCATAGCAATTTAACATGAAATCACATAACCAATCCTTATAGAGTACACTATACTATCTTAGACTTAACACTTACTCGTTCATTTATAAGTTCGAAATATAACTTGACAAACTATTTATGAACTCAGTAGACTTAATATATCATTTTAGTTTCTATTTTAGCAAGCTAAAACAAAACTGACTTCTTCCCGACATTTCGGTTTCCTTTTCAAAGAACTCCGAAATGTTCATTTCGGGAAGCTGAAATACACTATTCATGAAAATATGAAATCAGCTTATTATTTTTTTAATCTTTTGGCCAATCATATATACATATATTTCATACACAAAAAGTATTTTTCTGGAATTTTTCAACTCCCTTAAGTATTTTTCAAAAGTCAATTTTTTGTTAATTCCTTAAGAAATTAGCTACCTCGTGCTTAACTCCAAAAATTCCCAACTCTTGGCGGGATCTTACACATGTTAACATGAGCCTTTAGTTTAAATTTTGTGGCCATCGGAGTTATAGAACTCCAATTATAGCGATTTTCGTCGAAAAAAACCAAATATTGAAATAGTCATAACTTGGTCATTTTAAGTCGGAATGAGCTCATTTTTGGACAGGAGGTACTTTATACCATATATTTTCTTGTCCCAGAAGGTTGGAATTTATTTCACAATTTAAGTGGCCAAAATAGCACTTACAAAATTTTGGACAATAGCTTTTTCTCTTTTTTCACTTTTTCGTGCTTTGTTAAAAATAGTCCATATGAAAATCTACAACTCCTTTTTCATTGATTCCACTTGGAGATGTTAGAAAACTTATCATAGTATCCTTCCAAATATTTTCCAAAATTTTTGAATGTCAGAAAAATGACAAAACTACCCCCTACCCTTGACTGTCCAAAATAGTCTATTTTTCCTTAAAAGACACAAAATTGTTTTTCCTAAAACAGTCATAACTTTTTCATTTTAAAACATTTTTAGGCAATTCTTGTGCCCACGTGAAGCTAACTTTCGGGACTACAACTTTTATTCTTTGACCTTTTCCAAATTCAAAACAAAGAATTCCAGAAATTCCGTGTAAAGTAACTCTCTCCTCCGAAGTCGGATTTAGTCCGTTCAGAGTCTATGGAAAGCTTATTTAGTGCACGACAATATACCAAAGGCCCGGAATTTTTAGGGAATTCTAGCTAATCCCGAATTTTCTGTTTAGGGACAACAGTCACTAGCTTTTCTAAGCTTTATAAAAACTGTTTTACTTTTCTTTCTTTGGATCAAACTTTTAACACCTAAAATGGTTAGATCTACACATAACACAATCTAAAACATGTAGATCAAGAGTTTTAAAGTTCAAAACATAAGTTCTTTATTTCATCAAATTATTAAATAAAAATACATAAACTAAGTGTTTAGGGTTTATACCTTTTTTTCCTTTTGGTTTTTCTTCTTCTTCTTCTTCTTCTTCTTGTTTTGTAGGTGGAGCTCTAAGTCATGAACCAAAGCTACTCTTCTACTTCTCTCTAATAATTTGTTTTTTTTTTCTTTATCTATTTAGAATGAGATGGAATAATTTATTTGTAAAATAGATGAGGGATATTTATAGTAGGAGAAATGCATACATATAACATATGTATGTATGTATATATAAAATCTCCCAAAATCCCTTCCATATCTCTTTCATATCTTTTCTATCTTTCAAAACCTTTTTTTCTTTCTCTCATATCTCTACAAAATCTTATAAATCTCTCCAAATCTTAGCATATCAAATCATATCTTACCAAATATCTCTATATCTTTTCATATCTTCCAAATATCTTAGCAAATCTATGAAAATAAAATGTGCTTATTTTCTCACCCCTTGGGCTAAATGTTGGGCCAATCCTTTACGTGTTTGGGCTCTCTAATAATTTTTTTGGGCCATGTATAAAATATCATAGTCCAATATATTTAATTGTTCTTAAATTAATTAACTACAAGTCTCATGCTTAAATAAACACTTGGGCTACAAATTAATTCTTTGGGCCTTAAAATCAACTTAGTTCTATACTTATTAATTTTTATCCATTCCCCATTATTGAATTAGGGTTCCCTTACACACATTACTAAGTTAATTTCTTACTCATATATCTTTAATTTCATAACCCAATTAGACTTGCTATTCTTAGGTTATAAAATTAATTAATTAAGATTTATAAAATAAATCTCTTAGATTAGTATATCTTTTTAAATACCAACATTCTCTTAAATTATAACTCATTAGGTTATTTAATTATCATACCTAATATATGTATTAGGTTACATAACTTCATTAGTCATCTCTTTACTAAATAAATGTATACACATTATATAATATATATTTACTCAATCACGTACATAATTCACATATGTCCTAACATATTTCCCCTAGTTTATTAACTTATTAGCCCAAATTGACTTAATAAGTTATAAACACATACATACTCATCTCAATAATCAATTACTTAAGGATTGCAAATCTTTTTAATTTAATAATAAAGGCTAACATTCAAGCTATGTTAATTTCTTACATAACTTTCATTACTCTTCCATGAAAATGATTAATTATAGTTCTTAGTTAATAAATTAACTATCTAACTTAATTATCATATACACTTATATGATTCAAGTACTTTCTTTTCATTTTTTTTCAAAAAATTTGAATTATGTGAAATTTTGGGTTCTCACATTCTCCCCTCCTTATAAAGATTTCGTCCTCGGAATCACCGCTTTCTTACTCTCTAATATCTTTTAAAGTTGTATCATCAAATCATTTATATCAACACAATATTAATTTGTGTTTCATATACTAACTTGTGACTTGGGATCTATAAAAGAAAACCATTCGCAGCTATATCTACCCAATATTTCTCGCGTAATTCATTTACTCAACTAAATCATTACCTACCACCACCTCTTGGTAGACATCGTGATCTTGCAACTTCATGTTGAATGTCTGCAAGGCCATCGATCTTCCCAACCGAAAGAGGTCCTTTGATCCCCAGTGTTCCACTGCTGTTTCCTCTATTGTTGCTTCCTCTTTCTGCATTCTTCTTTGTATAGTTACGAATTTGATGTTCTAGCGATCCACATGAAAAATAACCTAGTATCTTCTTTGAACTTGGACAATTTGGAGAGATGTGTCCTTATTGTCCATAATTAAAACACACTCCTTTTCCCTTCAAACATACTCCCAGATGCTTTTTACTACAATTTGCACATACATCACCTCTCTTCCTATTATCTCCTGACTTGTCTCCAGATTAAGTATTGTCTTTCCACTTACACTTATTAGAGTTACTTCCTCCACTGCTACCTCCTTCATTCGTCTTTTTCTTCTTTTCTTGATGATACCTTGACACAGCTTCACTTCCTCCTTCAGCGATGATTGCTCTTTCCAGCAGGGCTGAAAATGTCTTAATCTTCAACACAGCTACCTTGCTATATATCCCTGGCTTCAGTCCATTCTCAGGCCTTCGCGCCTTTCGTACCTCAGTGTCCACCTTATGCGGAGCAAATCTCTCTAGTTCGTTGAATTTAGCGGCGTATTCTGCAACTGTCATATTCTCCTGCTTTAACTCCAAAAAGCTTACTTCCATTCTTACTTGCATACTTTTTGAGAAATAATTTTTGAAAAATAATTCCTTAAACCTTGTCCAGTTACTTTAGTTTTTTGTCTCCCACAAAGAATTCATTTCACCCTTCATCAAATAGGTTTTTCATTTTGCTCTCGCCACTACTCTAGCAATAACAAAAGCTTTTCCATCTCCTTTACCCATGTCCACCCTTCATTGAATAGGTAGTACTTTAAAGTCTTTAAAGTTAGCCAATCGATTAGTCTGGTTGATTTTTGTCATTCTCTCTAGTTTGCATACTCTGAGCTAGCAATAAGTTCGCATCGAAAGCTTTCTTATGTGACCACATCTGATTATGAGTGAAATAAAGTATACCTTACCTTTATCTTTATGCCACATCTTATTAGTAGTATACAAAATTTTAAACTTAAACCAATTTCATCTTTATAGATTATCTAATTCAGTTTACTGAATTATCAAATTCCTCATATAATCATCTTAATAATTTAATTCTCAAAATTTTATTACTTATTCAAACATATAATCATATCATTGCATTTATATTCATGCAAATAGTACATAGTACTTTTCAGTACATAGCACATACAACTACAAACGGTTACTATCCCTTTGTGACAAAAGTTGGGATTCATTACTACAACTTTACACAAAAAGTTGAGACATACAAAAGTTGTCTTAATATTCATACCAAAGCGAATATTATACTCCAAAAGATTATACTCCTCACACTTAATCTTTCTTCCATCCACTTCCTCCATCTGTCTTCTTTTTAGGACAATTCTTAACCCTATGACACGTTTCACCACATGCAAAACATCCTCCTTTCTTTGGTTTAGGACAATTTGGTGATAGATGTCCTTCTTGACCACAATTGTAACACACATTCTTAACCCACATACATTCCCCCGAATGGTTCTTTCCACACTTGCCACATGCTTGTTTCTTCTTTGAATGCGAATTCTCTGAGTTGTTGTCACTGTCGTAGTTCTCTTTCCTTTTATTACCCTCTTTTTCTTACTTACATCTTTAGATGATACACTACACTTAACCCTCATTCTATCGACTTGTACCTTCAGATTATTTCATTCTTCTATCATCTCGCGTAATGCTCTTTCTGTCTTCCATAATTCCTCCAGGAGAAGTACTTTAGTCCTTAAATCTTGAACTTCTGCAGATGCTTGACCTTCTTGATTGCTACTTTGCCTTCTTCCCCATCTTTGATCTTTATTTCTGGCTCCACCTTAGTTTCTTTGGAATATACTTCTTCCTCTTCATCCAGCTCCATCTCGGGGTACTCGTCATGATCGCTTGCTAGATTTACTGCAGGTTCGTCTCTTAAAAATTCCTCAACTAACTCACTTTGAGCTGCACCTCGGCTAATGGCATTGGTGCTGTTGCTAACATTTCCGTAACCATCTTATAATCTCCTGACATCCTTTCACCAGTTTTAAACAACTTCATTAGTACATCACTATCAAACATAATCCATAAACACTGAGTGTCCCCATATCTTACTATTGATGAATTTTCCTAATCCATCAGTTAGAACTCTAAACAAGTTTTCTCTATCCTGTTTATGGTTATATTCCTAAGGCTTTTCCCCCCAACTAAGGTTTATAACCTACAACTTTGATACCAACTTGTGATGCCCCCAAATTTGGGTTCCCTAACCTCGGGTTTAGTGCCCACGATCCATCATATATATCACATCTAACTATTCATTCATTAATGAAAAACATCATTCATAATATTCCTTAATTCAACTTATAACAATATCCCAGGTTAACTAACCTTGACATAACTTACATACCCTTATATAACCAAAAGGTTTACATAAATAATGACATAATAAAACATAACCATTAGAAGTTGACAATAACTACTCATGAACCTTGCCTTTGCCTTTGTCCCTGTTAGAACCTTCTGCTACATTGGCATTAGCTGAAATATTTTATTTAAGCAAGGGTGAGCAATGAGTTTGCTCAACAAGTTAAAATATACAATAAATGATATATATCAAGAATAGAAGAGTCTGGCTTCTATAGAACTTCAGCAATAATCAAACGATTTCAAAGTATCGGAATAATAATTCAATCTCAATAATAAAACTTTCTCCCATTTCATACTGAATAACATATCAGAGATGAAAGAGTAAAATTCTTTCAAAGATTCAATAATATTCAATTGAATAAGAAGAATTAACAATACTACAACAATATTTAATAAAGTGAGATATACCCAGATTTCATACTGAGTGATCACAAAAGGATCATGAACTAATAGAGGAATCATTTAGTTATTAAAACTAAATTACCACAAGAATATAAATTATTTATAAAAACTAAACTATACTATTCTGCAAGTACCTGTAGCGGCCAACTCCTTTGTACCCTATATTATGCATAATACTCAATAATAGCGCATATATCGATTTACGACATTAAAATTTGTTCATCTCAGTCTTACGTCACGAGTTCGTACCACAACAATATGGTTTAGATTACTTTCAAAGAAATACTATGATTTCAATAATTAATAACAATACTAATCTAGCTGAAACCAATGGCATAGATCTTCCAATAACAATTCAGTTCATAATAAATAAAACATTTCATGCATTAACAAATATTAGTCTAGACAAAACAATTAGCTGAGACATGATTTATAAATAGTTCAAATAATTGAACAAGAATCAATTACACTACGTGCGAATTTCAACAATCATTATAGATGTGAATAACAATCAATAATTATTCACTACCATGCTTGAAAAATAGTAACTCAAGTTGAGTTAGGAAATTTGCCTGATTCGTGGACTATTGCTATGCAATTTAAGTTAACTTCTTTTGTAAGACCTATCATTGATAAGATTGATCTCTTAATTAGCATCACATATCTTACTCATAGCAATTTAACATGAAATCACATAACCAATCATTAATGAGTACACTATACTATCTTAGACTTAACACTTACTCGTTCATTTATAAGTTCGTAATATAACTTGACAAACTATTTATGAACTCAGTAGACTTAATATATCATTTTAGTTTCTATTTTAGCAAGCTAAAACAAAACTGACTTCTCTTCCTGACATATCAGTTTCCCTTTTCAGCAACCTGAAATGTTCATTTCGGGAAGCTGAAATACACTATTCATAAAAATATAAAATTAGCTTATTATTTTTTAATCTTATGGGCAATCATATATATACATATATTTCATACACAAAAAGTATTTTTCTGGAATTTTTCAACTCCCTTAAGTATTTTTTGAAAATCAATTTCTAGTTAATTCCTTAAGATAATAGCTACCTCGTGCTTAACTCCAGAAATTCCCAACTCTTGGCAGGATCTTACACATGTTAACGTGAGCCTCCAGTTTAAATTTTGTGGCCATCGGAGTTATAGAACTCCGGTTATAGCGGTTTTCGTCAAAAAAAACCCCAAATATTGAAATAATCATAACTTGGTCATTTTAAGTCGGAATGAGCTCATTTTTGGACAGGAGGCACTTTATACCATATATTTTCATGTCCAAAAAGGCCGGAATTTATTTCACAATTTAAGTGTCCGAAACAGCCCTTACAAAATTTTGGACAGTAACTTTTTCTCCTTTTTCGTGCTTTGTTAAAAATAGTCTATACGAAAATCTACAACTCTTTTTTCAGTGATTCCACTTGGAGATGTTAGAAAACTTATCATAATATTCTTCCAAATTTTTCCAGAATTTTTGAATGTCAGAAAAATGACGAAACTAACCCCTACCCTTGACTGTCCAAAATAGTCTATTTTTTCTTAAAAGACACAAAATTGTTTTTGCTAAAACAGTCATAACTTTTTTGTTTTAAAACATTTTTAGGCAATTCTTGAGCCCACGCGAAGCTAACTTCCAGGACTACAACTTTTATTCTTTGACCTTTTCCAAATTCTAAAGACAGAATTCCAAAAATTCCGTGTAAAGTGACTGACCTGAGTTTATTTTCCAGTTTTGACGCTACTACTTTGAAATATCATAACTCTCTCCTACGAAGTAGGATTTAGTCCGTTCTGGAGTCTATGGAAAGCCAATTCAATGTACTACAATATACCAATGGCCTAAAAATTTTAGGGCATTATATCTAACCCCAAATTTTCTGTTTAGGGACAGCAGTCACTAACTTTTCTAAGCTTTATAAAAACTGTTTTACTTATCTTTCTTTGGATCAAACTTTTAACACCTAAAATGGTTAGATCTACACATAACAGACTCTAAAACATGTAGATCAAGAGTTTTAAAGTTCAAAACATAAGTTCTTTATTTCATCAAATTATTAAATAAAAATACATAAACTAAGTGTTTAGGGTTTATACCTTTTCCTTTTGGGTTTTTCTTCTTCTTCTTCTTGTTCTTGCTAGGTGGAGCTCTAAGTCATGAACCAAAGCTACTCTTCTACTTCTCTCTAATAATTTGTTTTTCTTTCTGTATCTATTTAAAATGAGATGGAAAAATTTATTTGTAAAATAGATGAGGGATATTTATAGCACGAGAAATGCATACATAAAACATATGTATGTATATATAAAATCTCCCAAAATCCCTTCCATATCTCTTTCATATCTATCCAATATCTTTTCTCTTTCTCTCTCTTATCTCTACAAAATCTTACAAATCTCTCCAAATCTTAGCATATCAAATCATATCTTACCAAATATCTCTATATCTTTTTCATATCTTCCAAATATTTTAGCAAATCTATGAAAATAACATGTGCTTATTTTCTCACCCATTGGGCTAAATGTTGCGCCAATCCTTTACTTGTTTGGGCTCTCTAATAATTATTTTGGGCCATGTATAAAATATCATAGTCCAATATATTTAATTGTTCTTAAATTAATTAACTACAAGTCTCATGCTTAAATAAATACTTGGGCTACAAATTAATTCTTTGGGTCTTAAAATCAACTTAGTTCTATACTTATTAATTTTTATCCATTCCCCATTATTGAATTAGGGTTCCCTTACACACATTACTAAGTTAATTTCTTATTCATATATTTTTAATTATATAACCCAATTAGACTTGTTATTCTTAGGTTATAAAATTAATTAATTAAGATTTATAAAATTAATCTCTTAGGATTAGTATATATTTTTAAATACCAACATTCTCTTAAATTATAACTCATTAGGTTATTTAATTATCATACCTAATATATGAATTAGGTTACATAACTCTTCATTACTCATCTCTTTACTAAATAAATGTATACACATTATATAATACATATTTACTCAATGACGTACATAATTCACATATGTCCTAACATATTTCCCCTAGTTTATTAACTTATTAGCCCAAATTGACTTAATAAGTTATAAACGCATACATACTCATCTCAATAATCAATCACTTAAGGATTGCAAATCCTTTTAATTTAATAATCAAGCCTAACATTCAAGCTATGTTAATTTCTTACATAACTTTCATTACTCTTCCTTGAAAATGATTAATTATACTTCTTAGTTAATAAATTAACTATCTAACTTAATTATCGTATACACTTATATGATTTAAGTACTTTCTTTTCTTTGTTTTTTTTGAAAAATTTGAATTATGTGAAATTCTGGGTTCTCACACATACCATATAATTATGAGTCACGAATTTACCATAAGTATGAGTTTCAAGAACTCGCACCTACTTTATCGTTCTCTACCTATCAAGTATATACATGAGAAAAGATTCACCTTCTCGTCATATACATACTGATAGTGTGACCAATTCCAATGATTATCACGGTAATAAACTGAGCAGTTGTTACACCAAAGCACAAACCTCTGTCCATAACAAAGGTTCATACAACTCAGCTATCACATGAGTCCTCAATTGAAATCTTACAAATTTTGACTTTCTCTTTACTTAATACGAATTTTCTTTAATTCGTTTGCTATCCTTTACAACTAAATCTGAGTTCTTCTTCCCGAACTACTTTGTAGTACCATTCATTCATAGCATTAACTATAAATCATTCATCGTTTAATAGATCTTCTGTTATTATGATTTACTATGATCACATGGTGATCTCCTTCCTTAATCGTCTAACTCAATGATTTTCTTATCCTTCTCTCTACGATTATAGCCTTAGGTACTCATACCTAAGGTTTATAATCTATCAGCCTTGATACCAATCTGTAATGCCCCAAAATCTGGTCTATCTTCACAATCGGATTCTGTGCGTCACTAGTACATCATTTATTCCAAACATGCATCATTATATAGCTAAATATAACAACATACATTCTCAAATCCCAGGTTTTAAACCTTATAACCTCGTTCATTACAAAGAATGATAATTACATTATTCCTTACATCTTGCACGAGTGACTTTTATCCGCCACTAAGGATACATAATCGTTCATTAAACTATTCTATAGTTTAATTCTATCATTCTATATTACAAGTCTTTGCTTGATCTTCACGCTCATTCATATAATGAATGTCACTTCTTCTGGATACCGATCAGCTTGATCTTTACAGAATCCTTAAGTTCTTCTAACATAGTTCTCTGAAAATGTTTTTATTTAAAGGAAGTATGAGCATTCAATTGCTCAGCAAGTCATAGTAGTTGAACAAACAACTTCAAGAATTTTAACATTCCTTTAAGACTTAAATAACCGAACAAAGGTTATGAAGCAGCTTGAATAATAGGAATAATCTCGATTCCTATCATTTTAAAACATTAGTCACATTCACTTTAACATACTTTTATTTTTCTACCTTCTTTCATACCCATCCTGTCTGGCTAGAATCAATAACACAAAATTAACAATACCGGTTTATGTATAAATAGAACATTCTTTTATTGAACAGTTCAGTCACAGAATAGTTCATCTCATAGAAACACCGAAGTGTTCACATTGTGGCACAAGGCCTCATACGTTCTACCACCTTGTACAAATATCACACATTTGCACATAGATAGAACTTCTCAAGTTCAACATTTGAGAAGTTTTAGAAACTAGCATTCATTTAAAATATGAATAAAGTTAGGAAACTTGCCTTACGCACAACTACAACTTATAGTTTACGCTGAACTGCTCATTCCAATTCCTATGTAGCACATAAGGAAATAACACATATACCAATTAATCATATACTTGACTTTCATATTGGTTTACTTAAATTTATTTCTTAGGGTTCGCGTTCTTACAATCTAAGTTTACGCGACCAACTTCCTTTACCGATTAACGGCTTCATGACATACGAAGATGTCTTACTCAATACGTTCATCATCTTTGATGATTTACATTCTTATCTTATTCTTATAACTCTCCTAGGACTCAGAACACATCATCTCTCTGCTAGTAGTTCATATGGTACTCTTAGTGGTTTCCCACAAATAACCAACAAACAAGTTCCCATCTCATCTATACTGCCCACAACAGTGAGTTAGATAGTTTGCCAGTTTCGTATATACCTTCGCTCTCTGAAGGAATTGTTTAGCCCAGCTCCCATATGTCAACCATCAAAGTTTACGATTGCACCACAACCTAATTTATCTTAACTTATCCGAACAATTAAACTATAACATTCGTTAAGTCAAATTTCTTATTCCTTATGGCTTTCTGGCAACTAAATGTCATACCTCAGGATTTATTCTTACCGCGTAAGCCATACAGTCTTTGTGACGCCCCCAAATTTAGGTACTTGAAACCCAAATTCAATACTTTACGATACCATTTCTTTGAGCGGAATAATAATATTGTCATAAATATCAAACTTAATTTACATATCAAAGTTGTCTAAATCCCAGGTACGCGACCTTAAAACTTTTCATTACATGATAGATAATAAATATCATCATCTTATTTAAGTCTAGCTATTACATAAGATAACACAAACTTAATCTGAAAGCTTTCCTTTCCCTTTGTTCCTGGCAAAGCCCTCTAGTTGGTCATACTTAACTGAAAACATTTAATTTAAGCAAGGATGAGCATTTGAGTGCCCAACAAGTAATAACAATTATAAATATTAGCTGAAAGGATTAAATGTTTTCTTTTTACTACCCTTATACAACAAATCAAAAGTTGTGAAGTAATCTGAACCGATAATAATAACATAACAACTCTCTATCGAATTTTTGAAACTACGTACTGACTATAAATAGGGTTAACGTAACATACTATGAACATTGTTTTCAATTTTCAAATAGGTTTAGCAGTACTTCATCCGCAAACCGTCATAACTTATGGGCACGGGGGGTGATCAGCTCTTTATGCCCTGTATTGATCAATACTACATACAAGAACGATATTATCGTTCACTCTGTCTGCCTTGGGCACATAAAAGTTTTCCCGTGTTCGGGATGTTCATACTTAGTCGAGAATCCAAATCAAAACAATTTGATTGGATACAAAAAGGTTTTATCATATTCAACTATGTTTCTAAATCTATGTTTAGCTGGTCAAATAGCTTAGACGACTCTTTGTTATCGTATACATACTGATATCAATAGGTATATATATATATATATATATATATATATATATATATATATGTTGATATCATTAAATACAATGATTATCCAAGTGGGGACACTTGAATAACCATATTTAGAAATTAACGAACATAATATATATATCTGAATTATAATATAGTACCATGTTGATAATCAATGATCGGATATAACATATATAACAACAGGGTTAATAATCTGGTATAATAATAATAAAATTCTGAAACTTTCTTACTCATGTCCATTGCATAAATAAAATGCAAAGGTAAGATATTTGCCTGGTCTGCTGCTTACACAACTTAATTCTATCCTTAATTCAACGACCTATCATTTATAAGATTGTTCTATTTATTAGAATAACATACTATAACACATAGCACTGCTTATTGCAGTCAACACATAACCTAATCACCTTATCACACATATTTAACAGTCATTGAATCACAAACAAATATTAATACAATCAAAATATCTAAGTCCAGAACAATCTATGAAACATGTCGGTGTTCTGACAGCTTTATCGGGTAATTATCGAGTCTAAGACTCTATTCTAAAGTTCAATATCTGTTAGTATTTGTCATATCATTTTTAAATGACTTATAATAATTTTAAAACATTTATTATAATTTATCATAAATTTTCAGACACCGGTATCATTATTAAATGATTTAAATAGTAAATAATTCTATTATCATTAACGTTTAATTAATATTAAACTATTAATGAAACCCTTGCCAAAATATTAAAGTTTTTTATATTAACTCAAAATATTTTTTAAACATTTATATTACCCTTAAATGATTTTTAAAATATTTAAAATCATTTTTAAATAATTACCATTAATATTAAAATATTAATGTATTATTCCTCAAAATATTAAAGGTCATTAAGTATAACTTAAAAATATTTTTTTATACATTTATATACTTTTTAAATGATTTTAAATAAATAAAATCATTTATAAATTATTTATTTAATATAATTTATTAAATAAATCCAATATCATTTAACATTAAATTAATATCATTAATATTAAATTATTAATGAAATTATCCTTTAAATATTAAAAGTTATATTTTATAACTTAAAATATCTTTAAACACTTTCTTTCCATTTAAAATGATTTTTATAATATTAAAATCATTTTTGAACTAATTTATTTAATATATTTATTAAATAACTCTAACATCATTAATATTAAAATATTAATATTTTTCATGACAAAATATCATAAGTTATATTTTATAACTTCAAATATTTTTATAACATTTTAATCATTATTATATAATTTTTCAATCACTAATTCTATTTTTCATAATTTATTTAATACATTTATTAAATAACTTAAATATTATTAATATTATGTAATGAAATTCATCACAAAATATTAAAAATAACTTAAAATATTTTACGATAACATAATATAATTTTAAATGATTTTTTAAGTAGTAAAATCATTTTAAGTAATTTATTTAATATTATAATTAAATAAATTAAATACCATTAATATTCCAAAAATAATAAATATTAATGAAATATATTCAAAATAATTATAAACCTATTTTTAGACTTTAAAATAATTTTTAGGAATTTATTTTGTATTTTTAATAATTAAAAACAATTTAATACTAATTATTAAATAAAAATAATAATTTTATGAATAAACTAAGCTAAAGACCACTATAGCTTACAGTAATCGTCGTATTATAGGTGTTCTTCATGAAACCCAAAAAATCAATTCAGTTACTGAGTGACCAAGTTTAACCAAGAATATCTGACAGATCGTAATGTTTCTGGCATGTTGTTAGTCAGATCTTGTAGTGCTAATGCAAGACTACAATATCCAACAACAAACATGTTCAACCAACACATAACCAAAGATATCTGAGCCATTAAAGTAGCTGTCAGAGGCTGTTCTTCATTTCTGGGTTGCTCAGTAATGAAGAACAGTTCGAGCATGCACTTTTGGGCTTCCACAACTTGCAATCCGTGTAATGTTTTTATGATCTATCAATTTCAGGTTGTAGACAACACATACGACTACAGATCTAACACATAACATCATCATAACAACAACAAATCAAGCATCTAATGCTCGGTCAAACCACGACAGAAATAGTGTTCTTCAAATTTCTGGGTTTTTTTCTAGAAATGCCAAAACAGTGCGAGTAGCCTACTTTGACTACTTGCTCTTTTCAATATGTTGATGTTTTAAGAGATCTAAAGACATTTATCTAAAGTCCAGACAACAGGCTACAAAGTAGTTACAGCAACAACATCAAATATTACAAAACCTGACAGATCTAATGATTGAATACGTTGTCAGAAACTGGTTCATGGTTTCTGGGTTGCCTAGAAATGGTCTGGTCATGGTCGGTTAACGACCTTTGACCAAGAATAACTTGCAATCTAGACCAGATCTAAGTCTAATTCTTGATCCAAATCAAAGCTAGCATTACATACTACAAATACAAAGCTTTAAACAATAAAAAACCAAGATCATACAAGAATCTAAAGGCACTGACATTCATTGTCATACCAAAATTTCAAAATTTTTTAGAATTCTAAAAACACCAATTTCGAGAATCTAAGTGTTATGGATCTGAGTTATAACAACCCAAATCACTCAATAAAATCCTATTACACAACTTTAAACATCTAAACACAAAGATTAACATGAATCATAAGGATTTCTAAGTTTATGGTTTTTATACCTTTCTATGAACCAATTCTTGATTCTGGCTTTCTGATCTGCTAGAAGTGATAGTGGGGCTTGATTAGGGACTGGTCCAACACTATAATTCGAAGGTTTGGACTTGAGAGAGTTTTGGTTGAGTGTTGTGATCAAATGAGGCTTGAATATGACATTCTCTCTCTCATAATCTATATATAATATGGTGTAATGTTATGGCTGATCAGATTTTGAATGATTAAAGCTTATTACTAGACCACATGGCTAGCTAGAGTTGGTCACCAACTCCTTACTAGGGCTAGATCTACACTCCACCTTATTAAAATAATAAAAGGGTAGTTTGGTCATTTGACTTATAAAGTGAATGACAACTTGGTAACTTCTCATAACTATTAGGTTTTAACCCTTAGGGTTTAACCCTAAGGTTTTCTAAGCTCTAAATCTAGAATTGTTTATTAAGGGCAAAAATGGAAATTTTAACTTCTAAAAAGGTGAATTAGGGTTCCTTAATTAAATTAAGTTTCTTAATCACTTAGGGCTTATAAATTAGACTTTATAATCTACAAATTACTATTAAGCTTGCCAAATTAATAATTAGAGTTTATAACTTAGCAATTAGGGTTCTAATTTAGTAATTTGGGTTTCTAAATATTAATTAGGGTTTAACTAATTAACATTAAACATATAAAGGTCATTAACTACATAACCCATAACTTAACAAATCTTGCTGTCATAGTTGACTCTGTACTATAGTTTATCAGTAATGCTAGGATTTTGTACTATTTTACTATAACTGTTCCACACATTAACACTACACACATATTTGGCATGTTTATATTACTGAAATATAAATAATATTATATTAGTATTCTCATTCCTTATTCAAAATCCAGACTTAGGGTTTTGAATTCATATCTGACATAACCTTCATAGATACCATTATTAATTAAGTTAAAATAATTAACTTAATTAATATAATAAATACATTTCATAATATCCATATCATATATACAATAATCATATTTTCATGGAAAATAAATAATAAATGTTTTTATTACAACATAATTTTATTATAAGAATATAATCTATAATGATCAATAGTTCAAAAAAAGAAATTAGTTACATCTAATAAATAATTTTATTTATAAGATATATACATATACTTTACTTTGCACATTTTCCCCACCCTAATCTATATATAATAAAAAATATTCGCAAAATTTCTTATTGAAAATATTGGGTTATTACATCTGCCCTCCCTTATAAGGATTCCGTCCCCGGAATCACCGCTTTAACACCTATAGACACTAGGGCAAATAACATACGCAGTCATTTTAAGTAAATCTCGATCAGATTCGATCGAACTGATCTTTAATTACTCAACATAAAGCTTGTCCATCTAATTACACGAAAATTTGATTTCTAACAGAACTCAAATTTCTCCTTCAAAATTTCTTCATAACATAATTTACTATACTTAAGAAAATCATATATACGAAAATTTATACTAATAATACCTGAAGTTCCATCCCGGACTGCTACGGTATCCTGAACCGTCATGTTGAAGACTCTTGCGGTTAATTTCTTCGAAGTTGGTCCCGTTACCGCCATTGTTCCACTACCTTTCCCCGCATTCACGCTTCCTATATCCATTCTCCTTCTTGGACAATCATTCACCTTATGCTCCGTGGATCCACACAGAAAACACCCATTGCTCATCCTAGGATTGGGGCAGTTAGGAGAGATATGTCCCTCCTGCCCACACTTGTAGCACACACACTTACCCTTAAGACACTCACCTGAATGACTCTTCCCACAATTCTTACACTGCACAGCCTGCTTTTTCACATCTTCCTGCTTGACTTGGACACTCCCAACATTGTTCCACTTTCTTTTCTCACCCCTACTTCCACTACCTACTTCTAACTTCCCAGCTCCCTCACCCTTATTCTTTCTTTCCTTATTGTAGAGACTCATAGCCTCACTTCCCCCTTCAGCTATGATAGTCTTTTCTAAGAGCACGACAAACGTATTGATCTGCAACACCGCCACCTTATTGTAGAGCCATGGTTTTAGGCCTAGCTCAAACCTCACTGCCTTCCTTGCTTCCGTAACAACTTGATGTGGAGCGAATCTAGCTAATTCATTGAACTTTGCGGCATACTCCGCAACTGTCAAGTTCTCTTGCTTCAATTCTAGAAACTTCACATCCATCCTAGCCTGCACACTAGACGAGAAATAATTCTCGAAGAATAGCGTCTTAAACCTAGTCCATGCTATCACTCCTTCTCCTGCCCTAGCTTGATTTGCCTTCCACCAGAAATTTGCCTCTCCTTGCATCATATAGGTGGCAAAAGCTGTCTTTTGCCCCTCATCTACCCTAGCGACTACAAATGTTTTTTCTATTTCCTTAACCCAAGTTTGGGCTTCTATCAGGTCAGTGATACCTCTAAATTCAGGCGGTCTTACGGACTTAAAATCCTTTAAGTTCACAAATCAGTTGTCTGGATGATTTCCCGCGGCCGGCATTCCATTCTGCATGGCTTGAGCTACCATGTTCGCAAAATTCTGTATCAGGTCTGGTTGTTGTCCTCCACCATTGTTGACAGATTCTTCTGCCCTTTGATTTCGAGTTTGACGTCTTGGCGGCATTTTTTGGTTAAATAAAATAAAATCTATATTTTATTAACTTACATTCTAAACCTTATCGTATAAGTTTAATATTTTAAACTTATTCCATTAATCAAACATAGATTCATATTCATTCGAAATACTTTAAATAGCATAACACATACTGCTTTAAACATCCAATATCCCTTTATGACCACAAAATTCGGGAATCGCTACCACAACTTACACCAAAGTTGGGATTATTACAACACACACGTACATTACCAAACATACATACTTAAATACTAATTCTACCTATTTCCTACACCTTTTTTTCACGATTCGGACAACCCTTACTTGGGATGACCTTCCAATCCACAAATAAAACATGCACCTGGTTTATAGTCGGGACAATACAGAGTGGTATGTCCTTCATAACCGCAAAGATAACATATCTTTTTCCATTTCTTCTTATCAAATTTTCCTAAGTCATGGTTTTTTTATCTTTCTTTTCCCCTTCTTGCTCGGAGCTACACACAATATGTTGTTTGTGTCTCCCATTTGATCAATTTGGATTTTAAGCTTATCTTGTTCTTCCATTGTTTCTAGTAAGGCTTTTCGTAACTAACTATTCAACATCTTTTCTATTTCCCACAGCTTTTCCAGAGAAGAAACCTTCTTCCTTACCCTTCGGTTGATGCTTTTTCAGCTCCAACTTTGGTGTTCGAATCACTATCTGTTAGTTCCACCCTTTCTGGGTCCGGTACTATATTTTCCAAAATGATCACCTCCTCAAGGTTACCTTCAACGTGAGCTTCTATTTCAGCTATTGGCTTTGATATTGACTTGGTTATGGAGATTGGCTCCTTCTTTACGATCTTAGGGTATCCTAATCCTTTTCCTCTTGACATCTACACACATAAATTATCCTGATTAGCATATAGTGTATACACACAGCAAATAATAGCTTTATTTAAGTTATCTTTTATTTTTGTTTGACGATGAATTTATTCGATTCATCTCCTTTTAAACTCTATATGAGTTATTTGTACTTTCAACATTTTCCTCTACTTTAAGGTTATAGCCTAAGGTCTACTCCCACCTATGATTTCTAACCCTAAAGTTGTGATACCAACCTGTGACGCCCCCAAATTCAAATACTTGAAACCCGAATTCAGTGCTTCACGATACCATTTCTTTAAGCGGAATAATAATAATATTGTCATAAATATCAAACTTAATTTACATATCAGAGTTATCTAAATCCCAAGTACGTGACCTTAAAACATTTCATTACATGATAGATAATAAATATCATCATCTTATTTAAGTCTAGCTATTACATAAGATAACACAAACTTAATCTGAAAGCTTTCCTTTCCCTTTGTTCCTGGCAGAGCCCTCTGGTTGGTCATACTTAACTGAAAACATTTAATTTAAGCAAGGATGAGCATTTGAGTGCCCAACAAGTAATAACAATTATAAATATTAGCTGAAAGGATTAAATGTGTTCTTTGTACTACCCTTCTACAACAAATCAAAAGTTGTGAAGTAATCTGAACTGATAATAATAACATAACAACTCTCTATCAAACTTTTGAAACTACGTACCGACTATAAATAGGGTTAACGTGACATACTATGAACATTGTTTTCAATTTTCAAATAGGTTTAGCAGAACTTCATCCGCAAACCTTCATAACTTACGGGCACGGGGGGGTTATCAGCCCGTTATGCCCTGTATTGATCAATACTACATGCGAGAATGATATTATCGTTCACTTTGTCCGCCTTGGGCGCAAAAAAGTTATCCTATGTTCGGGATGTTCATACTTAGTCGGGAATCCAAATCAAAACAATTTGATTGGATACAAAAA
Source organism: Panax quinquefolius (assembly GCA_020205615.1). NCBI lineage: Eukaryota > Viridiplantae > Streptophyta > Magnoliopsida > Apiales > Araliaceae > Panax > Panax quinquefolius. The sequence goes on along the minus strand of CM035173.1, from coordinate 71,248,902 downwards.
GGTTTTATCATATTCAACTATGTTTCTAAATCTGTGTCTTGCTGGTCAAATAGCTTAGATGACTCTTTGTTATCATATACATACTGGTATCAATAGGTATGTATATATATATATATATATCAACATGTGATTAAATACAATGATTATCCAAGTGGGGACACTTGAATAACCATATTTAGAAATTAACGAACAGAATATATATATCTGAATTACAATATAGTACCATATTAATAATCAATGATCGGATATAACATATATAACAACAGGGTTAATAATCTGGTACAGTAATAATATAATTCTGAAACTTTCTTACTCATGTCCATTGCATAAAGAAAATGCAAACGTAAGATACTTGTTTGGTCTGCTGCTTACACAACTTAGTTTTATCCTTAATTCAACGACCTATCATTTATAAGATTTTTCTATTGATTAGAATAACATACTATAACACATAGCACTGCTTATTGCAGTCAACACATAACCTAATCACCTTGTCAAAAATATTTATCAAAATATCTAAGTCCAAAAACATTTCAGAAACATGTCGGTGTTCCGACAGCTTTATCGGGTAATTATCGAGTCTAAGACTCTATTCTAATGTTCAATATCTGTTAGTATTTGTCATATCATTTTTAAATGACTTATAATAATTTTAAAACATTTATTATAATTTATCATAAATTTTTAGGACACCAAAGATCATTATTAAATGATTTAAATAGTAAATAATTCTATTATCATTAACATTTAATTAATATTAAACTATTAATGAAACCCTTGCCAAAATATTAAAGTTATTTATAATAACTCAAAATATTTTTAAAACATTTATATTACCCTTTAAATGATTTTTTAAAACATTTTAAATCATTTTTAAATAATTACCATTAATATTAAAATATTAATGTACTATTCCTCAAAATATTAAAAGTCATTTAGTATAACTTCAAAATATTTTAAATTCATTTATATCCTTTTAAATAATTTTTAAATAAATAAATTCTTTTTTAAATTATTTATTTAATATAATTTATTAAATAAATCCAATATCATTTAACATTAAATTAATATCATTAATATTAAATTATTAATGAAATTATCCTTTAAATATTAAAAGTTATATTTTATAACTTAAAATATCTTTAAACACTTTATTTTCATTTAAAATGATTTTATAATATTAAAATCATTTTTGTAGTAATTTATTTAATATATTTATTAAATAACTCTAACATCATTAATATTAAAATATTAATATTTTTTCATGACAAAATATCATAAGTTATATTTTATAACTTAAAATATTTTTATAAACTTTAAATCATTATTATATAATTTTTAAATCATTAATTCTATTTTTCATAATTTATTTAATACATTTATTAAATAACTTAAATATCATTAATATTATTTAATTAATGAAATTCATCACAAAATATTAAAAATAACATAAAATATTTTCTTACAACATAATATAATTTTAAATGATTTTTCAAGTATTAAAATCATTTTTAGTAATTTATTTAATATTATAATTAAATAAATTAAATACCATTAATATTCCAAAAATAATAAATATTATTGAAATATATTTAAAATAATTAAAAACCTATTTTTAGACTTTAAAATCATTTTTAGGAATTTATTTTGTATTTTTAATAATTAAAAACTATTTAATACTAATTATTAAATAAAATAATAATTTTATGAATAAGCGTTATAAAGATCACCTATAGCTTATGTAACTGCCGCTATAGGTGTTCTTCATGAAACCCAGAAAATCAAGTCAGTTACTGAGTGACCAAGTTTGACCAAGAATATCTGATAGATCGTAATGTTTCTGGGCATGTTGTTAGTTAGATCTTGTAGTGCTAATGCAAGACTACAATATCCAACAACAAACATGTTCAACTAACACATAACCAAAGATATCTGAGCCATCAAAGTAGCTGTCAGAGACTGTTCTTCATTTCTGGGTTGCCCAGAAATGAAGAACAGTTCGAGCATGCACTTTTGGGCTTCCACAACTTGCAATCCGTGTAATGTTTTTGTGATATATCAATTTCAAGTTCTAGACAACACATACGACTACAGATCTAACACATAACATCATCATAACAACAACAAATCAAGTAACTAATGCTCGGTCAAACCCTGACAGAAATAGTGTTCTTCAAGTTTTTGGGTTTTTTCCAAAAATGTCAAAACAGTGCAAGTAGCCTACTTTGACTACTTGCTATGTTTAATATGTTGATGTTTTAAGAGATCTAAATACATTTATCTAAAGTCCAGACAACTAGCTACAAAGTAGTTACAATAACAATATCAAATATTACAAAACCTATCAGATCTAAGTGATTGAATACGTTGTCAAACACTAGTTCATGGTTTCTGGGTTGCCCAGAAATGGTCTTGTCATGGTCGGTCAACGACCTTTGACCAAGAATAACTTGCAATCTAGACCAAATCTAAGTCTGATTCTTGATCCAGATCAAAGCTAGTATTACATACTACAAATACTAAGCTTTAAACAACAAAAACCAAGATCATACAAGAATCTAAAAGCACTGACATTCATTGTCAAAATTTCAAATTTTTTTTGAATTCTAAAAACATCAATTTTGAGCATCCAAGTGTTATGGATCTGAGTTATAACAACCCAGATCACTCAATAACATCCTATTACACAAATTTAAACATCTAAACACAAAGATTAACATAAATCATAAGGATTTCTATGTTTAGGGTTTTTATACCTTTCTATGAACTAATTCTTGATTCTGACTTTCTGATTTCCTAGAAGTGATAGTGGGGCTTGATTAGGGACTGGTCCAACACTATAATTCGATGGTTTGGAGTTGAGAGAGTTTTGGTTGCATGTTGTGATCAAATGAGGCTTAAATATAACATTCTCTCTCTCTGTCATAATCTATATATAATATGGTGTTATGCTATGGCTGATCAGATTTTGAATGATTAAAGCTTATTACTATACCACATGGCTAGCTAGAGTTGGTCACCAACTCCTTACTAGGGCTAGATCTACACTCCACCTTATTAAAATAACAAAAAGGGTAGTTTGGTCATTTGACTTATAAAGTGAATGGCAACTTGGTAACTTCTCACAACCCTTAGGGTTTAACCCTAAGGTTTCCTAAGCTTTAAATCTAGGATTGTGTATTAAGGGCAAAAATGGAAATCCTAACTTCTAAAAAGGTGAATTAGGGTTCCTTAATTAAATTAAGTTTCCTAATCACTTAGGGCTTATAAATTAGACTTTATAATCTACTAATTCCTATTAAGCTTCCTAAATTAATAATTAGAGTTTATAAGTTAGCAATTAGGGTTCTAATTTAGTAATTAGGATTTCTAAATATTAATTAGGGTTTACCTAATTAACATTAAACATATAAAGGTCATTAACTATATAACACATAACTTAACAAATCTTGCAGTCATAGTTGACTCTGTACTATAGTTTATCAATAATGCTAGGATTTTGTACTGTTTTACTATAACTGTTCCACACATTAACATTACACACATATCCGGCATGTTTATATTACTGAAATATAAATAATATTATATTATTATTCTCATTCCTTATTCAAAATCCAGACTTAGGGTTTTGAATTCATATCTGACATAACCTTCATAGATACCATTATTAATTAAGTTAAAATAATTAACTTATAATATAATAAATACATATCATAATATCCATATCATATATACAATAATCATATTTTCATGGAAAATAAATAATAAATATTTTTATTACAACATAATTTTATTATAAGAATATAATCTATAATGATCAATAGTTCAAGAAAAGAAATTAGTTACATCTAATAAATAATTTTATTTATCAGATATATACATATACTTTGCTTTGCACATTTTCCCCACCCTTATCTATATATAAAAAATTTATTCGTAAAATTTCTTATTGAAAATATTGGGTTATTACAGTCTTTTGTATACTCAGAACGATCATTCCATATTCATTCTACGCATTTATAGCGTACGTTAAGAATTTTACATTACCTTATTCTTATCTTACAACGTCTGGTTTATTCAACACGGAACGTCTTTCAAGTTATAACCATTACCTCGGCTTTTTTACGTTATACGTACTTGTCTTTAATTTAGCTTCTACACCGTTCACATGTTTAATCATTGATCTTCATTACCTCACGGTCAAACCATACGCGGGGTGTAGGTTCTACTCATTTAATATTTGCATACACTTAACCTTTACGTCGGTACAAGTGTTCAACGCTTACATTTCATTCTAACATTCTTTATCCGACTCACATTCGGTTTTCATTAATCTTATTACCATTCGCTACGGCTTTCTTGATAATTCATATCTTACTTAATACCTTCATCAACGTCTAAGTCATACAACCAATGTATACTTAAAACGTTCGCCCGAAGTGAATACGACTCACAATAATCGTTTATTTATTCAACGTTTACGTTGTTCATCCCTTAATCTCTCATTCAACCTTTTCCTAAGGTTTTAATCGCTTTCATTCATTACTATAACCTGAACCCCATGTTCATTATTCTTTCTTAATCTCAAAGCCATATGATTTGTTGTATGCTAAGACTGATCGTTCATCGCAACAACATTGCATTCACAACGTCTATACGCTTTACATTCATCTCTCATTACCATATCATAACATTGAAATGTTATACATTACCCTCGTTACTCAACGTCTAAGGAATCACAATCATAGCAATCCCCCACTTTCATTTATCACGACTACAGTCCCCAGATATCTGTTCCGTAACCCGCGTTCACATTCTTTATCTTTTAATATTGTTTAATCTTTTCGTTCAACCTTCATTAAAGGTTTAATACACTTGATTAAGTGTTACATTAGTTGAACTACATGTTCATATTTTTTTCTTGCACATCCCCTAGTAATTGAGCAGTTAAAAGCTCATTACTGGGCTTTGCCCTGCACCGGCACTGCGGCGCTGGTCCCCTTTATAAATCTCGTGTTGCAGCGCCACTTTGCAGTGTTGGACAACCTGGGTTGGCGCTGCGGCGCCACCCTCCTTACTCATGCTCGCATTGCAGTGCCACTGGCGTCGCGGCGTCACTCTCCTCATTATAGCTCACGTTGTGGCATGAGTTTCCAATATGGAACTTCCCGGTCTGGCGCTGCAGCGCCACCTTACAAGGCATGGCTAGCGCTATGGTGCCAAGCCCTAATCTTAGAAAAATTTTCTGAGTGTTAACTTCATTTTGAGACGCTTACTTTCTGATCTCATAACTTATTCGCTATAACTCGGAACGAGGTCATTCGAAAGCCATTTTCTTCCTTATCTTACGTACTTCAATTACCCTCGGACAGAACTTTGTTCTGAATCCGTTAACATACCATTCAATTGGCTTAATCTTCACCATTTGTTCATTTTATGCTTTTAACATTCTTTGTTCGTTCATCCGTAATTCGGTCATCCGAACTCGGAACTCGTTCATTCTTGAGTCCAAGACTCACGTTTTCTACGTTCTCTTACATTCTTATGAAACCCTACACATTTGGGTTCATTTACTAACTTTCTAATTCTCGTCCTTCTTTAACGAAATTTTTTCCATAACTTCGTTATAGCTAAGTTTTAATCCGTTCTTCATGAACATTTCTATCGTTCCTAACTAAGAAATAAGCATCTAACTTATACGCGATGATTTTAAAATTTTCCATTAAAAAAAATTACACTACGATGGTTTTAAATTTGTCCATCAACAACGTTCTTTGCGTTATTCGCGTGTTCTTCTCGTTCTTCATTCATTCTTCATTTTGAATCGATATTTTGATTACGATTTTACTTTTTCTTGGAATTTGATGTTATAGAACACCATTCCTTATATATTTTACCTAATCATTCATATGATCCACTCGGATCGTTCTAATTCATTACGAATCTTACACTTCCTTAAGAAATTTATAAACTAAACTTCTAATTCTTATTTCTTATTTTTCTCACGATTTTAACCATATGAAATCATTCTTAACATTATTTAATTTTTATTCTCATTAAGCTATGTTTTTAACATATAAACTTAAAGAAAATTATCTAGAAGTTAGGTTTTCGGATTACCTTTTTTCTTTAATCTTCTTCCGTCAGACAAGGTTTGCTCACGAGCAAGCTTTTCCTCCTTCTTCTCCTTCTCATCCGACCTCTCTCTCTCTCTCAAGTGTTATAGGATTTTTCAAAATCCTAAACAAATGTATTAAGCTTCCTATTTATAGAAAACCAAGGCTAGGGGTATTTTAGTCATTTTGCCCTAACCTCCTTACTATTCACTCCTCCTAAATAGACCTCTTTACTATTCACGAAGTTTCCCTAAGAAGCTTTGTGCTTCCATCTTGCGAAAATTCATCCGACAGTTCAAAAACTGCGATTCTTGGAATCCAAATATTTTGGGATATTTTGTTTTTCGTTTACCGATTAACTTTTACGTATTCTTCGGATCTCTGAAAAATTGAAAGACACTTTTCCACGATAAGCGTTTTCCTTCACGTTTTCTCCTAGCGTAGTTAAACGAGTGAAAAGTACATAACAGTACTTTTTGTCATTTTTATTTCGTCCAATTTTTACACGTTTTTCAAATAAAACTTTATTGGCTTACTTAACTTTTCATGATATATTATCGTCAAATCTTTCGAGGGAATGTCATTTTGACATTCCGAACTCTTGGAAAGGCTTAGGTTATTCAAACCCTAACCCTTAGGATTTCGTTGAGTGAATAGTGCCTATTTCGTCTTTTTCCCCGAAAATATTTTATTCCCGGAAAAATTTTATTTTCATCTTGAAAATTCTTACTCATTCAGTCTAGCTCATAGCCAGAATCCTCCCAATTTATAATCATTCTAGATTCTAGAACGATTAATAAACACATATCACATAATAATATTAATAAAAATTTATTTTATTAATAACTAATTCTTTAAATCTTAAATTCTGGACAATCTGAATTTTTGGGTTGTCACAGATAACGTTAAGCATTTTACGTTACCTTATTCTTATCTTACAATGTCCCGTCCATTCGACTCGGAATGTCATCCAAGTTATTTTTACTAACTCGACTTCTTAACATATATGACATTGTCTTTAATTCAGTTCTTCACCGTTCACAGGTTTATTTATCATTTTTCATTACCTTACGATCAAACCATACACGATGTCGAAGCCATACGATTCGTTGTATGCTAAGACCGATCGTTTATCGCAACAGCGTTGCGTTCACAGCGTCTATACATTTTACATTTATCTCTCATTACTATAACATAACATTTAAATGTTATTCATTACCCTCGTCACTCAACATTTAGGGAATCACAATTATAGCAATCCCCCACGTTCGTTTTATCGCGACTACGGTCCCCAGATATCGGTTATGTAATTTTCATTTACATTCTTATCTATTAATCTCGTTCAATCTTTCCGTTCAACCTTCATTTAAGGTTTAAATCACTTGTTTAAGTGTTACATTCAATTAAGTATACATTCTTTATCTTTCATTACACTTCCCTCAGGAGTTGAGTAATTAAAAGCTCTTCTTTGGAGTCGGCTCTCACCTGCATCTTGCTGCACATAGGTCCCCCTCTTTATCTTCATGCTCTGGCGCCACTTTAGCAAAGTGTCTTTCTTTCTTCCGGTGGCGTTGCGGCATTGCCTCCCAAAGCATGTTTGGCGCTGCGGCGCCACGCATAAAACATAGAAATTTTTTCTAAGTGTTGCAATGTTTTGAGACACTTACTTCACAATCTCATAACTTATTCGTTATAACTCAAAACGAGGTCGTTATAAAGCCATTCTCTTCCTTATCTTACGTACTTCAACTTCTCGTGGACAGGAATTCATTTTGAATCTGTTAAATTCCATTTAATTGGCTTAGATTCCATTACTCGCACGTTTTACGTTCCTAACGCTCTTCGTTCGATCGTCCGTAATTCGGTCATCCAAACTCAAAACTCGTTTGTTCTTGAGTCCACAACTCACATTTTCTATGTTTTCTTACATTCTTATGAAACCTTATAAATTCGTGTTTATTTACATACTTTCTACTTCTCGTTCGTCTTTTACAAAATTTTCACCATAACTTAGTTATAGATAAGTTTAATCTGTTCTTCATGCATGTTTCTACCTTTCCTAACCAAGCAATAAGAAACTAACTTATACGCGATGGTTTTAAACTTGTCCATCAACAACAAGTTATACTATAATAGTTTTAAATTTGTCCATCAACAACGTTCTTTCGTGTTCTTCGCGTTCTTCGTTCGTTCTTCATTTTTAATCGATATTTTGATTATGATTTCACTTTTTCATGGAATTTGGTGTTATGAAAAACCATTCCTTACTAATTCCACCGAATTATTCACATGATTCATTCAGATCATTTAAATTCATTACAAAACTTATTCTTCCTCAAGAAATTTATAAACTAAACTTCTAATTCTTATTTCTTCGTTTTCTCATGATTTTAACCATATGAAAATCATTCTTAACATCTTCTACTTCAATTCTTATCATAACGCCCGAGAAAATTGGATTTTTAAATGAATTAAGTTTTTATTTAATTATGTGGATTAAATGAATTTAATTGATTATTTATGTGAGTAAGCTATTTGAAGGTCGTTCTATGACCTAGAATGTGCGGATGTGGTTAGGATTCTGGCTATGTGCTAGAATTAATTGTTTTGAATTTCCAAGACGAAAATAAAAGTTTTTTGAGAAATTTTCGTAAAAACACTATTCATCCATTTCTGCTCGAGAATTAAGTTTAAAATTCCGAGAAACACGTAATGATAGAATTCTAAGACGAGATGGAATATTCAATAATATTTCAGTTATGGAAAACAAAGTTTTTGCCTTCGGACTTAAAACCTAAGGGTTAGGGAAAGTAATTTCCGAGAAGGAAATGTAATGCGTATAATGATTAGGGTTATTATACGTGCGATATACGAGTATGATACTAGTTAGAATACGAGTATAGTATGAAGAATATTACGACATATAATACAAATATCGTATGAATACTAAACGAAGAGAATACGAGAATGGAACGGGTAGAATACGATTAGTCTTAATGGACTTTGAGTTCATGGACTTTGTAGAATCCAATTAGACTTGGATTATGCCAAGCCCAAGTTAGGCCCGATACTAATAAATCTTAAGGCCTAAACAAAGAGGACAAATCGCGGATCAAACTGATGGGTAAAACCCATGGGGCAACCTATGGGGGAGACCCATGGAGCATGTGGGCTGGCCACTTGGACACTAAGTAAAGTGGTTACTTGGTGGCTAAGTTGTTGTGGAGGTGGGAATAATAAGGAGGTCACCAATTGACCATTTTGTCGTCCACTAGATTTTCCTATATAAAGAAGCTTGGCTAGTTCATTTGTTATTTTACAAACTTTGTCCAACATAATTTGAGAGAGAGAAAGAGCTAGAAACAAGTAATCAAGAGCAATCCAAAGCAAATCATAAGAGTTTTTAGCAAAAATGCGAAGAACGGAAAGGTAATATTTCGTAAACATAAGTCTTCGATCTTTTTTTATTTCTTTTTCACAGAGAAGTATGAATTTGTTGAGCATGTCTCTTCCGGAGAAATAAGGATGGCTAATAGTGGATTAACACATTATAAGTCATGTATGATTAGTAATCGTTAGTGTTTATGTAAGTTAAATTGAAGAAAATCGTTAAACGTTTATTCGGTAGTTGATGAAAAAATTAAAACCATCATAGGGTATGTGCATCTTGTTTGGTTAGCATGTAGATGATGAATCAATGGAGTTATTCCATTTGATTTGGCATATAGAACACAAGTAACGAAGTTATGGCGAAATTTCTGAGTTTCGGCGTTAATCATTGAAAACGTAAATCTCAAATTATTGGTCAAAAGTTGTCGTGTAACTTGGAAACTTTGGTTTTCAGTGGCATCACTTGAGATAAGGTATTCAAGAGTCGTGGACTCAAGAATCGTCGAATTCTAACTTAGAACGAAGAAAACAAGCTATGAACGCTCACGAACGATAAGCGAATGCTTAATAATGAACTAATCAGTGAATTCCATGTTAAAAGTTTTGAAAATGAAATATTTTCTAATGAAATCATAGTGCACATGATTTAGGAACTAATGACTTTTAAACGAGCCAATTCGGATGTAAAACGAATAAGTTATGAGCCCGGGAATTTCGTAGAAAAACCAAACTGTCAAAACCAATCGAGAGTATGAATGGAAGCTGCGGCCAACCCCAAAGATATTAAACATCGTGTCCCAGCGCCGGATAAAGGAGAATTTGTTACTGAAGAGTGGCACTGCAGCGCCGAGACCGGGTATGGGACACTGCTAATTGGCGTTTTAGCGCCAATAGTGAACCTAAGGCTGGCACTGCAGTGCCGGTAGTGTAGCAAGGTTGGGCAAGTTAGCTTTATAATTCCAATTAATTAGAAACGAATAGTAGAACATGTATGTTGTGACGCCCCCAAATTCAGGTACTTAAAACCCGAACTCGGTGCTTCATGATACCATTTCTATGAGCTGAATAATACTAATAATAATAACAATAATATAAATATCAAACTTACTTTACATATATCAGAGTCTAATCCCAGGTACGCGACCTTTACTACATTTCATTACATGATAGATAATAAATATCATTGTCTTAATAAAGTCTAGCCATTACATAAGAGACCATTAAACGTATTCTATTTATTTTTCTTTTCCTTTGTTTCTGCATGAACCTTCAGGTTGATCACAATTGGCTGAAAACATTTAAATTTAAAGCAAGAATGAGCATTTGATTGCCCAGAAAGTAATAGCAACAATAAATATTAGCTGAAAGGATTAAATGTTTTCTTTGAATGACACTTCTAGAATGAATCAACAGTTGTGAAGTAAACTGAACCAATAATAACAATATATCAATTCTATATCAAATTTTTGAAACTACGCACTGACTATAACTGGAGATCAGTCGACAACATTGAACATTATTTTCTATTTTCGAAAAGGTTAAACAGAACTTCATCTGTAAACCGTCATAACTTATAGGCACAGGGGGTGATCAATTCGTTATGCCCTGTATTGATCAATATTACATGCAAGAACGATATTATTGTTCATCTTATCTGCCTTTGGCGCATAAATGTTTCCCATGTACGGGATGTTCATACTTAGTTGGGAATCCGAACCAAAACAGTTCAGTTGAATAACAATAAAGTTTTATATTGTTCAACAATATTTTTAAGTTTGTGTCTAACCGGATCAAATAGCTTAGACGGTTTTTAAGTTAACGTATACATACTGGAAACTAATAAGTATGTATCAACATGTGATTAAATACAATGATTATCTAAGTGAGGACATTTGTATAACCATAATTAGAAATTAACGAATAGAATAAATATCTCAATTATACAATAATACTGTGTTGATAAACAATGATCGGAAAATTTAAGAACTTGTATGAATACAAATGATTGGATACATAATCGATAACAATAGAGTTAATAATCTAGCATAATGATAATATAATTCTGAAACTTTCTTACTCTTGTCCATTGCATAAAGTAAATACAAAGGTAGGATACTTGCCTGATCTGCTGCTTATACAACTTAGTTTTATCTTTTATATCAAGACCTATCATTAATAAGATCATTTGTTCAATTAGAACAACATACTATAACACATAATACTACTATTGGCAGTCAACACATAACCTAATCACATTGTCACATAGATTTAGTAGTCACTGGATCATAAACAAACACTTATCAAATCAACTTATCTAAGTCCAGATAAATTTCTGAAATATTTCGGTGTACCGACGGCTTTATCAGTTAATTATCGAGTCTAAAACTCTATCATGTAGTTCAATATCCATTTAGACTATTTAAATAACAGTCTTATTATTTATAAATGACTTATAATAATTTTTAAACAATTATTATAATTTATAATAATTTTTCAAACAGGAATCATTATAAAATGAATTAAATATTAAATAATTCTATTATCATTAATATTTAATTAATATTAAAATATTAATAAAACCATTGCCAAATTATTAAAGTTATTTATAATAACTCAAATTATTTTAAAGTATTAATATTACCCATAAATGATTTTTAAAATAATTAAAATCATTTTTGAATAATTACCATTAATATTTAATATTAATGCATTATTTATTGAAATATTAAAATTCATTTATTATAAATTAAAATATTTTTAATTTATTTATATCCTTTTAAATAATTTTAAATCAATAAAATCATTTTAAAACTATTTATTAAATATAATTAATAAATAAATCTATTATCATTAATATTCATTTATTAATGAAATTTAACTTTAAATATTAAAAGTTATATTTTATAACTTCAAATATTTTTACACACTTTGTTTTCATTATTTAAATGATTTTTATAATATAAAAATCATTTTAAATCTAATTTATTTAATATAATTATTAAATAATTCTAATATCATTAATATTAAATAATTAATTAAATTTACATTTAAATATTAAAAATTATTTTAAAACTTAAAATATTTTTAAATACCTTATTATCATTTAAAATGATTTTTAATATAATAAAATGATTTTTAATGCATTTATTAAATAAATTAAATATCAATAATATTTAAATAAATACTAATATTTATGAAAAATATGTCAAATTATTAAAAGTTAATTTTTATAACTTCAAATAATTTTTAAAACTAATTTTGGAATTTTTAATAATTAATTTCTATTTGTAAATGATTTTTAGAAAATAAATAAATAAAATTATTAAATCTATTGCTTTAGCCTTTAGCGGCAGAAACCGTCGCCTAAAGTGTTCTTGAGTCTGAAGAACATTCAAAGTCAGTTAACAAGTGAGTATGTTTGACCAAGCATAATTCTTTGATCAATATGTTTCTGGGCATGTTTCTGGTCAGATCTTGTAGTACTAATGTAACACTACAAGACCCAACACCAAACATGTTCAAACAGCATAACACTATGGAGATCTAAGCATGCAAAGTGGCTGTCAAAGATGTTCTTCATTTTTGGGTTACCCAAAAATGAAGAACAGTTCGAGCAGTCACTTTTGGGTTTCTACAACTTGCAATCCTTGTATTGTTTTTGTGATTTAATGCTTTCAGTGTGTAGTCAACATGAAAGAGAACAGATCTAATACCAAAAACACATATAAAAACAATAGAATCAACCGTTAAGATCCGATCAAACCATGTTAGAGACCATGTTCATAGGTTTTTTGGGTTACCCAGAAAACAAAAAACATGATCGTGCTGCCTGGTTTGACCGTCCACTATATTCACCCAGTTTGATGCTTAGGAGATTTTAAGGCATAAACATGTAGTCCATATACCAAACTTCAACTTAGATACAACCACAAACACAAATCAACAAAAACAAGAAAGATCTGGGCCCATGAACTTCTTGTCAGAGCTTTCTGCACAAGTTCATGGTTTCCCAGATTCACTTGGTCATGGTCGGTCAACCAACTTTGACCATCAATAAAATGAAATCTGTACATGATTTGGACTTGATTCAAGTTCTAGAGTAAAGTCCACATGACATACTGCAACTCCAAAGCTTTAAACATACAAAACTAGAAACAGTAAGAGATCTACGAGGTCTGACATTTGGTTGTCAGATAGCACATAAAAATTTCTAGATTTTTAAAAATACCAAATCTGAGCCTATAGGTGCTATGGATCTAATATCTAGCAACCCAAATAACATAAAAAAACTAACATCTAACAGAGGATCAAGGGTCAAATTTTTTATTAGGGTTTTATACCTTTATGAATAAATTCTTGAATCTAGGCCTCTGATTTGTTGTGAGTGTTAGTGGGGCTTGATTTGGGGACTGAAATACTATAGAAATTTGTTGATTTTGAGAGAGAAAGAGTTGGCTAAGTATTTAGGGTGCACAAATGGCTATAATGCACACTTTTCTCTCTCTTGATCTATATATATGACTTGAATGAAATGAAATGGCTGATATAAATGGTGCTAACTTGTATCTATATCAATCACATGGCTGATCTTAGTTGGTTACCTACTACAAATATGGCAAGATACACAAGTTTTCTACAATAATACAACAAGGGCATAATAGTCATTTGGCTTGTGATTTTAATGGCACTAAAGTAACTTGGCAAACCCTTAGGGTTTAACCCTAAGGTTAAAAAAATATTGGTTTTCTAAAATTTCTAATTTGGCTTAAAAGGTAAAATTTTAGTTTCTAAAAATAAACAATTAGGGTTCCATAATTACATTTAGTTTCTAATTACTTAGAACATAAAAATTAGATTTAAGATTTATAAATTTTAATTAAGATTGCTAAATTAGCAATTAGGGTTCAGAAATTAGCATTTAGAATTCCTAATTTGACAATTAGGGTTTTAATTAGTAATTAGGCTTTTCTAAGTAATAATTAGGGTTTCCCTAATTAACATTAAACTTTATAAATTAGCAAATAAAGTTCTAGTTTAGTAATTAGGGTTTCTAATTAGTAATTAGGGTTTCTAATAATAATCAGGGTTTCCCTAATTAACTTTAAATTCTATATTACTAAACATAAATCATATAACACAGTTACATAACAGTCCCAAATTCATAATTGAATTTCAAAATAGGGTACAAATTAATGTTAGGGTTTGGTTATGATACAACATAATTGTCCAAACATTATCAGTCCACACATACAGTACATATTTATAGCACTAAAATATAATTAATATAATATTATTATTCTCATTCCTTGTTCAAAAACTAGAATTAGGGTTTGGATTCCATATCGATTTATCTTACATATATAGCACTATCAATTAAGTTAAAATAATTAACTTAATAATCGAACTAAATTTCATATAATAAAATAATTATTAAAATAATTCCAATAATCATTTTATATATTATTTAAATAATATATAATCATATTTTTATGGAAAATAAATAATAAAAATATTTTTACTACAAAATTAACTATAATAATATAATTTATAATGATCGATAGTTTTAATAAAATTATTTGAAATTATTCATGTAATAAATAAATTTTATTTATCACATATATACATATACTTTACCTTGCACGTATTCCCACCTTTAAAAAAAGTATACGCAAAATTTTTGATTTAATTATATAGAAAATATCGGGTTGTTACATTCACCCTCCCATATAAAGATTCGGTCCCGGAATCACCATTTCAAAAATTATACATATAAGGGTACATAACATACACAATCATTGCAAGTAGATCTCGATCAAATTCGATCAAACTGATCTTTAACTATTCAACGTAAAGCTTCTCTATTTGATTAAACAGAAATTTGATTTGTAATAGAACTCAAATTCCTCCTTCAAATTTTTTTAATAAAATCATTTGCTATATATAGGAAAATCATGTATAAGAAAATAAAATATTAGGAATAATACCTGGAGTTCCATCACCAGCTGCCACGGTATCCTAGACCGTCATGTTGAAGATTCTTGTGGTTAATTTTGTCGGCTTGCTTGATGAAGTTGGTCTTGTGATCGCCAGAGTCCCGCTGCCTTTCCCCATAGTTACGCTTCCTGCCTCCATTCTCCTTTTTGGATAGTCTTTCACCTTATGTTCCGTCGATCCGCATAGAAAACACCCACTATTTATTCTAGGATTGGGGCAGTTGGGAGAGATATGGACCTCTTGCACGCACTTGCAACACACAAATTTTCCTCTTAGACACTCGCCCGAGTGATTCTTCCCATAATTCTTACACTGAACAACCTATTTCTTCACACCTTCTTGCTTGACCTGGATATTTCTAAAAGTGTTCCCCTTCCTCTTTCTATTTCCACTCCTACTTCCACTATTAGTTTCCACCTTCACAACTCCCTCGACCTTGCCCTTATTCTTTTTCTCCTTGTTGTAGAGGCTCATGGCCTCACTCCCCTCCTCAGCTATAATAGTTTTTTCCATGAGTGCGGTAAAAGTGTTTATCTGCAACACTGCCACCTTGTTGTAGAGCCAGGGTTTTAATCCTAGCTCAAACATTCTCGTATTCCTAGCCTCTGTATCAACTTGATGCGGAGCGAACTTAGCCAACTAATTAAACTTTGTGACATACTCAACAACAATCATGTTTTCCTGCTTTAATTCCAGAAATTTCACCTCCATCTTAGTCTGCATACTAGATGAGAAATAATTCTCGAAAAACAAAGTCTTGAACCTAGCCCAAGTAATTACACCTTCTCCTGCCCTAGCCTTATTTGCTTCCCACAAAAATTTTGCCTCCCCCTTCATCATGTAGGTGGAAAAAGTTTTCTTTTGCCCCTCAGCTACCCTATCTATCACAAACGCTTTTTCTATCTCCTTAAGTTTGGGCTTCTACAGGGCCAGTTGTTCCTCTCAATTCTGGCAGTCCTACATCCTTAAAATCTTTGATGTTCGCCAAATGAGTATCCGGCTGATTCCCTGCTGTTGGAATTCCCTACTGCATAGCTTGAGCTACCATGTTCGCAAAGTTTTGCATCGGGTCTTGTTGTTGTCCTCCAGCGTTATTGATAGATTCTTCTGCCCTTCGATTTCGAGTTTGACGTCTTGGCGGCATTATCTGGTTAAATAAAACATAATATATACTTAATTAACTTACATTCTAAAACTTATCGTATAAGTTTAATATATTAAACTTGTTTTATTACTCAAACATAGATTTATATTCATTCAACGATTTCAAAATACTTTACATAGCATAACACAAACTGATATCCCTTTGCGACCACAAAAGTCGGGATTTGCTGCATTGACTTATACAAAAGTTGAGAATATTTCATTACACACACATTATCAAACATACTTAATCAACTACTAATCCTAATTATTTCCTACACTTTTCCTGTCTCTCGACAACCTTTTGCCCGATGACCTTCCAACCCACAAATAAAACATGCACCTTGCTTCGAATTGGGATAATGAGGAGAGAAATGTCCCTCATGTCCGTTATTATAGCAAACATTCTCTCCTTTCCGGTACAAGCCTTCATGTTTCTTGTCACAATTTGTACACTTTTCTATTTTGTTAGAGTTCCCTTGGATGTTATCGGAGTTTTCTATATCGCGTTCTTTCATCTTTTGTTTCCCCTTCTTGCTCGGAGTTGCACACGATTTGTTGCTATTGGCTACCATTCGATCAATTTAGATTTTAAGCTTATCTTGTTCTTCCATTGTTTCTATTAATGCCAATCGCAATTGACTATTTAATAGCTTTTCTATTTCCCACAAATTTTACAAAGAAGAAACCTTGTTCCTCAGATTCTGCACCTCCGTTGATGCTTGATCAGCTCCAACTTCAGTGTCCGAATCACTATCTGTCAGTTCCACCGTTTCCGGATCTGGTACTACGTTTTCCACAATAACCACCTCGTCGAAGTTTCTTTCAACATGAGCCTCTATTTCAGCTATTGACTTTGATATTGGCTCATTCTTTATGATCTGAGGGTATTCTAATCCTTTTCCACCTGACATCCATACACATAAATTATCCTGATTAGCATATAATATATACACATAACAAATAATAGTTTTATATAAGTTGTCTTTTATTTTATTTGACGATGAATTTATTCAATTAATCTCTTTTTAAACTCTATATGAGTTATTTATTTTTTCAACGTTTTCCTCTGTCCTAAGGTTATAGCCTAAGGTCTATCCCACCTAAGGTTTCTAAACCTAAAGCTCTGATACCAACCTATGATACCCCCAAATTCAGGTACTTGAAACCCGAACTCGGTGGTTTACGATACCATTTCTATGAGCGGAATAATACTAATAATAATAACAATAATATAAATATCAAACTTACTTTACATATATCAGAGTCTAATCTCAGGTACGCGACCTTTACTACATTTCATTACAAGATAGATAATAAATATTATTGTCTTAATAAAGTCTAGCTATTACATAAGAAACCATTAAACGTATTCTGTTTGCTTTTCTTTTCCTTTTTTTCTACATGAACCTTCAGGTTGATCACGATTGGCTGAAAACATTTAAGTTTAATGCAAGAATGAGCATTTGATTGCCCAGCAAGTAATAACAACAAAAAATATTAGCTGAAAGGATTAAATGTTTTCTTTGAACGACACTTCTACAACGAATCAATAGTTATGAAGTAAGCTGAACCAATAATAACAACCTATCAATTCTATATCAAAATTTTGAAACTATGCACTGACTATAACTGGAGATCAGTCGACAGACTATGAACTTTGTTTTCTATTTTCGAAACGGTTAAACAGAACTTCATCATGTAAACAAATCATAACTTCTGAGCGAGGGGTGATCATCTGTTATACCTGTGATTGATCAATACTAATATCGTTCATCTTATCCGCCTTTGGCGCACAAATGTTTCCCATGTACGGAATGTTCATACATAGTCGAGAATCTGAACCAAAACAATTCGGTTGAATAACAATAAAGTTCTATCTTGTTCAACAATATTTTTAAGTTTGTGTCTAGCCGGATCAAATAGCTTAGACGGCTTTTAGGTCAATGTATACATACTGGAAATAAATAAGTATGTATCAACTGTGAGACCCCAGATTTTATCAATAAAGATTTAAATTTTGTCGAAATAATTTTTTAATATTATGGTGTGAATTTGAGATAATATTATAGTTGTGGGTAGTATTTATAAATTTTGCAAAAGTATGCAAGTGGTTATATTATATTAGATTGGTGGGGAATATTGGTTTAGCGGGGAATATTAAATACAACTACTCAATCATTGGTGGACCCCACAATGTAATTATTGTTGGATTGAGAAAACAAAAATATTTTATTGAAATAACGGCGAGGAAGTTCTACAGATTGATCTTGTTGAACTACTCGGTAGTAAAAAACGCGATGTCGTGTGATTGCATAGTAGAGCTGCGGTATTGATTATTGATGCTTATGTGAGAAGTCACTCGGTTTGATTCCATTATTGTCGATTAATAATATGAATTATTATAGAGATAATGACGTTTTGTTTTATTCAGTATTATTAGCGTAATAAAACATAAACATCTTTTATATAAAGCATGAATACTTTATTAAAGTTATTCATAAATAGAATATATTATATATTATTATATGCATAGTGTTGCATAGTGTTTGCATAGTAAAATGTTTTTATATAAATAGAATATATGATATTTTATTTAAAAGATTTTGCTTTAAATATGGACCGTCAGATTAAAGTAAATTAATACGGACCGTTCATGGATTAATTACTATGCATTCTATTTTCCTATAAATAGAAGCTCATTCCTTCATTATTTTCTTCTTACGAATTCTTTGAAACTACAGAGAGAAATTATAGAGAAAATCTATAGAGAGAAAGAAGAAGAGTATTCTAGTACTTCACTACTTTGATATCCCGGTGTCTTTTACGGTAAGGGATATTATTTGTTGTGCAAGTAAGAGGTGTTATTCTTTCTTATTCATGAGAGAACTTACATTATTCCATTCATTATTATTACATTGGAATAACTTTGTAAAAAGTGGCATACCCTATACATAACTTTTTGATACATGGCATACCCTATACTTGGTGAAATCCTTATATTATTCCATTCTTATTTATTATGTTGGAATAACTTTTGTATCTGTGAATCCCCTATACTTGGTGATCTTCTTACGTTATTCCATTCTTTATTATTACATTTGGAATATCACATCATGTGTGTTTTACAGGGAATGGTTCCATTGTTTATTATTCGCATTTATTATTACATTAGAATATCACATGCATGTGTTTTTTACCGGACTTGGGTTCCATTGTTTATTATTCAGCATTTATTATTCTATTGGATCATCCACAGCCGATTGTGAATTTCACGACTGGTTCCGATTATTATTATTACGTTGGAATAACACGTCATCTGAAGTACCTCATGCGTGGTGATTTCTTTTGTTATTCCATTCTTTATTATACCCGGTTGGTTAAAACTTTGACTTCTATACTCCATGAAATTAGTAGAATATTCTTGATATTTGCGTTTCATCCGATATCTTTTCATGGAAATATTCTTACGATCATTCTTGAATTTTACTCTACAAAAGCAGTATCTTGTTGACAATTTGGGCGTTAATAATTCCTAGATAAAATAATTCTTGAACTTGTTTTATTGAATTATTATGTCATTATCATCATCCTCATGTTATATTATGTTATCTTTGGCTTACGTGCATAGATGAACTTAGTATGATTATGACCGAGGATCATTCGGTATAATCATGACTTGTTATAAATGATGTGACAAAAGTCCTCGGTGGCACATGTAATGCGTTGATGGATAGTTTTTGGTATGATTATGACGGGGTGATTTGGTATAGTCATGACCATTGATAATTTGATGAAAATCCTTGGCCAGGTAGTGCGGGGATGATTAGATATTGTGGTTTATTCATTAAAGCGAGTCTTAGTGATAAAATTGATGAAAACCTTTTAAAACCTAAAAGATAGTAGACTTTATTTTCTAATTGACTCTTTTAATGGATTGCATATTCATTGCTATGATTAAGCTGGTTATCTATTGTATTTTATCGGTTTAACATTGTTGAAGACTATTGATAATTTATTACGCATTATTTTAGTCATAATATTTCTTCTTTGGGCTAGTTGAGCTCACCCTTTCTTTCCTTTATTCTCTCTTGAAATGAGAATATATCGGGATTTGGAGACGAGTCGGGGAAGCGGAGTAATGGTCGAGAGGATAGCATTAGTAGTCCTCACTATTACGTGAAATAGTGTGATAATAATTGTAATGAGGACTCCTTTTGAGTTTGTATAATATCTAGTAGACAATATTTGTATTCAAACTCACGATTTATATTATATCGTATTACTTACAGCAGTTATATTAGTAAGTTGTATTTAAATTACATACCATGTAAGTGGCGACCCAAGATGGGTGACGTATACCTAATTTTGGGGGCGTCACAGTTGGTATCAGAGCTTAGGGATATGATCCCTGTCTAAGATGTGAGACTAGAACTGGGAGGGGAGAGATAGGGAATTCCTTCGCTAGTATGACCTACCTAAGTTTATTTGGTATATGATTGGTCGGTCAGAGTATAGTGATAATATGTTGCATGTCAATTAACCCTTATTCTGTGGCAGTGTTTGAAAATGGCATCCGAGAATGTTGAGAATAGCAATGGAGCACAGGAGACTGTTGATTCTCCACAGATCAATAATCAGGACAATGTGCAACAGGATGGCGATAATCCTCCAGTAAACAACAACAATGATCATTCGAATGACGACAGTACGTTTAAGAGGTTTTAAATTCATGCAACATCGAAAAGCGACTTACATCCAAAAGCGTAGGTGGAAACACGGAAAACTCTCGAGGCGGTCACCGCTAAACAATTCAAGGAGCTGGGACCACCGGAGTTTAAGGAGAGCCAAAACCATACTTGGCGGAAGCATGGATAAAGCATTACCAAGATATTTAATGTCTTGGGATGCTCGAGGAGCAAAAGGTTCCCTTGCCGCCTTTATATTTGGCGGAGAGGCGATTCTTTGGTGGGAATCGGTAAAAGCGTACTCAACTTCTTTGTCTTGAAGATATCTTGGGAGAAGTTCGGGAGGCATTCAACGACAAATACTTTCACGAAAGTATTCGCCACATGAAGGAGGTGGAGTTTATCAAGTTGGAACAAAATAATATGACCGTGTCATGATACGAGGCAAAATTTGCGGAGTTATCACGATTCGTCCCACTTGGTGGATAATGAAGAGATAATGGCGTGAATGTTTTTAAGAGGTTTGAAGTCGGAGATACATCAACATCTTATTTCTCATAAAGCGTGTTTGTATTAGGATGTTGTAAATAGGGCTTAGATTAGTGGAGTAGCGATAACGAGTCAATATGACTAAAAGAGAGCGGTGGCAAAATTATAATACCGGTGAGAGTAGTCATCAAAGCGGTGACAACAAGCGTGGAGGAATCAACGGGCCAAATATGGTAACCACCGGTGGTAATCGAGGCCAAAACAATAAGAATGGACATTTCAAGAAAAGGAGATTCAACAATGATGGAAAGGCGTCAAGACCAAAGACTCGTTGTTAAGGAAGGAGAAAGACCACCTATCATATTCTTCAAATGCGGAGGAGAGGGACACATCAGTCCGAACTGCGCCATGCCGTCCAAAGCATGTTATAATTGTGGAAGAGAAGGTCACTTAGCTCGATTTTGTCATTTACCGAAGACAAATTCAACTAGGATGGAGGCACCAAAGGCTGTCCCAGACAAACTAAAGCCGGTAGTTTAAGAGAGAGCATTTTTTTTCTCGTGACGAGGAACCTAAATAAAATTATCATGGGTAAGTTAATCATAAGCTCTTGCGAAGTCTATACCGTGTTAGATACCAGTTCTACCCACTCTTTTATTTCACCTAGTTGTGTTCAACGTTTAAATTTGACTCCGAAGAAGTTAAACTTTGACTTATTGGTTGAAACTTTGTTAGTAGGAGCCTTCGTTACCGCTACTATTTTTAAATCTTGTTTGATTCAAATAAACATTTTCACGTTACCTGTCGATCTTATCTTTTTGAAAATATTTGCCTTTGATGTGATTTTAGGAATCAATTGGTTAACTACTCATCATGCTTTTCGTAAGGTTGTTAGCTTTTATATTCATAACCAACTTGTTGTGCGAATTCAAGTAACCAAACTACTAAAGTCAATTATTGTCATATCAAGCCATAAGTAAAGAGCCCCGAACCTTTCTTTGTTGACTTCCTTGTGTGGAATGCACGGCCGGACTTTCTGTAGGCGACATCGTGAATGAAGATGGCAAGTTTATAGGTATCATTGTGAGGTGCTATCTAGGTTAAAGGATAGAAGTCACAGTTGGTATCAATGTGACGTACTATCCAAGTCTTGGATGAGAGTCACAGTTTTGAATGATATTTCTATTATTAATAAATTTCCTGATGTATTCTTGAAGATTTCCTAGCCTATCCTAGAGCGTGAAATCAAATTTTGTATTGACCCCAGTACAAAACCCATTTCTTAAACCCTCAAATATTTCTTCAACTAAAATGAACAGTTTACGTGGTTTATGATGAAAGTCATAATAAAAGCATTGGACTAATGAAAATCATGTGTATACGTGGTATTAGTAAGTGTTATGATGAGTTATGTTGGTTAGTATGTGAACACATGAAAGTTTCTTAAAAATCACAAGGAGTTAAAAACTAGATTTTGGTGAAAAACGTAACATGAAATTCAATTGACCAAATCTCTTATTATATTTTGAATTTTTGAGTGTGGTTAAGTCCTAGAGTTAGATCTATGAGTTACCTAACTAATCCAAGTGGAATCAATGAAAAGGTGTTGTAGATTTTTCGTGTGGGTGATTTTAGCAAAGGAGTCAAAACTTCAAAATGTCCAAAAAGCTGCTGCCACATTTTTATAAGGGTTGTTTCGGCCACTTAATTAGTGAGAAAAATTTTGGCCTTTTGGGACATGAAAGAATATGGTATAAAGTACCTCCTGTCCAAAAATGAGCTCATTCTGACTTAAAATGAGCAAGTTATGACTATTTCAATATTTAGGTTTTTCTGACGAAAAACGCTATAACCGGAGTTCTATAACTCCGATGACCATGAAATTTAAACTGGAGGCTCACATTAACATGTGTAAGGTCCTGCCAAGATTTGGGAATTTCTGGAGTAAAACTTGAGGTAGCAAATTTCTTAAGGAATTAATTAGAAATTGATTTTTGAAAAAATAGTAAATGAATTTTAAAAATTTAGAAAATATATTTTCATTATGGGACTATATTATGCTAAATCCCAGAAAAGAAATATATTTGGGACTGATTTGGTATTTTCTATGAAAATAGTTTAGTTACGAACATATGAGTTAAATATGTTATGTGAAGTAACAAAGTTGAAAATAGGATTTTATGGCTAGAGAATCCTATATAGAGTATATGCATATTTTTTTTGATGAGGGATTTGATCATTGGTGATGATATCTTATGAGTATGACATTTTGAATGATTAAATGCATTATATGGTAAATCGTAAACAATTGAAATAAATTATTTATAAGTTTAAGAAGTGATTAAAATATTGTTATAATATTAATGATATTAGATTATGAGATTATTAAGTGATTGATAACATGGGGATATTCTTGAATCTGGATAAATTATATTATAAATGTTTAATATTTATCCTTTATCTCATTTGATTGATTCTTTATATCATTATCCTCATGCTTATATTGTGTTGAAAGTCATACGTGGCTTACGTGCATAGATGGACTTGGTATGATTATGACGAGGATTGTTCGGTATAATCATAACTAATAGTAATTGAAAACACGATTATCTTTGGTCGTAGTGCATGGATAATTTGTGGGTCGTGATCTAATGAATACACGATTATCTTTGTCAGTAGTGCATGGATAATTTGTGGTCGTGATACTAATGAATACACGATTATCTTTCGTAGTGCATGGATAATTTGTGGTCGTGATCTTAATAAATACACGATTATCTTTGGTAGTAGTGCATGGATAATTCGTGGTCGTGATCTTAATGAGTATCCTTGGCCTATAGTGCGAGGATGATTCGATGATATGAATTAATTATTGAAATGAGTTTGAGTCTAATGATGAAATATTAATTTATGGATGTGGTAAAAAGTCATCTTTGGTAGTAGTGCATTGATAGACTTGGTATGATTATGACCAAGGATTATTCGGTATAATCATGGCCAGTAATTGAAAACACGAATATCCTTGGCGATTGGTGCATGGATAATTCGTGGTCGTGATACTATTAAGCTGCGTCTCAGCATTATTGGTTTTATAGTTGTATATCTGTGGCCTGTAGTGCAAAGATGAGTTGTTAATGAATATCTTTGGCGGATTGCGAAGATGAATTTAATATTTTTAACGATAAAAAGGTATTCAAGGTATCCTCACCTCTTATCATACCAGTCGTACCCTAATTTCGAGGGTGAAATTCCATAAGGAGGGAGATTGTGAAACCCCAGATTTTATCAATAAAGATTTAAATTTTGTCGAAATAATTTTTTAATATTATGGTGTGAATGTGAGATAATATTATAGTTGTGGGTAGTATTTATAAATTTTGCAAAGTATGCAAGTGGTTATATTATATTCGATTGGTGGGGAATATTAGGTTTAGCGAGGGAATATTCAGTACAACGGCTCAATCATTGGTGGACCCCTAATGAAATTATTGTTGGATTGAGAAAGCGACAAAAATATTTTATTGAAATAACGGCGGAAGTTTTTCTGGTTGATCTTGTTGAACTACTTTCAGTAGTAAAAATACGATGTCGTGTGTGGTTGCATAGTAGCAGCTACGGTATTGATTATTGATGCTTATGTGAGAAGTCACTCGGTTTGATTCCATTATTGTCGATTAATAATATGAATTATTATAGCGATAATGACGTTTTGTTTTATTCGTATTATTAACGTAATAAAAGCGAAACATCTTTTATATAAAGCGAGAATACTTTATTAAAATTATTCTATAAATAGAAATATATTATATTTTATTATGCATAGTGTTGCATAGTGTTTTGCATAGTGTTGCATAGTATTTGCATAGTAAAATATTTTTATATAAATAGAATATATGATATTTTATTTAAAAGATTTTGCTTTAAATATGGATAGTCAGATTAAAGTAAATTAATGCTGGACCGTTCATGGATTAATTACTATGCATTCTATTTTCCTATAAATAGAAGCTCATTCCTTCATTATTTTCTTATGAATTCTTTGAAACTACTAGAGAGAGAAATTATAGAGAGAAGCTATAGAGAAAATCTATATAGAGAGAAGAAGAAGAAGAGTATTACAGTACTTCACTACTTTGATATCCATTGTCTTTTTACGGTAAAGGATATTATTTGTTGTACTCGTAAGAGGTGTTATTCTTTCTTATTCATGAAGAGAACTTACATTATTCCATTCATTATTATTACATTGGAATAACTTTGTAAAAGTGGCATACCCTATACATAACTTTGTATCTGTGGCATACCTATACTTGGTGAAATCCTTATATTATTCCATTCTTATTTATTATGTTGGAATAACTTTTGTATCTGTGAATCCCCTATACTTGGTGATCTTCTTACATTATTCCATTCTTTATTATTACATTGGAATATCACATGCGTGTTTTTTACCGGACACGGGTTCCATTGTTTATTATTCGCATTTATTATTACATTTGGAATATCACATGCGTGTGTTTTACAGGACACGGTTCCAATGTTTATTATTCAAAGACATTTATTATTCTATTGGATCATCTGTTGGTGTGAATTTCACGACGACTGGTTCCGTTATTATTATTACATTGGAATAACTGCCTCATCTGCAAAGTACCGCATGCATGGTGATTTCTTTTGTTATTCCATTCTTTATTATACCCGGTTGGTTAAAACTTTGACTTCTATACTCCATGAAATTAGTAGAATATTCTTGATATTTGCGTTTCATCAATATCTTTTCATGGAAATATTCTTGACCATTCTTGAATTTTACTCTACAAAAGCAAGTATCTTGTTGACAATTTGGACGTTAATAATTCTGGATAAAATAATTCTTGAACTTGTTTTATTGAATTATTATGTCATTGTCATCATCCTCATGTTATATTATGTTATCTTTGGCTTACGTGCATAGATGAACTTAGTATGATTATGACCGAGGATCATTCGGTATAATCATGGCTTGTTATAAATGATGTGACAAAAGTCCTCGGTGGTCTGTAATGCAATGATCGATAGTTTTGGTATGATTATGACCGGGGGTGATTTGGTATAGTCATGACCATTGATAATTTGATGAAAATCCTTGGACAGAGTGGTACGGGGATGATTAGATATTGTGGTTTATTCATTAAAAGCGAGTCTTAGTGATAAAAATTGATGAAAACCTTTTAAAACCTAAAAGATAGTAGACTTTATTTTCTACTTGACTCTTTTAATGGATTGCATATTCATTGCTGATTAAAGCTGGTTGTCTATTGTATTTTATCGGTTTAACATTGTTGAAGACTATTGATAATTTATTCTCGCATTATCTTAGTCATAATATTTCTTCTTGGGCTAGTTGAGCTCACCCTTTCTTTCCTTTGTTCTCTTGAAATGAGAATATAATTTGGGGACGAGTCGGGAAGCGGAGTAATGGTCGAGAGGATAGCATTAGTAGTCCTCACTATTCTGTGAAATAGTGTGATAATAATTGTAATGAGGACTCCTTTTGAGTTTGTATAATATCTAGTAGACAATATTTGTATTCAAACTCACAGTTTATGTCGTATTGTACACGACAGTTATATTAGTAAGTTGTATTTAAATTCTGTACCATGTAAGTGGCGACCCAAGATGGGTGACGTATACCTAATTTTGGGGGAAACATCAACATGTGATTAAATATAATGATTATGCAAGTGAGAACACTTGTATAACCATATTTAAAAATTAACGAACAGAATAAATATCTGAATTATACAATAATACTGTGTTGATAAACAATGATCGGATAATCACTTATCAAATCAACCTATCTAAGTCCAGATCAATTTCTAAAATATTTCAGTGTACCGACGGTTTTATCGGTTAATTATCGAGACTAAAACTATATCCTGTAGTTCAATATCCATTTAGACTATTTAAATAACAGTCTTATTATTTATAAATAACTTATAATAATTTTTAAACAATTATTATAATTTATCATGATTTTTCAAACACCTAATCATTATAAAATGCTTTAAATATTAAATAATTATATTATCATTAATATTTAATTAATATTAAAATAGTAATAAAATCATTGTCAAAATATTAAAATTATTTATAATAACTCAAAAAAAAATTTAAAGTATTAATATTACCCTTAAATGATTTTTAAAATAAATAAAATTATTTTTGAATAATTATCATTAATATTTAAATATTAATGTATTATTTATTGAAACATTCAAAGTCATTTATTATAACTTAAAATATTTTTAATTCATTTATATCCTTTTAAATGATTTTTAAATCAATAAAATCATTTTAAACTATTTATTTAATATAATTAATAAATAAATCTAATATCATTAATATTAATTTATTAATAAAATTTACCTTTAAATATTAAAAGTTATATTTTATAACTTCAAATATTTTTAAACACTTTGTTTTCATTTAAAATAATTTTCATAATATAAAAATCATTTTTAAACTAATTTATTTAATATAATTATTAAATAATTCTAATATCATTAATATTAAATAATTAATGAAATTTACCTTTAAATATTAAAAGTTATATTTTATAACTTAGAATATTTTTAAATACCTTATTATTATTTAAAATGATTTTTAATATAATAAAATTATTTTTAATTAATTTATTTAATGCATTTATTAAATAAATACTAATATTTATGAAAAATATGTCAAATTATTAAAAGTTAATTTTTATGACTTAAAATAATTTTTAAAATTAAATTTAGAATTTTTAATAATTAATTTCTATTTTAAAATAATTTTTAGAAAATAAATAAATAAAATTATTAAATCTGTCGCTATAGCCTTTAGCGACAGAAACCGTCGCCTAAAGTGTTCTTAAGTCTAAAGAACATTCGAAGTCACTTAACGAGTGAACATGTTTGACCAAGCATAATTCTTTTATCAATATGTTTCTGGGCATGTTTCTGGTCAGATCTTTTAGTACTAATGTAACACTACAAGACCCAACAACAAACATGATCAAACAGCATCACACTAAGGAGATCTAAGCATGCAAAGTGGCTGTCAGAGTTGTTCATTATTTCTGGGTTACCCAGAAATGAAGAACAGTTCGAGTAGTCACTTTTGGGCTTCCACAACTTGCAATCCTTGTATTGTTTTTGTGATTTAATTCTTTTAGTGTGTAGCCAAAATGTAAGAGAACAGATCTAATATCAAAAACACATATAACAACAACATAATCAACCGTTAAGATTTGGTCAAACCATGTCAGAGACCATGTTCATATGTTTTTTGGGTTACCCAAAAAATAGGAAATATGATCGTGCTGTCTGGTTTGACCGTCCACTATATTCACCCAGTTTGATGTTTAGGAGATTTTAAGGCATAAACATGTAGTCCATATACCAAACTTTAACTTAGATACAACTACAAACACAAATCAACAAAAACAAGAAAGATCTGGGCCCATGAACTTGATGTCAGAGCTTTTTGTGCAAGTTCATGGCTGCCCAGGTTCACTTGGTCATTGTCGGTCAACCGACTTTGACCATCAATAAAATGAAATCTGTACATGATTTGGACTTGATTCAAGTTCCAGAGTAAAGTCCACATGACATACTACAACTACAAAGCTTTAAACATACAAAACCAGAAACAATAAGAGATCTATGAGGTTTGACATTTGGTTGTCAGACAACACATAAAAATTTCCACAATTTTGAAAATACCAAATCCGAGCGTATAGATGTTATGGATCTAACATCTAGTAACCCAGATCATCTAGTTATACACCATACAATATGTTTAACACAAAAAAACTAACATCTAACAGAGGATCAAGGGTCAGATTTTTTATTAGGGTTTTATACATTTATGAACAAATTCTTGAATCTAGGCCTCTGATTTGTTGTGAGTGTTAGTGGGGCTTGATTTGGGGACTGAAATACTATAGAAATTCATGGGTTTTGAGAGAAGCGGAGAGTTGGTTGAGTATTGGTTTCACAAATGGCTATAATGTACACTTTTCTCTCTCTTGATCTATATATATGACTTGAATGAAATGACTTATATAAATGGCTAACTTGTATCTATATCAGTCACATGGATGATCTTTGTTGGTTACCTACTACAAATATGGCAAGATACACAAGTTTCCTACAATAATACAACAAGGGCATAATAGTCATTTGGCTCGTGATTTTAATGGCACTAAAGTAACTTGGCAAACCCTTAGGGTTTAACCCTTAGGGTTTAGGGTTTAACCCTAAGGTTTAAAAAAATTATTAGTTTTCTTGAATTTCTAATTTGGCTAAAAATGTAAAATTTTAGTTTCTAAAAATAAAGAATTAGGGTTCCATACTTACATTTTGTTTCTAATTACTTAGAACATAAAAATTAGATTTAAGATTTACAAATTTTAATTAAGATTGCTAAATTAGCCATTAGGGTTCATAAATTAGCATTTAGGATTCCTAATTTGACAATTAGGGTTTTAATTAGTAAATATGGTTTTCTAAGTAATAATCAGGGTTTCCCTAATTAACATTAAGCTCTATAATTTAGAAATTAAGGTTCTAGTTTAGTAATTAGGGTTTCTAATAATAATTAGGGTTTCCTTATTTATCTTTAAATTCTATATTACTAAACATATATCACATAACACAGTTACATAACCGTCTCGAACTCAGAATTGAATTTCAAAATAGGGTTTAACAAGTTAATGCTTGGGTTTGGTCATGATACAACATAATTGACCAACCATTATCAGTCCACACATACAGTACATATTTATAGTATTGAAATATAATTAATATAATATTATTATTCTCATTCCTTGTTTAAAAACCAAAATTAGGGTTTGGATTCTATATCTGATTTATCTTGCATATATAGCACTATCAATTAAGGTAAAATAATTAACTTAATAATCTAAACTAAAATTCTTATAGTAAAATAATTATTATAATAATTCCAATAATCATTTCATATATTATTTAAATAATATATAATCATATTTTCATGGAAAATAAATAATAAAAATAATTTTACTACAAAATTAATTTATAAAATATAATTTATAATGATTGATTGTTCTAATAAAATTATTTGAAATTATTCATGTAATAAATACATAATATTTAGCACATATATACATATACTTTACCTTGCAAGTATTCCCAACTTAAAAAAAAAAAATTATACGCAAAATTTCTGATTTAATTATATAGAAAATATCGGGTTGTTACATATGTACTTAATATACATGGTAAAGATCAATCTTAAGTCACTTATATAGTGATAACATTTGAAAATTAAGTAGGCTTTAATAGTGATTAACCGAAGAACGAAAAGTGTAAGTAAGTAAACCGTGAACGGTATTCAATAAGTATACTTAACCGATGATGAGCGAGTCTCGGTTAGTAACGTAAAGAACGTTAACAAGTTGTAAGGAAGAGTAGTAAGTCGATTTGACAATTATTAATGAAATAAATTCATTTAAGACATATAAGGGGAAAAAGTTGGTGATAACAATGCGATTAGATTATTTGGTGGCTAATTACAGTGTGCTATGTGAATATATCATGTAGATACTGTAAAGACTGAGAATTGTTGAATATTGTATTTGAAGACGCTTGAAGGCAAGTTTTCTTAACGCTTGTCTAACCTTCGTGTAAGCCTTCGTGTTAGCCAAGTTTTCTGTGATTCATATGTTCTAATATGCATGAATTGTTTTACGAAAGGGTCGATGCCAGTTTTAACTCGGCTAGACTATTCTTAAGAGTTAGATCGATTTGTTTACAAGTCTTTCGATATAGAACTATTAACGCTATCTTATGCCAAGTATTTGGTATAGATTCAAAGTAAATTTGTATATGAACAAACAAATGTATTTTTCATTGATTATTCGATGGCCACATGAGGTTGCCAAAAATTAAACATAAATACGTTTAACGAATGAGTGTTGATCAACATAGAGTACTATAGGCTGATCACCTAAAAGTGCTCGTAAGAAATATTGGACTTACGGTCTTAGTGTCGGGTTGTCCTTTTCATGTATGAAAATGAAAAGAGTATGTTCATGGTCTTTCAACCGGTTCAGAATTTCTAAGCTATTATATATACTTTGGAATTGTTGTTATGAAATGAGAAGTGCTAGTCAAGGTTTCATAGTACTTCACAATTATTGCTTACTTCTTGCTTGAATTACATGATTGCAGCTAAGGCCGGACGAATTGAGGGTTCTAAGAAAGATAAAGGCAAGGCAAAGATTGATAATTAGTTATCCTGTAATAGACTAGTATGTTTGTATGTATTATACTTATGAACAACGAATAATGTATTCGGTTTCTGAACTTGGGAAATGAATTATTATGAATATAATAAGAATGTAGTTAATACATTCATTGTGTTGTTATTTCAATAGAATAAATGTATGATTATTAGTACCGTGTAGCACCATCTGTCGGGTTGGAAGATACCCGAATTTGGGGGCGTCACAGATTGGCATCAAAACATTAGGTTATAAAACTGAAGGGGGAAAGAACCTTAGGCTAATAACCTCGTTAGGGAAGGAAAAGTCCGAAGGAAGTAAACTCGAGTTGAATGAGTTAATAAGGTATTGAGGAAAATCATCTAAAAGATGGAAATTAACCCTAAATAAATTAAATGTGATTTATGCTTATATTATTGTGTATTATGTACTAATCAACATGTTATGTTTTATTATAGATGTCGATCGATAGCTTGATGTATAGAGATATACACGTGGTGAGCGAAGAGTCTATGAACAGAGTAGAGCCTGTACCTATGCCAATGGCAGAAATACCATAAGTGATTCTAGAAGAGTCAGAGCCAGAGGAGTACTTTTCTGAGGAGGACTACTCCGAGGGAGTTATGGATTTGGCATCATACCTTGATATGATGATCGATGTGGAGGAAGATATGAAGGTAACATCGGTTAATACGGTGGTACCTACACAATAGTCAACATCTCCAGATGCAATGAGGGCATTGTATCTGGCAGTGCTTGACCGGAATGTGCAACTGCGCACAGTTGTGCAGAACCATAATGAATAGATTAGTGTTCTTTATGAGGCAAAGGAGTTTGCAGAAGCAGATTTTGAGTCAGAGCATGATGAGAAGGTGCTTATGATAGATAAGGCGAGGGAATATAAGAATGAGGCGGTAGAGCTTCGTAAGAAACTGGTTGAAAAAGACCAGAAGATAGCATGGATATCCTACATCCATAACAGTTCTCATGAGGATTTCAAGCTGAAAATTGCTTGTTATTCCATTGAGTCGGGGAAGACTCGACATACTATTAGTCGGGATATTGTTTCAATTCTAGAGAATCAGAAGCATGAGAATGTTGTGAGGCAGTGTTAGTAGAGCGATAGATCTTTTTGTATATGTGTAGTGACGTAAAACCCTCTTTTATATAATTAAAGGGTAGTCTTTTTGTAAATCCCAATTTTTGTAGAATCCAATTGCGGGATAGTAATGTAATAGCTTATGGGGCTATGGAAGCAAGTTGTAAATAGTTTTGAACTATGAAGAAGCATATTAATATAATGAAGTTTTTATTTCATGTGCTTTGTTGTGGTATGAGTTATTATTGTTGAATGATAACTAAGTAAGCAAATAGATAATAATGAAACTTTATTTATTTAATCAGTATAATGCCGCCAAGAAGAAGACAACGTAATCAGGAAGCGAAATCACATAATGATAATCAAGGGGGTCAGAACAACCCTATGCAAGAGTTCGTTAATTTATTAACGACTGTATTTATGCAAACTGAGGGTAGAGCACTCGCGGGACCTAGGGTAGCCAAAATGACTACCTTTAAAGAGTTTAAAAGTGTTGGTTCGCCGAAGTTCAAGGGAACTACGGACCCAATAGAGGCCCAAAATTGGTTGAAACATATAGAGAAGGCCTTTGTTATTAAAAACGTAGCTGAGGCGCAAAAAGACTTCTTTTGCGACTTAAATGATGAAAGGGGAAGCCAAAATTTGGTGGGAGGCTCACCAGGGTGGGGCTATAACTAATGCAGTTACGTGGGAACAGTTCAAGAAGGTATTCTTCGAGAACTACTTTCCTACTAGCATGCAGGGGAGGATGGAGATTAAGTTCCTAGAACTTAAGCAAGGGGACATGACGGTTCCCCAATATGCAGCCAAATTCAATGAATTGGCAAGGTTTACTCCACACCAAGTGGACATTGAAGAGAGGAAGACTCGTAGGTTTGAGCAGGGCTTGAAACCCTGGCTTTATAGTAGGATTTCTGTGTTCCAGAGTGCTTCCAATGGGACCATTCTGGAAAAGACGATTATAGCAGAAGGTGGTAGTGAGGCGTTGACCCAATACCACAAAGAGATAAAGAATAAGAGCAAGGGAGAGGGAGAAACCAAGGCAGAGGGTGCTAGTTGTAGTGGTAGTATACCAGAAAGGAAGAGTTTTACCTCCAGGAATAATGGGGTGAAACAAAGGGATCCTAAACGTATGATGGAGGCATGCAAGACATGCGAAAAGACTCATCTGAGAGTTTATGTAAAGGGGAAATTAGTTTGTTACAAATGTGGGCAGGAGGGACATATACCACCGAACTGTCTTAATACTAAGAAAAGCCATGGTTGTTTTATTTGTGGGTCGATGGAGCACATGGCATGAAATTACCCGAAGAAGGGGTCAGGGGGTAGTAAGGGTTCTGGTAGTGGTAAATTAGCCATTACTTGACCAACACCATCGGCGGGTAGACCCTTAGCCCGTACTTTTAATATGACTGTCCAAGATGTGGTTGCATCAGCAGATGTAATAGGAGGTATCATTCTAGTCAATGAAATAAATGCTTATATGTTATTTGACTAGGGTGCTACTTGTTCTTTTATAGCATGTGGATTTTCAAAGCAATTAGGTTTAATCCCTAAAAAGCTAGAAATACCTTTAGACGTTAAGGTAGCAAACGAAGAGATAATTCCCATTGAACATATTCATAGGGATTATTGCGTAGATATTAGAGGTAACAAATTATCGGTAGATTTGGTACCGATAAGGTTGAAAGAATTCGATGTAATTCTTGGTATGGATTGGTTAATTAACCATAAGGCTATAATAGATTGGCATAGGAAAAGTGTGAACCTTTGACTTTCTAAGAAAACCAAGGTAGTGTTCTTCGGTAGTAAATCACCGAGACACTCTTGTTGTCTAATGATGACACAAGCTAGGAAAATGTTGAGGAAGGGGTGCATAGGATATCTATGCCATGTTGTGGATACCCAAGGAGTGGGAGCATCATTAAAACAGATACCTATAGTTCAAGAGTTCGCGAATGTATTTCTGGAGAAATTACCAGGTCTTCCGCTTTTTAGGGAGGTCGAGTTTGTGATTGATCTGTTACCGGGTATGACACCAGTTTCAAGGGCACCATATAGAATGGCGCTAATAGAGATGAAGGAGTTAATGGTTCAACTACAGGAACTATTAGATAGGAAGTACATTCAACTGAGTGTGTCTCCATTGGGAGCACCGGTATTGTTTGTAAAGAAGAAGATTGGGTCGTTATGACATTGTATTGACTATCGAGAGTTGAACAAGTTAATGATTAAGAATAAATACCCATTACCCAAGATTGATGATATATTTGATCTGTTGAAAGGGGCAAAGTATTTTTCTAAGATAGATTTACGTACGGGGTTTCATCAGTTGAAAGTAAGGAAGGAGGATGTACATGGTCATTACGAGTTTTTGGTTATGTCGTTTGGGTTGACTAATGCGCCAACCGCATTTATGGACATGATGAACAGAGTGTTCCAACAATATTTGGACAAGTTTGTTGTAAAGTTCATTGATGATATTTTAATCTATTCTAAGATACCAGAAGATCATGCTAAACATTTAAGGATAGTGTTGGAAACACTAAGGAAGGAGACGTTGTATGCGAAATTCACTAAGTGTGAATTTTGGCTTGAACGAGTGTAGTTTTTAGGACATGTTATTGATAAAGATGGCATTTTCATGGATCTAATGAAGGTAGAAGTAGTTAATGAGTGGGAGAAATCGAAAACGCCAACCGAGGTTCAAATTTTTATGGGGTTAGCGGGATACTATAGAAGGTTCATCCAGGACTTTTCTAAAATAGCTACTCCGCTGACGAATTTGACGAGGAAGTCAGTAAAGTATGTGTGGAAAGAAAAGTGTGAGAAAAGTTTTCAGGAACTAAAAAGGATGTTAAGTGAGCCACCTGTATTGTCTTTGCTAGACGATATGGCGAATTTCGTAGTTTATAGCGATGCTTCACATAGAGGATTGGGTTGCGTGCTTATGCAGCATGGCAAGGTCATTACGTATGCGTCACGTCAGTTAAAGGATTATGAAATGGCATATCCTACTCATGACCTAGAATTGGTAGCAGTAGTTTTTACCTTAAAAATATGGAGACATTATTTATACGGGGAGAAGTGTGAGATATACACGGACCATAAAAGTCTTAAATATATCTTCACACAGAAGGAGTTGAATATGAGGCAGAAAAGATGGTTGGAGTCGATAAACGATTACGATTGTAATATCTTATATCATTTGGGGAAAGAAAATGTAGTAGCCGATGTGCTAAGTAGGAAGGATAGAGAAAAGTTGTCAATGTTAATGACTCAGAATGAGTTAGTAATGGAGATGGCGAGAATTGAGTTAGAAGTTAAATTACTGGGTGAAGCAGTAAAGATGCTATTCTCAATGGAGATTCAACCGACCATAGTGGAACGGGTTAAGGAAGTGAAATTAGGCAACGAAGAATGCGAATGAATGAAGAAGAGGATGGAAGATGAAGAGAAGACTAAGTCCAACCTCGATAAGGAGGGATTGCTTCGTTTTGAAGGAAGAATTTGGGTTCCAAATAATTTTGAGTTAAAAGAAGAGATAATGAGTGAGGCCTATAGTTCGAGGAACTTAATACATCCAAGTAGTACTAAGATGTATCAAGACCTTCGACAGAACTTTTGGTGGCCAAACATGAAAAGGGAGATAACAGAATATGTTAGTAAGTGCTTAACTTGTCAGAAAGTTAAGGTTGAACACCAACGACTTAGTGGGTTTTAGCAATCATTAGAAATTCCAGAGTGGAAATGGGAGCATATCACAATGGATTTTATGGTGGGACTTCCAATAACAAGGAAAGGATACGATGTTATTTGGGTAATAGTGGATCAGTTGACAAAATCGGCTCACTTTCTACCAATAGGAGTTAGGTTTAACCTATAACAATTAGCTAAACTGTATGTCAAAAAAATTATTTCAAGACATGGAGTACTTGTGTCGATTGTGTCAGATCGTGATCCACGATTCACATCGAACTTTTGGAGGAGTTTGCAAGAGCAAATGGGAACACAATTGAGATTGAGTACGGCGTATCATCCTTAAACAGATGGACAAAGTGAATAGACAATTCAAACGCTTGAAGATATGTTAAGATCTTGCGTTATGGATTTCAAGGGGAGTTGGGATGAACATCTACCTTTGGTGGAATTTGTGCACAAAAATAGTTTTCAAGCAAGTATAGGCATGCCGCCTTACAAAGTGTTGTATGGAAGAAGTGCAGAACTCCACTGTGTTGGGATGAAGTAGGTGAACGTCGGATGTTGGGACCTGAGATGGTACAGCAGATGACGGACATGGTAAAGTTAATACGCACTCAATTGGTAGCAGCTCAAGATAGTCAGAAGAAGTATGCAGATCCTCACCGAGAGAAGAGAGAATTTGAAGTGGGTTCATATGTCTTTCTGAAAGTATCGCCTTGGAAAGGGAAGATATGTTTTGGGAATAAAGGGAAGTTAAGTCCAAGGTTTATAGGACCTTTTCAAATTTTAAGAAGGGTAGGAGAGGTAGCTTATCAAGTAGCTTTACCTCCAGAGATGGAACGTATACATAATGTGTTTCACGTGTCAGTGTTGCGTCCCTATAAACCGGACTACAAACACGTAATAGAGTACGGATCTATTTAGATAGAAAAAGACTTAATGTATAAACAACTTCCAGTTCAAATGTTTGATATGAAGGAACAAGTTTTAAGAAATAAGATAATACCTTCGGTGAAGGTGATTTGGAGGAACCACAATGCCGAAGAAGCAACGTGGGAACTCGAAAGTAAAATAAAAGAAAATTTTCCTCATTTGTTTATGTAATTATAGCGAGATTCTAGGGATAAAATCCTTATAAAGGGGGAGAATGTAACGCCCATGAAAATTGGATTTTTTTAAAATTAAATTTTTATTTGATTATGTGGATTAAATGAATGTAATTGATTATTTATATGAGTAAGCTATTTGAAGGTCGTTCTATGACCTAGAATGTGCGGATATAGTTAGGATTCTGGCTATGTGCTAGAATTAATTGTATGGAATTTCTAAGACAAAAATAAAAGTTTTCTGAGAAATTTCCGTAAAAGCACTATTCATCCTTTTTGGCTCGGGAATAAAGTTTGAAATTCTGAGAAACGCGTAATGATAGAATTCCAAGACGAGATGGAATATTCAATAATATTTCAGTTACGGCAAATGAAGTTTTTGCCTGCGGACTTAAAACCTAAGGGTTAGGGAAAGTGATTTTCGAGAAGGAAATGTAATGCGTATAATGATTAGGGTTATTATACGTGCGATATACGAGTATAATACTAGTTAGAATACGAGTATAGTATGAAGAATATTACGACGTATAATATGAATATCGTATGAATACTAAACAAAGAGAATACGAGAATGGAACGCGTAGAATACGATTAGTCTTAATGGATGTGACAACCCAAAAAATCGGATTGTCTAGAATTTAAGATTTAAAGAATTAGTTATTAATAAAAGAAATTTTTATTAATACTATTATGTTATATCTGTTTATTAATTGTTATAGAACCTAGGATGGTTATTAATCGGGAGGATTTTGGCTACGAGCTAGACTGAACAAGTAAGAATTTTCAAGACGAAAATAAAATTTTTCCGGGAACAAAAATATTTTAAGGGAAAAAGACGAAATAGTCACTATTCACCCAAAAAAATCTTAAGGGTTAGGGTTTGAATAACCTAAGCCTTTCCGAGTGTTCGGTATGTTGAAATGATATTTCGTCGAAAGATTTGACGATAATATATTGTGAAAAGTTAAGTAAGCTGATAAAAAGTATTTCTCGAAAACGTGCAGAAATCGGACGAAATAAAAACGATGAAAAGTATTGTTACATACTTTTCATTTGATTAACTACGTTAGGGGAAAACATGATGGAAAACGCTTAAAGTGGAAAGTGTTTTTCAGTTTTTCAAAGATCTTAAGAATATGTAAAAGTTAATCGGTAAAAGAAAGACGAAATATCAAAAAATATTTGGATTCCGAGAATCGCAATTTTTGAACTATCAGACGAATTTCGCAAGATGGAAGCACGAAGCTTCTAAGGGAAACTTCGTGAATATTAAGGAGGTGGAGCAATGAGGTGTGATTCGGGGGCAAAATGACTATGTTGCCCCTAGCCTTGGTTTTCTATAAATAGGAAGCTTAATTTCATTTGTTTAGGATTTTGAAAATCCTACAACACTTGAGAGAGAGAGAGAGAGAGAGAGAGAGAGGTCGGATGAGAAGGAGAAGGAGGAGGAAAAGCTTGCTCGTGTGCAAATTTTGTCCGACGAAAGAAGATTAAAGATGAAAGATAATTTGAAACCTAGTCTCTTATGGTTGAAATAATGGGAAAATGAATAATCAAGATTTAGAAGTTTAGTTTATAAATTTCTTAAAGAAGTATAATATTCGTAATGAATTTGAGCAATCCGAATGAATTGTATGAACAATTTGGTGAAATAAGTAAGGAATGGTGTTCTATAACATCAAATTCTAAGAAAAAGTGAAATCGTAATCAAAATATCGATTAAAAATGAAGAACGAACGATGAATGCGAAGAACACGAAAAACGTTGTTGATGGACAAATTTAAAACCACCGTAGTATAATTTGTTGTAGATGGACAAGTTTAAAACCATCGCGTATAAGTTAGTTGATTATTTCTTGGTTAGGAATGGTAGAAAGTTATAACGAAGTTATGGCGAAAATTTCGCAAAAGACGAACAAAAATTAGAAAGTTAGTAAATGAACCCGAACGTGTAGGGTTTCATAAGAATGT
Organism: Panax quinquefolius; assembly: GCA_020205615.1. Taxonomy (NCBI): domain Eukaryota; kingdom Viridiplantae; phylum Streptophyta; class Magnoliopsida; order Apiales; family Araliaceae; genus Panax; species Panax quinquefolius. The sequence goes on along the minus strand of CM035173.1, from coordinate 71,208,917 downwards.
AAGAGAACGTAGAAAACGTGAGTCATGGACTCAAGAACGAGTGAATTCTGAGTTCGAATGACTGAATTACCGATGAACTAACGAAGAACGTTAAAAATATAAAATGAACGAATGATGAAGATTAAGCCAATTGAATGGCATGTTAACGAATTCAGAACAAAGTTCTGTCTGAGAGTAATCGAAGTACGTAAGATAAGGAAGAGAATGGCTTTGGAACGACCTCGTTCTGAGTTATAATGAAGAAGTTATGGGATTTCAAAGTAAGCGTCTCAAGCATGTAAAAGACTTAGAAAATTTGTCAAGGATTAAGGCTTGGCGACGCAGCGCGAGCCGTGCCTTGGGAGGCGGTGCCACAGCGCCATCCCCAAAAGTTTGACACTGCAGAGTGGCAATACAGTGCGAGAGATAAAGAGCGAATAGGCGCCACAGCCTCGGTTTAGAGAAAAAGCCATAGAAGAGCTTTTAACGGCAGTCTTGGGGGAAACGTAAGGGAAGATAAAGAACATAATGTTCAACTAATGTAACTCTTAATCAAGTGATTTAAACCTTAAATGAAGGTTGGACGGAAAGATTGAATGGGATTAAAAGATAAAGAATGTAAATGTAACTTACGGAACCGATATCCGGGGACCGTTGTCGTGATTCAGCGAACGTGTGGGATTGCTATGATTGTGATTCCTTCGACGTTAAGTGAAGAGGATGATGTATAACATTTCAATGTTATTATGTAAGAATGAGAGTTAAGTGTGAAGCGTATATAAGCTGTGAACGCAATGTTGTTGCGTTAAACGATCGGTCTTAGCATACAACAAACTGTATGGCTTCGACATTAAGAAAGAATAATGAACTTGGGGTTCAGGTGATGAGTAATTAATGAAAGCAATTAAAACCTTAGGTAAGGGTTGAATGAGGGATTAAGAGATGAACAACGTGAACGCGGATTACATAAACAATCCTCGTGAATCGTATTAGCGTCGAGCGAACGTTCTAAGTGTACATTTGTTATATAACTTTGACATTAACGAAGGTAGTAAGTAAGATATGATTTATCAAGAAAGCCATAGAGAACGGTAATAAGATTAATGAAAGTCGAATGTGAGTCGGATGGAGAATGTTAGAATGAAACGTAAGTGTTAAACACTTTACCCGACATGAAGGTTGAGTGTTTGAACGGGTAGAACCTACTCCCCGTGTATGGTTTGACTGTAAGGTAATGAAGATTAATGATTAAACCTGTGAATGTTAAAGAAACTGAATTAAAGACAAGTACGTATAACGTAAAGAAGCCGAGTTAATGTTTATAAAGACGTTCCAAGTTGAATGGACCAGACGTTGTAAGATAAGAATAAGGTAATGTAAATTCTTAACGCTATAAATGTGTAGAATTAATATTGAATTATCTTTCTGAGTATACCAAAGTTTGTATGACTTAGATGATGATGAATAAATCTTGAGGTTTGGCATTTAGTTACCAGAAATCCATAAGGAATGAGAAATTGACTTAACAAACATTATAGTTTAATAGTTCGGATAAGTTAAGATAAGTTAGGTTGTAGTACAATCGTAACCTTTGATGATTGACATATGGGAGCTGGGCTAAACAATTCCTTCAGAGAGTGAAGGTATATACGAAACTGGAAACCAATCTAACTCACTGTTGTGGGCAGTGTAGATGAGACAAGAACTTGTTTATTGGTTGTTTGTGGGAAACCACTCAGAGTACCATATGGACTACTAGCAGAGACACGATGTGTGCTGAGTCTTAAGGGAGTATAAGAAGAACATAAGAATGCAAATCATCAAAGATGATGATCGTATGAGTAAGACATCTCTGTATGTTATGAAGTCATAAACCGGTAATGAAAGTTAGTCGTGTAAACCTAGTTTATAAGAACGCAAACCCTAAGAAGTAAAGTTAAGTAAACCAATGCGTAAGTCAAGTATATGACTAATTGGTGTATGTGTTATTTTCTTATGTGTTACATAGGAATTAGAATGAGCAGTTCAGCATAAGCTGTAGCTATGCGTAAGGCAAGTTTTATAACTTCATTCATATTCTAAATACATGCTAGTTTCAAAAACTTCTTAGATGTTAAACTTGAGAAGTTCTTTCTATGTGCGAATGTACGATATTTGTACAAGGTGGTGAACGTATGAGGCCTTGTGCCACAATTTAAACACTTCAGTGTGTTTCTGTGAGATGAACTATTTTGTGATTGAACTATTCAATATGAGACTGTTCTATTTATACATGAACCATTATTATTAAGTTTGTGCTAATGATTCTAGCCAGACAGAATGTGTATGAAAAAGGTAGAAGAATGAAAGTATTTTAAAAGTGAATATGACTAATGTTTTAAAATAATAGGAATCGAGAATTATTCCTATTTTTCAAGCAACTTCCTAACCTTTGTTCGGTTATTGAAGTCTTAAAAGAATGTTTAAATTCTTGAAGTGGTTTATTCAACTCCTATGACTTACTGAGCAATTAAATGCTCACACTTGCTTTAAATACAAACATAATTAGCAAATGATGTTAGAAGAACTTAAGGATTCCATGAAGATCAAGCTAAGCGGTATCCAGAAGAAGCGCTATTCATTAGATGAATGAGCGTGAAGATCAAGTGAAGACTTTTAATGTAGAAAGATGTAATTAAACTATAGAATAGTTTAATGAACGGTTATGTATCATTGGTGGCGGATAAAAGTCACTCATGTAAGTTGTAAAGAATAATGTAATTATCATTATTTGTAATGAAAGAGGTTATAAGGTATTAGAACCTGGGAAATAAGAATGTATGATGTTATATGTCAGTATATAATGATGTATGTTTGGAAAGAAGTGGGACCATGATGTACGAAATCGAAAAGTATGAAGATAAATTTGGATTTTGGGCGTTCTCTGAAAGTGGTATCGAGAGTGATAGGTTATAAACCTAAGGTATGAGTAGCTAAGGATATAATCGTAGAGAGAAGGATAAGAAAATCGTTGAGTTAAACGATTAAGGAAGAAGATCACCACGTGATCATAGTGAATCGTAATAACAGATGATCTATTAAACGATGAATGATTTATAGCTAATGCTATGAATGAATGGTACTACGAAGTAGTACGGGAAGAAGAACTCAGATTGAGTTATAACAGATAACATACAGATTAAAGAAAATTCTTCTTAAGTAAAGAGACATTTAGAAGTTATAAGATTTCAATTGAGGACTCATGTGATGGCTGAGTTGTATGACAACTGCTCAGTTTATTACATTGATAATAATTGGAATTTGTCGCGCTATCAATATGTATATGACGAGAAGGTGAATCTTTTCTCATGTATATACTTGATAGGTAGAGAACGATAAGGTAGGTGCGAGTTTTTGAAACTCATACTTATGGTAAGTTCGTGACTCATAATGATATGGTATGTTTTAGAACTTCTCAGCGAATGGACGCCTATGGTCTGATTGGGATAGTTCTTAAACTCATATTATTGTGGAAAGTTCTCGAACTCATAATATGTGGTAAGTTGATGGACTGTACTAAGGTATAGGGATTTTTAGGCTGAAAGCGTGTATTTTCAGTAGAATTAGCATTGAAGGTGCTAGAGAAGATTAAGTATTGTCGCAAGTAAGACAATGAAGGAAGATGGAGTATAGGATATTCCAAGTCATCTAGTTATGTTAGATTTCGAAGTTTATTAAAATCGTGCTTATGTGTGCGTTTGAAAAAGGAAAGAATTGGTTCAACTTTTGGAACCAATGGATTTTAAAAAGAACTATTCTTTATATGTCTATGCTAATTATTTCAGCTAAACAGAAATTTATTTGAAATATCAAAATTAATTTTATATCATCAGTGCATTTGATGCAAGGTTGGTAAAAGGATGGAGTTATTAATGCAATTGAACCTAGTGTTGGATGTGATCTTATGATCAACAACCCACTATGGTATGATGTATAATGATGAAGTCATAAAGTGACGAAGTCCTCAACGTAATATGAAAAGTACGGTATCATGACGTCATAAAACGTTTTGATGTATTGTAAAAGAATTTAAAGAAGTAGTGGATGTCAATTGATTTGACTAGACGAATGTTTTAAGTTGATGTCCAATTTATTGGTATGGTCTGACCTATTTGATTTGGCTAAGACAAATGGTATGTCATGTTATAAGAAAATCGAGCTTTCTTTGAAGAGTTATGCCGAACCAAATTATTTTGGTAAGGAATCTAATGATTAAGTCTAAAGTGAACATACCCTAAAATAGGGTTATACGATGGGTTGATCGCCTACGAATGGAAGAGGTAGTTTGTTTTCTTTGTGATTGTAAATTGACCGTGGTAGAAGGGTTTACGGTGAAATGTTGTTAAACCTAGTAAGAGTTAATGGTCAATTTGACCCCTCAGTAAAAGTATGAAATGTTTTAAAGGAATCTTTATATTCATATTTATTCCTTTTACTTTATTATTCTTGGTAAGTTATGAATTGTAGGGAATATTTGAAAGATAAGAACTTCTTTGAAGAGATGTTGAGAAGAAAGGTAAGCTAAAATTTTAAGGATGAAATTCTGTGAAGAAGGGGTAAATGTGATGACCCGGGAATGGGTGTGGTTTTAGAAATTTAGAGGACGGAATTTTTATAAGGAGGGATGAATCTGACAACCCGGAAAATCGGATTGTCCAGAATTTAAGATTTTAATAATAAGTTATTAATAAAAGAAATTTTTATTAATACAATTATATGTTATTTGTTTATTAATCGTTCTAGAACCTAGGATGATTATTAATCGGGAGGATTCTAGCTACGAGCTAGAATGAACGAGTAAAAATTTTCAAGATGAAAATAAAATATTTTCAGGAACAAAAATATTTATGGGAAAAAAGATGAAATAAGCACTATTCACCTGACGAAACCCTAAGAGTTAGAGTTTGAATAACCTAAGCCTTTTAGAGAGTTTGGTATGTCGAAATGACATTCTGTCAAAAGATTTGACGATAATATATCATGAAAAGTTAAGTAAGTCGATAAAAGTTTTTCTCGAAAAATGTGCAAAAATCAGACGAAATAAAAATGACGAAAAATATTGTTATGTACTTTTCATTTCTTTAACTACATTAGGGGAAAACGTGAAGGAAAACGCTTAACGTGGAAAAGTGTTTTTCAGTTTTTTGAAGATCCGAAGAATACGTAAAAGTTAATCTATAAAGGAAAGACGAAATATCCAAAAATATTTGGATTTTGAGAATCGCAGTTTTTGAACTATCGGACGAATTCCGCAAGATAGAAGCACGAAGCTTCCAAGGGAAGCTTCGTGAATAGTAAGGAAGTGGAGTAAGGAGGTGTGTTTCGGGGGGAAAATGACTATTTTTCCCCTAGCCTTGGTTTTCTATAAATAAGAAGCTTAATTTCATTTGTTTAGGATTTTGAAAATCCTACAACACTTGAGAGAGAGAGAGAGAGAGAGAGAGAGAGAGAGAGAGAGGATGAGAAGGAGAATGAGGAGGAAAAGCTTGCTCGTGTGCAAACTTTGTCCGACGGAAGAAGATTAAAGGAGAATGATAATCTAAAACCTAGTCTTTTATAAATTTTCTTTAAGTTTTTTACGTTAAAAGCATAACTTAATGAGAATAAGAAGTAAAAGATGTTAAAAATGATTTCATATGGTTGAAATAATGAGAAAATGAAGAATCAAGAATTAGAAGTTTAGTTTATAAATTTCTTAAGGAAGTATAAGATTCGTAATGAATTTGAGCGATCCGAATGAATCATATGAACGATTTGATGAAATAAGTAAGGAATGGTATTCTATAACATCAAATTCCAAGAAAAAAGTGAAATCGTAATCAAAATATCGATTAAAAATGAAGAACGAATGAAGAACACGTGAAGAATACGAAGAATGTTGTTGATGGACAAGTTTAAAACCATCGTGTATAAGTTAGTTGCTTATTACTTGGTTAGGAACGTTAGAAACGTTTATGAAGAACAAATTAAAATGTAGCTATAACGAAGTTATGGCAAAAATTTCTTAAAAGACGAACTAGAATTAGAAAGTTAGTAAATGAACCCGAATGTATAGGGTTTCTTAAGAATATAAGAGAACATAGAAAATGTGAGTCATGGACTCAAGAACGAAAAAATTCCGAGTTCGGATGACCGAATTACAGACGAACGAACGAAGAACGTTAAAACATAAAATGAACTAATGATGAAGATTAATCCGATTGAAAGGCATGTTAATGGATTCAGAACAAAGTTCTATCCAAGGGAAATTGAAGTACATAAGATAAGCAAGAGAATGGCTTTGGAACGACCTCGTTTCGAGTTATAATGAAGAAGTTATGGGATTACAAAGTAAGCGTCTCAAGCATGTAAAAGACATAGAAAATTTGTCAAGGATTAAGGCTTGGAGCCGCAGCGTGAGCCGTGCCTTGGTTGGAGGCGTCGCAGTACCAGCCCCAGCAGTTTGACACTGCAGAGTGGCGATGCAGCTCGAGAGATAAAGAGGGAACCGACGCCACAATGCCGGTGTAGAGAAAAAGCCAGAGAAGATCTTTTAACTGCTCAGCTCTTGGGGAGAACGTAAGGGAAGATAAAGAACATAATATTCAACTAATGTAACACTTAATCAAGTGATTTAAACCTTAAATGAAGGTTGAATGGAAAGATTGAATGGGATTAAAAGATAAAGGATGTAAAGGCAACTTACAGAATTGATATTCGGGGACCGTAGTGGCGATTAAGCGAACGTGCGGGATTGCTATGATTGTGATTGTAATGTCCCAAAAGTTTGAGAATCTAGTATATAGTAATGATCCTTAGAGAAGGATAATGAATGGATCAATGAATATGTAATACTCAAAATATAATTGAGTTCAAGTGAAAGTTATAAGATAAAACTTATATTAAGGTAATGTGTTGAAGTTATTCGACGAAGAGATTTAAAAAAAACATGAGGAAGGTAGGGTTTCGGTGATTCCGAGAACAGAATCCTTATAAGGTGGGAAGATGTAACAATCCAGAATATTATTTATAATTTCAAATATTTATTGAATTTATTAAATATTTTTAATTGATGTGTTTGTTGTTTAGTAGATATTTGTGGGATTATTTATTAGTAAGTAAATAATTCTTGAGTTATAGAAATTAACTTAATTAAGATAAAAGAGTGATGAATTAAATTTATGAGATAATACTCTAATTTAACTTAATAACTAAATTAAGCGAGTTATTAAGGATTATATGGTTTGTTATAATGTTATTTAATTTGATTTTTGTAATTAGACCGACGTGTTAATTTATTAAATAAAATTATAATTATAATGAAAATTATAATTTTATTGTATTGGTTTATGTGGTAAATGGATTTAATAAATTGTTATTAGATTTAATTTAATTTGAATATGGGAATTTATTTAAATAAAGTTTGACAATAAATCTGACTTATGAAAATAGATTAAAAGTGTTTTAATTTGGTTTTACCAAACAAAGCCTTAGAACTTTTTAAATTCTTATTTTAATCTTGTTTTGCCAAACAAGGCTTAAGGAATGATCGAGTCATTATTTTGATTGGTTTTGCCAAACAAAGCCTTATAGCTTTTGAATTAAAAAAATTAATAATAAAATATAATATAATAAATATTAAATAATTAGTATATTTATTATTATGACTTTTTTATACATTTTATGTTTATACTTGCGTCTGTTTTATTTTAAGTAAGAAGTTTTGGCCTAAGCCTAGGAAGGAAGGAAGAACAAAGAGTAGAAGAGAAATTGAGAGAAAAAAAGAGAAGAAATCCTTTGTTAAATTGAGAAGAACATGCTTTGTGAGAATCGAAGGAAGAATAAAGAAGATTGTTTAAGCTTTATGGCTAATCAAAGGTAATAACCTAGCCCTAAAACTCTAGTTTTTGATTTCTTGAGTTTTTCTTTATAAATGAATTTTGGTGGAGGATTTGTCAAGAAATTGGATTATATATATTCTTAGATATGTATAATTTGTTCTATAATTGAGTTTTCAGTAATTAGGTTCATGCGATTATGTTTTAAAAGAAGAAATTTAGTTTTTGGTTATATATATGATACGACTTATTTTAGAGTCAAAATTGTTAGTTAGTTCATGAATTGAATCTGAAATTGGTGTTATATATTGTTAGTATTTTGAAAAACGAAAACAACCCTAGTTGAAAAGAGCATGACGTGTTATATATATATGTTGAAACTATGAAATGTTAAAGTCAATTTATGACTATGTTGATTGATTAAAGCATGCTGATTGAGTAGGGAACTCAATCTTTATATTTTTTATATGAACTGCAGCATGTATGTTATATGTTGAGCATGTTATTATGTGATATGTGATGTATGAAAACTGTTAGATTTTACTGGGTTGTCGAGCTCAACCTTGCAAATAACCACTTTTGCAGGTTCAAGATTCAAGGTAAGAAGTTTTGGCCTAAGCCTAGGAAGGAGGGAAGAACAAAGAGTAGAAGAGAAATTGAGAGAAAAAAAGAGAAGAAATCCTTTGTTAAATTGGAAGAACGTGCTTTGTGAGAATCAAAGGAAGAAACAAGAAGATTGTTTAAGCTTTATGGCTAATCAAAGCTTTATGGCTAGAAGATTGTTCAAGATTCAAGGTAAAGTTATGTGTTACTTGAAAGATATGAATCAAATTTGACACTTGAAGATTTATACACTTTGGTTGTGTTATTATTATTCGAACCGTGTTTAAGGTGCCAAATAATGTATTAATGTTGAATTGTAATATCATTTTGCGATGTAAACTATTGTAGTATTAAAATGATTCTAAGATACATAGATGTAAAGGTTGAAGGTTTTGGGAACGAGGATAGTTTGTAAAAGAAAATTTTAATTATTCCGCAAATTTCAATGGTTGTATTATCGTTTAATGATGTAAAATTAGAGGTTGAATGTATTGTTAACGACCGAATTCAATAATTAAATTGTAAAAATTTTGGGATCATTACAGTTGGTATCAAAGTTGTAGGTTATAAACCTTATGTAGGAGTACCGTAGGCTATAACCTTAAAGAAGGAATGTGAAGATAATAAAAGAATAAGCTTAATTAGAGTTTGAATAATAAGAAGTAATTTATAAAGAAAGGATTAAAACATGTGTGAGAGGATTCAAAGAAGAATCTCACAGAGTTATAAGGAATATGAATGTGGGGTTACCCAACTCCAATAATAAGGATGTAAGGTGATAATAAATAGATAATGTTTATAAAAAGAGAATGATAAAGAAGTTAAGAATAAAAAGTTATATCTATGTGTGGTACAATCGTACTCTTTAATAGTTGATGTATGGTATCTGGGCTAAACGATTCCTTCATAGAGTAGAGGTATATATGAACTAGCAACTCAGAACCTAGTTTGTCGGTTGTTTTAGGGAAACCACTTAGCGTACCATATTGAAACTATTAGAGACTCGATGTGTACAAAGTATTGAAAATGGATACGTATGATTAAAATGAAGAACTCAAATGAAATGTTGAGCAATATAAATGAAGTTAGAAATTCTTAAAGTAAGAATTGTTATATAAATAAGAAAATTCAAAGAAGAATCTTGAAGAGATATAAAGATAAGAAATGGCAATAGCCAAGATAACTAATAATGTCGTAAATGATGAAAAAAAGGGAAAGAATTAGGATCGTAAAACGAAATGATCACGAGTTAAGAAAAGAATTTTAAGGGAGATGATTATTGAATAAGATAATGACGTGATCTGTTTAAGTTATAAAAGAAATATGGTCTGTAATGTTTAAATAATTATAGCTTGATGCTATGAACATAATGTACTGTGATATAGTACGAGTTAAACTCACGAGGAGTTATAGATAATGTGATACAAGGAATTCGTATCTAGCAAAGGGTAAGTTAAAAAATAAGTTATGAGTAAGATAGAGTTAGGAGGGATTTCAATTGAGGACTCAGGTGATGGCTGAGTTGTACAAACCTTTGTATGGGCGAGGGTTTTGTGTTTACGCTCAGTTTATCACATTGATAATCATTAGAATGTTGGTGTCGAGCTATCAATGTATATGTGGCGAAAAGGTGATTCTTTTCTCATATGTATATTTGATAGTTAAAAACTATTAAGATTAGTCAGATATTATTAGGATTAGGTGCGGTTCTTAAAACTAATGTATATGGTAAGTTCTTAACTCATAATAATATGGTATGTTTTGAACCCCTTAGCGAATGGACGCCTATGGTCTGACTAGGATAAGTTCGTAAACTCATATTATTGTGGCAAGTTCCTGAACTTCCAATGTGCGATAAGTTTGATGAAGTATACTGGGGGTATAGGAAGATTGTAAGTTGAAATACACGAATATTTAGTATAAAGATTAAAATTGATGGAGAAAATTAGATATTCTAAATCTATTATCTATGCTAGACTTTTGAGATTTATTGACTTCGTGCCGATGGTTGTACCTTTGATTTTTGAAAAAATGTTGGATCACACTAGTGAACCAATTTTTTTTTAAAATAGTGATATTATTCGCATATCTATGCTGTTTGTTTCGGCTAGATAAAAAAATAATTTTTAAATTTTCAAAATATATTTTAACTATATGCAACGGGTGATATGATAAACGATGGAGTCATCAATGCAATGGAACCTGGTGTTGGATGTGATCATATAATCGTCAGCCCACTATGGTGAGATGTAGTATGACAACGTCATAATCATGACGCCATAAAAGGATATTTGAGATTTCTTTGAGATATGAGAATATATATATATATGTATATGTATATTTCGATTGATGTCCTAATTGTTGTAGAAGTCTATGCTATTTGATTCAGCTAGACGAAATTTGAAAGATGTTCATAAAATTCAAGCATTTCTTGAGAAGTTATGCCAAACCAAATTGTTTTGGTGCGGATTCAGATATTGAAAAGCTGAGATGAACAACCCTTTTATTGGGAATTACACAGAGGCGTTTAGATGTTTGTGCACAATACATCGTATTAAAGGCTGATCTCCCTAAGTACGGGGAGTCCCTACAGTATTACTGTTAAGGTTAAAGTTGAAAGATTACTTGTAACCCTGGACATAGTTCGTGGTCTTGTGACCCTCAGTTACATATATAAAAACTGAGAAAAACAACCCTATTATGGGGGAATTATTTTTACGTGATGCGTTTAGATGTTTGTGCACAATACATCGTACGAAGGACTTAACACCCTAAGTACGGGAGTCCTTATAGTCTAATGACTGTTAAGGTTTAAGTTGAAAGAGTACTTATAACCGTGAATGTAGTTCAACGTCTTATGACCCCTCAGCATTATTTGGAATCTTTTAAATTCCTGAGTTATTCATACTGCTTCCCAATTATTGAGCAATTGTGGAATATTCTTGCTATTCTAAAAGGCGAATGTGGTAAAGATGATATTCCTTAGAAAGAAGTAAGTCGTAGAATGCGACATTGAATTATGAGTATATTGAATAAGTTAGAAAAGAAATTTTGAAATCAGAAGGAGATGAGTTATCAAAGAATAATGTAAAAATTTTAATAGAAAAGTTTAATAATTGAAGAAAGATCTTTGTGGAAAGAACTGGTTATAGAACCCAATGAATAAATAAAGTATTAACGAAAAATCTATTTTGATAGATTGAATGAATAAAGATTAATAAATAAAATTTAGAGGATGAAATTCTTAGAAGAAGGGGTGAATGTAATGTCCCGAGAGTTTGAGAATCTAGTATATAGTAATGATCCTTAGAGAAGGATAATGAATGGATCAAAGAATATGTAATACTCAAAATATAATTGAGTTCAAGTGAAAGTTATGAAATAAAACTTACAAGAATTTATTATGAAGAATGGTGGGAGTAGGAAATATAAAACCTATATTAAGGTAATGTGTTGAAGTTATTCAACGAAGAGATTTGAAAAAAATAACTTGAGGAAGGTAGGGTTTCGGTGATTCCGAGGATGGAATCCTTATAAGGTGGGAAGAATGTAACAATCTAAAATTTTATTTATAATTTCAAATATTTATTGAATTAAATAAATATTTTTAATTGACGTGTTTGTTGTTTAATAGATGTGTTGGATTATTTATTAGTAAGTAAATAATTCATGAGTTATAGAAATTAACTTAATTAAGATAAAAGAGTGATGAATTAAATTTATGAGATAATAATCTAATTTAACTTAATAACTAAATTAGAGAGTTATTAAGGATTATATAGTTTGTTATAATGTTATTTAATTTAATTTTGTAATTAAAGCTGTTGTGTTAATTTATTAAATAAAATTTTAATTATAATGAAAATTATAATTTTATTGTATTGGTTTATGTGGTAAATGGATTTAATAAATTATTATTAGATTTAATTAATTTGAATATGAGAATTTATTTAAATAAAGTGTGACAATAAATATGACTTATGAAAATAGATTAAAAGAGTTTTAATTTGGTTTTACCAAACAAAGCCTTAGAGCTTTTTAAATTCTTATTTTAATCTTGTTTTGCCAAACAAGGCTTAAGGAATGATTAAGTGATTATTTTAATTGGTTTTGCCAAACAAAGTCTTATGCCTTTTAAATTAAAAAAAATTAATAAGAAAATATAATATAATAAATATTACATAATTAGTATATTTATTATTATGATTGTTTTACATGTTTTATGTTTATTCTTGCGTTTGTTTTATTTTACGTAAGAAGTTTTGGCCTAAGCTTGAGAAGGGAGGAAGAAGAAAGAGTAGAAGAGAAATTGAGAGAAAAAAAGAGAAGAAATCCTTTGTTAAATTGAGAAGAACGTGCTTTGTGAGAATCAAAGGAAGAAACAAGAAGATTGTTTAAGCTTTATGGCTAATCAAAGGTAATAACCTAGCCCTAAAACTCTAGTTTTTGATTTCTTGAGTTTTTCTTTATAAATGAATTTTGGTGGAGGATTTGTCAAGAAATTGGATTATATATATTCTTAGATATGTATAATTTGTTCTATAATTGAGTTTTCAGTAATTAGGTTCATGCGATTATGTTTTAAAAGAAGAAATTTAGTTTTTGGTTATATATATGATACGACTTATTTTAGAGTCAAAATTGTTAGTTAGTTCATGAATTGAATCTGAAATTGGTGTTATATATTGTTAGTATTTTGAAAAACGAAAATAACCCTAGTTGAACGAGTCAAACGGATGTAAAACGAATTCACATTGAAGAATTTCGCTATGAATGTCAAAAGAAGAGGTAATAAGAAAAATAGTAAAATTAAAGGTTGTAATCTTTGATGTTTATGTTGTTTATGTGGTTCAAACCGTGTTAGAAGCATTAGTTTATATTTCTGTAAATATATTACACCTTGGGTAGGTTGGTATGGTTGTTAGAAACGAGTTTGTAGGCCTAATTTGGCTTTATGTAGTGTTCGGGATTACAATTCGCAAGCTAACAGAAGGGACCCGTGCCCTGGGGGGGGGGGTAGTCTGTCTAGCCAAATTTTGAAAAACAAATCTGACAATACATGTTTTACCAAAACAGCAATAATGTTTTCATACGAACTCTGATTGAGGTGATTAAAGATGATCCGGAACGAGGACGAGTAGACCTACAACTTTTGTTGTTTACTTTTTTCAATTTGATGTCGGGAATAGTGGTAAAAATTGTCATCTTTAAGACTGTTGTGTTTTTCACGGGAAATCGAAGGGCGTCGGGCATGCACGTATGCAAGTGTAGTGCTCTTGACGATAAAAGATGTTGTTATAAGTTATATAATATGAATATTATGAAGTGTAACAATGTTTAACATTAATAAATGATATATTAGATAAGTTGTATACGCATACTAAGCACACACTAGAGAGACAAATCGGGCGTGTGACGAATGAACGTCAAAACGCTGTAACAAATGTTAATGAACGTAAAAAGTATTTTAAATCAAATGAAATGAACATTATAAGGTTTGAAATCGGTTTAATATAAAACTAATAATGATTCCTAGAAAGACATAAACACTTGAATGAACTTTGAATATGAAATACAATGAGTTATTAGTTGAAAGTTAACACAATCAAATTGAACATTGTGTATTTATGATAGGAAGGGTTATGAGACATGGAGTAAAGTTTACATTACAACTACTATACTTTGCTATGTGACTAATAGTTAATGTGAATGATTATATAATTGTGTAGGGCACGTGAAGTGCAGATATCTGTAAGCTGTTAAACTATTATTGGTAAACAACGATCATGGCAAGTCTTTCAGTTCCTATTTGCTATGTGAATTTGATGATTAACTGTTTTAAATCTTTATTGCAAAGAGCATGACGTGTTATATATATATGTTGAAAGTATGAAATGTTAAAGTCAATTTATGACTATGTTGATTGATTAAAGCATGCTGATTGAGTAGGGAACTCAATCTTTATACTTTTTATATGAACTGCAGCATGTATGTTATATGTTGAGCATGTTATTATATGATTTGTGATGTATGAAAACTGTTAGATTTTACTGGGTTGTCGAGCTCAACCTTGCAAATAACCACTTTTGCAGGTTCAAGATTCAAGGTAAGAAGTTTTGGCCTAAGCCTAGGAAGGAAGGAAGAACAAAGAGTAGAAGAGAAATTGAGAGAAAAAAAGAGAAGAAATCCTTTGTTAAATTGAGAAGAACGTGCTTTGTGAGAATCAAAGGAAGAAACAAGAAGATTGTTTAAGCTTTATGGCTAATCAAAGGTAATAACCTAGCCCTCAAACTCTAGTTTTTGATTTCTTGAGTTTTTATTTATAAATGAATTTTTGTGGAGGATTTGTCAAGAAATTGGATTATATATATTCTTAGATTTGTATAATTTGTTCTATAATTGAGTTTTCAGTAATTAGGTTCATGTGATTATGTTTTAAAAGAAGAAATTTAGTTTTTTTTAAAACCCCCTAGTACAAAAACCCCCGCCCCAGCCGGGGGGGTTGGGGGGTTGGGGGGGGGGGGTAGTCTGTCTAGCCAATTTTTTTAAAAAAATTCCAACAGGACATGTTTTACTAAAACAGCCATAACGTTTTCATATGAACTCCGATTAAGATGATTCCAGATGATCCGAAACGAGGACGAGTAGAACTACAACTTCTGTTCTTTAAGTTTTTCAATTTGATGTCGGGAACAGTGGTAAAAATGGTCATCTTTAGGACTGCGGTGTTTTTGGGGGCAATCGGAGGGCGTCGGGCATGCACATATGCAAGTGTAGTGCTCTTGACGATAAAAGATATTTTTATAAGTTATAGAACATGAATATTATTAAGTATAATGTTGCTTAAAATTAATAAATGATATATTAGATAAGTTATATATGCATACTAAGCACACACAAGAGAGACAAATCGGGCGTGTGACAAATAAACGTCGAAACGCCGTGATAATTGTTAATAAACATAAAAAATGTTTTAATTTAAACGAAATGAACATTATAAGGTATGAAATGTGTTTAATATAAAACCAGTAATGATTCCTAGCAAGACCTAAACACTTGAATGAACTTCGAATATGAAATACAGTGAGATATAAGTTGAAAGTTAACACAATCAAATTGAACATTGTGTATTTATGATAGGAAGGGTTATGAGACGTAGAGTAAAGTTTACATTACAACTACTATACATTTTTATATGACTAATAGTTAATGTGAATGATTATATAATTGTGTAGGGCACGTGAAGTGCAGATATCTGTACGCTGTTAAACTGTTAATTGTAAACAATGATCAGCGCAAGTCTTTCAGTTCCTATTTGCTATATGAACTTGAGGATTAACTGTTTGAAATCTTTATTGAAAAGAGCATGATGTGTTATATATATATGTTGAAAGTATGAAATGTTAAACTAAATTTATGACTACATTGATTGATTAAAGCATGTTGATTGAGTAAGGAACTCAATCTTTATACTTGTTATATGAACTGCAGCATGTATGTTATATGTTGAGCATGTTATTATGTGCTATGTGAAGCATGAAAACTGTTAGATTTTGCTAGGCTGTCGAGCTCAACCTTGCAAATAACAACTTTTGTAGGTTCAAGATTCAAGGTAAAGTTATGTGTTATTTGAAAGACATGAATCAGATGTGATACTTGAAGATTTATACACTTTGGTTGTGTTATTATTATTTAAACCATGTTTAAGGTTCCGAATAATGTATTAATGTTGAATTGTAATATCGTTTTGCGATGTAAACTATTGTAGTATTAAAATGATTCTAAGATACATAGATGTAAAGGTTGAAGGTTTTGGGAACGAGGATAGTTTGTAATAGAAAATTTTAATTATTCCGCAAATTTCAATGGTTGTATTATCGTTTAATGATGTAAAATTAGAGGTTGAATGTATTGTTAACGACCAAAGTCGAGAATTAAATTGTATAAATTTTGGGGTCGTTACAGTGATTCCTTCGACGTTGAGTGATGAGGATGATGTATAACATTTCGATGTTATGATGTCATAATGATAGTTAAGTGTGAAGCGTATAGACGTTGTGAACGCAATGCTGTTGTGATGAATGATCGGTCTTAGCATACATCGAACTATATGGCTTCGACATTAAGAAAGAATAATGAACTTGGGGTTCAGGTGATGAGTAATGAATGAAAGCGATTAAAACCTTAGGTAAGGGTTGAATGAGAGATTATGAGATGAAAAACGTGAACGTAGATTACGTAAACGATCCTCGTGAATCGTATTCACGTGGAGCGAACTTTCTAAGTGTACATTGGTTGTATAACTTAGACGTTGATGAAGGTAGTAAGTAAGATATGATTTATCAAGAAAGCCGTAGTGAACGGTAATAAGATTATTGAAAGCCGAATGTGAGTCGGATGGAGAATGTTAGAATGAAACGTAAGTGTTAAACACTTTAACCAGCGTGAAGGTTGAGAAAGTGTACGCGAATATTAAATGGGCAGAACCTACACCCCGTGTATGGTTTGACTGTAAGGTAATGAAGATCAATGATTAAACATGTGAACGGTGAAGAAGTTGAATTAAAGACAAGTATGTATAACATAAAGAAGCAGAGTTAATGTTTATAACTTGAAAGACGTTTTGAGTCGAATGGATCGGATGTTGTAAGATAAGAATAAGGTAATGTAAAATGATTAACGCTATAAATGTGTAGAATTAACATTGAATGATTGTTCTGAGTATACGAAAGACTATATTTCGTAGACGATGATGAATAAACCCTGAGGTATAGCATTTAGTTGCCAGAAAGCCATAAGGAATGAGAAATTGACTTAACGAACATTATAGTTTAATAGTTTGGATAAGTTAAGATAAGTGAGGTTGTAGTACAATCGTAACCTTTGATGGTTGACATATGGGAGTTGGGCTAACAATTCCTTCAGATTATGCAGGTATATACGAAACTTGCAACCGATCTAACTAACTATTGTGGGCAGTATAGATGAGATGGGTACTTGTTTGTTGGTTATTTGTGCGAAACCACTCAGAGTGCCATATGGACTACTAGCAGAGACACTGTGTGTGCTGAGTCCTCGGAGAGTATAAGAAGAAGATAAGAATGCAAATCATTAAAGATGATGATCGTATGAGTAAGACATCTCCGTATGTGTTGAAGCCGTAAACTGGTAATGAAAGTTAGTCGCGTAAACCTAGTTTATAAGAATGTGAACCCTAAGAAGTAAATTTAATTAAACCAATGCATAAGTCAAGTATAAGACTAATTGGTGTATGTGTTATTTCCTTATGTGTTATATAGGAATTGGAATGACCAGTTCAGCGTAAGCTGTAGCTGTGCGTAAGGCAAGTTTCATAACTTCATTCATATTCTAAATGAATGATAGTTTTTAAAACTTCTTAGATGTTGAACTTGAGAAGTTCTGTCTATGTGCGAATGTGCGATATTTGTACAAGGTGGTAGAACATATGAGGCCTTGTGCCACAATTTGAACACTTCAGTGTGTTTCTGTGAGATGAATTGTTCTGTGGTTGAACTGTTCAATATGAGACCGTTCTATTTATACATGAAATGTTATTGTTATGTTTGTGCTAATGATTCTAGCCACACAGAATGTGTATGAAAAAGGTAGAAGAATGAAAGTATTTAAAAAGTGAATATGACTAATGTTTTAAAATTATAGGAATCAAGATTTATTCTTATTATTCAAGCTACTTCCAAACCTTTGTTCGGTTATTGAAGTCTTAAAAGAATATTTAAATTCTTGAAGTGGTTTGTTCAACTGCTATGACTTGTTGAGCAATTGAATTCTCACACTTGCTTTAAATACAAACATTTTTAGCAAACGATGTTAGAGGAACTTAAGGATTCCGTGAAGATCTAGCTGAGCTGTATCCAAAAGAAGCTGTGACAACCCGAGAATTTAGACAATTTTATAAAATCTTAAAAGATTTAATAAATGTTAAATAATAAACCTAGACAAAAAATAAGTGTATGTATTTAAAATTTTTAGGAATGAATTTTGTGAATTTAAAAACTTTTAAAGGTTTACAGTGTTAAGAGTATTTGTGTATATGGTCATATGTGTGTACAGTATGTGGTTGAGGGTCAAGGGTTGACTGGATAAACTATACCAGTCACAAACCCTGATAATATATTAAGAGCCTCGACGTTCAGTTAGAAAACTCTAACGATTGATAAGAAACCCTATTACTGGCTATAGAAACCCTAATTTTAGAACTGGAGATCTGAAACCCTAATTCGGATTATTAAAACCCTAATTGGGAAGCTTGAAGATATGTGTTAAGGTTTTTATGTTATTTATCTAATTAGGGATAACCCTAATTGATTATTAGAAAACCTTAATTGTCCAACTAGAAACCCTAATGTACAATTATGGAACCTAAATGCTAAATTAGAAATTTTAATTAAGGAAATATTAACCTTAATTGGCAAGCTTGAATGTGATTAGGAAATGTTAATGTAATTAGAAAATCCTAATTATAATTTAGAAATCTTAATTTTCTATTTTTAGAACGTAATTAGTAAAGCCTAGAATATAAATTTGTGTAATCTTTGGGTTAAACCCTAAGGGTTAAAACCTAATGATTGTGAGAAGTTACCAAGTTGCCATTCACTTTATAAGCTAATTGATAAAACTAGCCTTTTTATTAGTTTAATAAGGTGGAGTGTAGATCTAGCCCTAGTATGGAGTTGGTGACCAACCCTAGGCTAGCCATGTGGTCTAGAAAGCAACTTTAATCAGCCAACAACTGATCACATGATCATCTATTGCATTTTATCATTTTATATATAGATCAAAGAGAGGGAAAGTCAACAAACCAAGCTCATTTGCATCCTTACACTCAACCACACTTTTCTCTCTCCTTAGCCAAGAAAATATTAAGTGAATTAGTCACTAGTGTGATCATTAGCAAGCCAGGATCAAGATCATTGATCAAAAATCAAGTATGGAAGCATAATAGAGGTATAAACCCTAATTCTAGAAATCCTTAAAAATTTGTGTTAATGTTGTTGTTTGTTGTTTAGATATGTGTTAGAGGGTGTCATTTGATGATCTTGGTTGCTAGAACATGGATCCATATCATCTAGATGCTCGAAATTAAAAATTTCACAAAATCTATAAAACTGGATAAATGTGGTCTGACAACCGAATGTCAGACCCCATAGATCTTTACCTGTTTATAGTTTTAGTTGTTTAAATGTTTGTACTTGTAGTATGTTGTAAGGTCTTTGATCTGGAACTTGAATCAAGCCCAGATCATGTATGGATTAAAAGTTATTAAAGGTCAAAGTGCATTGACCGAGCATGAAAACTATTTCTGGAAAACCCAAAAAATTCCCAGATTTCCAGAATCTCTGACAAGCATTTTCTAAGCTTATGATCTTGCACACGTTTGATATTTAGACCATGTTGTTGTTATATACTTGTAGCCTGGCATGTTAACTACACACTAAAGCTTTTAGATCACCAATATCCGTAACAAAAGCATAGATAATCATGGTCAAAGTAGGGTTGACCAACTGCCTTAAACGAATTCTAGAAAACCCAGAAATCGTGAAGAACAGATTTCTGACATGGTTTGACCATGCCAGATCTCACTCATGTGTTTATCTTATTATGATATGATGATAAAGAGTTGTTCACTGACATCTCTACTTCAATTGTGAATCTTTACATCACACAAACTAGATCCAGACTGGAAATTATGAAGATTCAAAGTAGGCACCTAAGATTGTTCTTCAATTCTGGTAAACCCAGAAATTGAAGAACATGTCTGACAACACTTTTGAGAGCTTAGATATCTCAGATATGATATATTATGGTCATAAAACTTGATTAAAGTTATAGTATTACATGCATACTATAACGCCCCCAAAATAGGTATACATCACCTATTCTGAGTCGCCAAATACATGGTACATAATACAAATACAATCTTAAATATACAACATGAGCTGTGAGTTTTAATACAAACATTGTCTTTTAGACAGTATTCAAACTCAAAATAAGTACTCAATACATTTATTAACACACTATTTCATTGAATAGTGAGGACTACTAATGCTATCCTCTAGACCGTCACTCCGTTCCCCAACTAGTCCCTGCTACGTTCTCATTTCCTGAAGAGAACACTGAAAGAAAAAAGGGTGAACTAAACTAGCCCAGTAAGAAATATTATGACTAAGATAATGCAGAATAAATTATCCTTAGCCTTCAATAGTGTTAAACTGATACAATACAACAAACATCAAGTTTAACTGCAGCGGAACAAGCAATCCATTAAAAGAGTCAAGTAGAGAATAAAATCTACTATCTTTTATGATTTAAAAGGTTTTTCATTACTTTTATTGCCGGGACTCAGGTTAATAAATAATCCACATAATCCCTACACTACGGCTAAGGATATTCATTAGTATCACAACCACAAATTATCCATGCACTACGGGCCAAGGATATTCGTGTATTCATCAATGGTCATGATCATGCCAACAACTGTCCATCAATGCACTACGGGCCAATGAGAACTTTTACCACATCATTTGTAACATTACGGTCATGATTATACCGAATGATCCCTGGTCATAATCATACCAAGTCCATCTACGCACTACAGGCCACAGATGACTTTCAACAGAATATAAACATGAGGATGATGACAATGATATAGGAATCCAATAAAACAAGTTCAAGAATAAATTTTTAAAGATTTATAATCTAACTTATCCCGAAATCAATAATGTCCAAATTGTCAACATGATACTTCTTCGTAGAGTAAAATTCAAGAATGCTCAGAAGAATATTTTCATGAAAAGATACTGGATGAAGCACAAATATCAAGGATATTCCACTAATTTCATGGAGTATAAAAGCCAAAACTTTAACCAACTGAGTATAATAAAGAATGGAATAACAAAAGAAATCACCTGGCATGCGATAGACCATACAGACAGGTTATTCCAACAGAATAATAAATAACGGAACCAGGTCATGCGTAAATGCACAGTCAGGATATTCCAACTAAATAATAAATAACGGAACTAGGTAATGCGTAAATGCACAGACATGATGTTCCAACTAAATAATAAATAACGGAACTAGGTCATGCGTAAACGCATAGACAAGATGTTCCAACAGAATAATAAAGAATGGAATAACAGAAGAATTTCACCATGTATGCGGTACTTCGCATAGACATGTTATTCCAACATAATAATAAAGAATGGAATAACATAAGAATTTCACCAAGTATAGGGTAGTCAGTGTATACAGGTTATTCCAACCGAATAATAAAGAATGGAATAACAAAAGTTCTCTTCATGAATACAAAAGAAATAATACCCCTTACCTTAAAAAGAAGAGTACTGGATATAGGAATAGTGAAGCAGCAGAATACTTTTCTTCTTTCTCTCTATAGTTTTAGTGAATTCATAAGAAATAATGAAGGAATGAACTTCTATTTATAGGAGAATGGAAGGATACTATTTGAATAAAAAAATCTCGGGTAAACAGTATATATATCATGGACGTCGCGTGAATTCATTTGATTTCTGAAAAAAAACAAAACAAGCCACTAGGACAATTCATATCTACCAAGCCACATGTGACTTATTATGTATATATAAATATATATAAGAAAACAAGCCACCCGTGCTTCTCATTTGAATCCCTCCCAAGACATTTCATATACACCAAAATCATATATATATAATATATCTTCCACCACTCATCAATTTCTCCCACACACCAATAATGACACTCACTTTATATAATAACATATAACAATAATACTTCATTCCATAACATCCTGCATATTTCTTTTCTTTCCCCACTTCAGTTTTTCCACACATAGGCCCCATATGTGGGCCCACCTTTATTATATTAAATAATTTTCTACCGATTATTTTGAAAAATGGGTAAATGGGGGTTCGTAAAATAAGCAAAACTTCATAAAAATCACCTTAATAATTTTAACAACATTTATCACCTTTATTATAATTCACAATATTAATCGACCAAGTCGTTCCCAGGAAAGAGGGGCTTTCAATAAGGATTTCTCCTATTGGTAGCAATTAATTAGGTGACCAAACCTCTCCATGATAGAACTTTAGACATCGTTAATATTGCAAATAATAATATTAATAACTTTGTCGTCTCAATTATTCATTTAATAAGATATAAAATATCGACAATAATTGAATCAAATAACATGAGATACTATGCCGCAATTACTGTAGCAATAATTGAACAAAATTGAGTGACTTCTCACGTAAGCATCAATAATCAATATCGTGTGCTACTATGCAACCACGCGTATTACTGTACATTTAACATCGGGTGTTTCAACAGTTAACTGTAAAACTTTCGCCGTTATTTTCATAAAAAGATATTTTTATCGTTTTCTCAATCCGACAATAATTCCGTTGTGGGGTCCACTAATGATTGTGCCGTCGTACGAATATTCCCTGTTAACACGAATATTCCCCGACCAACCGAATACTATATAACAACTTGCGTACTTTACAAAATTTATAAATATTACCCACAACTATAACATTATATCAAATTTATTCCATAATATTCAAAAAGGATAATTATAGAAACTCATCTTTATTCATAAAAGTTGGGGTCTTACACATACTACATCATCAATGTCTTAGAAAGCCCAGAAACGTTATAACCAAGAAATTAGGCAAATTGGCCAAACCCACTACTTGAACAACATCTTGCATTTTCGAAGAATTTCAAGAACATGCTCAAGAACACCTATAGTGACGGTTTTGTCGCTATAGGGCCCTTTAGCGACAGATTAATTATAAATTTAGTAATTTTATTAAATAATTAGTATTAAATAGTTTTTAATTATTAAAAATACATAATAAATTATTAAAAATTATTTTAAAGTCCAAAAATTAGTTTTTAATTATTTTATGTATATTTCATAAATATTTAATATTTTTAGAATATAAGTGGTATTTAATTTATTTAATTATAATATTAAATAAATTATTTAAAAATGATTTTAATACTTGAAAAATCATTTAAAAGTATATTATGGTATAAGAAAATATTTTAAGTTATTTTTAATGACTTTTAATATTTTGTGATGAAATTCATTAATAAATTAGTTTATTTAATAAATGTATTAAATAAATTATGGAAAAATAAATTTAATGCTTTAAAATTATATAAAAATAATTTAAGTGTTATAAAAATATTTGAAGTTATAAAATATAACTTTTGATATTTTATCATGAAAATATTAATATTTTATTATTAATAGCAGATAATTAATAATGGTTTTAATTACTTTAAAATCATTTAATGGTAATAATAAAGTATTAGAAATACTTTGAGATATTATAAGTATATTATAATATTATGTTAAGGATTTTATTAATATTTAATATTAAATAAATATTAATGATAATGGAATTAAGTAGTATTTAATGCATATAAATATGATATTATTGATTGAAAAATCATAATAAATTGTAATAATTATCTAAAAATTATTATGGGTCTATGAAAATTATTTTGACTGATTAATAAATTACCTAAGATAATGGTTAAGTGTTTAGACAGAGTTTAATTGAACTTAAACTCGATTTTTGTCCGATTAGGTCGTTGGGAAGTCCTAATAGTACCGAATCAACTCAGACTGCAATAGTTTGACTTGATACAATGTCTTATGTGCTGTATAGACTGATAGGATTATGTGGTAATGTGTTTAGGTTATTTTATGTTGTGATGATATTATTCTAATATTTGGAGATCGGTATTATCTATATTAGGTCTTCGGATAAAGCTAAGTTATATTTTATAACGGTAATCGAAGAAACAGGCAAGCTTTTCTTAACTCTACTAAGAGTTGTTTCATTCAGATATACTTATGGTTAATCATTCCTGATTGCCATGTAGAATTGTACTCTGTACATATTATCATTATTTGTAATGAAAGTGGTTATAAGGTATTAGAACCTGGGAATTGAGAATGTATGTTGTTATATTTTAGTATATAATAATGTATGTTTGGAAAGAAGTGGGACCGTGACGTACGTAATCCGAGTATGAAGATAGACCAAATTTTTGGGCGTTACAATGGACTTTGAGTTCATAGACTTTGTAGAATCCAATTGGACTTGGATTATGGCAAGCTCAATGTTAAGTGAAATGATGCCCAAGTTAAGCCCGATACGAATAAATCTTAAGGCCCAAACCAATAGGATAAATTGAGGATCGAACCAACGGGTCACCGGATGGGTAAAACCCATGGGGCAACCCATGGGGAGACCCATAGAGCATGTGGGCAGGCCACTTGGCCACCAAGTAAAGTGGTTACTTGGTGGCTAAGTTGTTGTGGAGGTGGGAATAGTAAGGAGGTCACCAATTAACCATTTTGCCCTCCACTAAATTTTCCTATATAAAGAAGCTTAGCTAGTTCATTTGTTATTTTATAAACATTGTCCATCATAATTTGAGAGAGAAAAAGAGCTAGAAACAAGTAATCAAGAGCAATCCAAAGCAAATCATAAGATTTTTTTAGCAAGAATGCGAAGAATGGAAAGGTAATATTTCGTAAACATAAGTTTTCGATCTTTTTTGATTTCTTTTTCGTAAAGAAGGATGAATTGCTGGAACATGTTTTTTCCAAAGAAATAAGGATGACTAATATTGGATTAACACATTATAAGTCATGTATGATTAGTAATCGTAAGTGTTTATATAGGTTAAACCGAAGAAAACAATTAAGCATTTATTTGGTTGATGATGGACAAATTAAAAACCATCATAGGGTATGTGCACCTTGTTTGGTTAGGATTTAGATGATGAATCAATGGAGTTGTTCAATTTGATTGGTGTATAGAACACGAGTAATGAAGTTATGGCAAAATTTTTGAAATTCGACGTTAAACATTGAATACGTAGAAATATTGGATTAGTAGTCGAAAGTTGCTGTGTAACTTGGAAACTTTGGTTTTCAGTGGCATCACGTGAGATAAGGTATTCAAGAGTCGTGTACTCAAGAATCGTCGAATTTTGACTTAGAACGAAGAAAACGAGCTATGAACGCTCATGAACGATAAACGAACGCTTAATAATGAACTAATCAGTGAATTCCATGTTAAAAGATTAAAAAATGAAATATTTTCTGATGAAATCATAGTGCACATGATTTAGGAGCTAATGGCTTTTGAACGAGCCAATTTAGATGTAAAACGAATAAGTTCTGAGCTTGGGAATTTCGTAGAAAAACCAAACTATCAAAACTAATTGAGGCTTAGGGGAGGTGTCGCAACGCCAACCCCAGTATTAATCACCGCGCCACAAAGCCGGATAAAGGGGAATTTGTTACTGAAGAGTGGCACCACAACACCACTAGTATACTAAGATCTCGCGCCGCAGCGCCGAGACCGGGCATGGGACACTGTTAATTGGCGCCGCAACGCTAATAGTGAACCTAAGGCTGGCACCGCAGCGCCAGTAGTGTAGCAAGGTTTGACAAGTTAGCTTTATAATCCCAATTAATTGGAAACAAATAGTAGAACATGTATATACTTAATATACATGGTAAAGATCAATCTTAAATCACTTATATAGTGATAACATTTGAAAATTAAGTAGGGTTTAATAGTGATCAAACGAAGAACAAAAAGTGTAAGTAAGTAAACCGTGAATAGTATTCGATAAGTATACTTATCCGATGATGAGCGATTCTCAGTTAGTAACATAAAGAACGTTAACAAGCTGTAAGGAAGAGTAGTAAGTCGATTTGACAATTATTAATGAAATAAATTCATTTAAGACATAAAAGGGAAAGAAGTTGGAAATAACAATGTGATTAGATTGTTTGGTGGCTAATTAAAGTGTGCTATGTGAATATATCATTTAGATATTATAAAGACTGAGAACTGTTGAATATTGTATTCGAAGACGCTTGAAGGCAAGTTTTCTTAACACTTATATAACCTTCGTGTTAGCCAAGTTTTTTGTGACTCATGTTCTGAGATGCATGAATTGTTTTACAAAAGGGTCAATGCCAGTTTTAACTCGGCTAAACTATTCTTAAGAGTTAGATCAATTTATTTATAAGTCTTTTGATATAGAACTATTAACGCTATCATATGACAAGTATTTGGTACACATTCAAGGTAAGTTTGTATATGAACAAACAAATGTATTTTTCATCGATTATTTGATGGGCACATGAGGTTGCCAAAACTTATATTTAATATGTTTAACGGATGAGTGTTGATCAACATAATGTACTATACGCTGATCACCTAGAAGTGCTCGTAAGAAATATCGGACTTACGGTTTTAGTGTCAGGTTATCCCTTTCATGTATGAAAATGAAAAGAGTATGTGTGACGCCCTCAAATCCAGATATCTTCCAACCCGACATATGGTGCTCCATGGTGCTACAATTCATACAAGCATTCAATCGAAAAACCTCAAAAGAATGAATATGTCTTATATATATAATGTAAATCATTATTACCATTCCCCAGGTTCTTTATAACCGCTACATTTATTCTTGTCATAATATCAAATATTATCATTACAAACCTATACTATTACATAAGTAAATCTATAGGTTCGTCTTCGCCTTTCCTTTATCCTTGCCAGAACCTTCGGTCCGTTCGGTCTTAGTTGCATTCATATGGTTCAAGCAAGAGTGAGCATGACTAGCTCAGAAAGTACAACAATTCTATTAACAATATGCTTGAATTATACAAATCATATATCTTTAATAACTGAACAATAGTTATAAAGTACTATCGATAATTCAAAATAGCACTTCTCTTTTCATTAAAACATTTTACAATGACAATATTTAGTAAAACATCAATTCCGGTCCAAGACCTTGAGCATTTCATACTTTCTTTAAAAAGGACATTCCGACACAAAGTAAAGAAGTCCCATTATTTCTACTGAGCATGTCCAGTGACCCACTGTAGTACTCTATGTTGATCAACACTACATTCATTAAACGTATGTATGTTTAAGTTGTGGCAACCTCATGTGCCTATCGTTTGACGACGAAACATTTTATCCTACTCAATTTTCGTTTGAAAACTACACCAATATAACTTGGTAACACATTGACCATACTTTGATAGATTATAGGAAATCCAACATATCATAAGTTTAGCCAAAAGAATTGGCTTTGACTTCATCATACAACAATTCATGCATAAGAATACATGAACCACAAAGCTTGTTTAGATTGAACATTGACAAGGGTTAGAATACTTGCCTTCAGCTTCTGTTACAGTTATTACACGTTCACTTTAAGTCTTTAAGGTCTCTACAGTAAAGGATCACATCATATAACACATTAGGTCATGAACATCATACATGGTTCCTAAAGAATCTTACCCTTCTTCTCAATCTAATCATGTATTAGACTTATTTTTATTGGTTCCGGCTTCCCGATATAGTTCACATTGTCATTATGTTCATGTTTGATTACTTATCTTCAACCTTTATGTATCATAATTAAGGTTTAATAATGCCTTATTATGTTATAATTAATCTTTTACTTCATTGTTAAACAGCAGTGTGGCGCTAGTCTTCCTTACTATGCATTCCTTAAGGTTGGTATTGCTTAGGCCAGATCATCCTTATATACTTTTCGCGATGCGACGTGGGTTAGCGATGGCGAGAGTTCGGCCTTGTGGCCATGGCGCCACAAATAGCTCATTTGGCCATGCCGCGGCGTGACTCTGCAGTAGGTCTGGGCATGGCACCAGCGCTGCAGCGCCGCCTTTAAGCCTTGGGCTGGCGCCGCGACACCAACTCTGTGCACCAGATAGTTGACAGTTTTGATTTGCACAATGAACTTCCTGGACTCCAAATTTGATTATTCTAAGTCCGAATTATCTCTTTCCAAAGGAATTAGCTCACAAATCACATACTCTACGCGTTTATGCAAGAATTTTATATTTTTGACTTCGTTAACTCAAAATTCACCTATTAGTTCATTTTTAAAGAAAACGATAAACATCCGTGAACGTTCAATGCTCTTTTCTTTGTTCTAAGTTAGAATTCGGCCATTTTCGAGTCCGCAACTCTATAATGCCAAATAAGACTTGTTCCCATCGAAAACCAACGTTTCTGAGCTCAATATCAAAATTTGAGCTCTAATCCGAGAATTTCACGAATTCGACGATTATCGTCCAATTGTGAAAATTCTAGCATAGCTTCGTTACTTATGATTTTATTATCATTTTAAATGATCTCTATCCATCATATTCACATTTTAACCTACATATTATATGTGAGAGCCCCAAATCCAGGTCCCAAATTACCACGAATCTGGTATAATCATTCTATAACTATTGCAGAAGATATAAACATAAATTGTTTATACATTAAACTTACACACTATTCCCCAAGGTCGAGTAACCTTTACTTATACACAATTCATAAACTATCTAACATATAACGCTATTATCATACTATACTATTACAATTTAACTGCACACATAGTTCCAAGATGAACTTGGCTTTGTCCTTTCCTGTATCGGACGCATTCATCTTAATCTGCAATGTTTATCATGATATATCAAGGTTGAGCATAAATTTGCCCAGCAAGTATAAGTTTATTTAAGGATATATCATGATTAAAAGAATTTGAATAATAAGCTGGTTATAATTCAACAATATAGTTGTGAATTAGCATGAACAAATTTTAATAGCTGAACGAGCATTGAACATGAACAAGTATATATCTAGACCGAATGGTAATGAAGGTGATCAGCCTTTCATACCTGATGAATACATGCAGTATGCATAGAGTGCGATTTAATAATTCTTAAACATGGCAATCAGAAATGATTAAACACAAGTATAATTGAATAATACAACTCGAGGTCGAGTTAAGAAAAACTTGCACAATAAATAAGTATAAGAAACTTGTCTGTTCGGTGGATTACTGGTACGAAATTTATTAAGCTTTGACTTGAAGACCTAATATATAAATAATATCGATTTACAAATTAGAATAATATCTTCACAGTATAATACTATTATATATAATCATAGAATAACCTAAACACATAACAAATAACCCTATCAATCCACAAACTACCGAAGACTCGGTATCAAGTCAATCTATTTCAGTCTGAGTCGAAACCAATATAAATCTAACATCCCGACGGTCTATTCAGATAAATCTCGAGTATAAAATCACTAAGACTCAGTCTAAACTGGTTCACAGATATTTTAGATAATTTATTATCAGTAAAAATATTTTTCATAAGCTCATAAATTTTTTTAAGTAATTATTACCATTTATCATAATTTTTCAATCACTTATATCGTATTTATATAATATAAATACCACATTATTCTCTTATCATTAATATTTATTTAATATTAAATATTAATGAAAATCATAACATAATATTATAATATATTTATAATATATCAAAGTATTTTTAATACCTTAAAATCATATTTATATGATTTTTAAAACAATTAAATTCATTATCGATAATTGCTATTAATATTAAAATATTAATATTTTCATGACAAAATAAAAAAGTTATATTTTATAACTCAAAATATTTTTAACCCTTAAATCATTTTTATATGATTTTTAAATCATTAATTCTATTTTTCCATAATTTATTTAATATATTCATTAAATAAATCTATTACCATTAATATTAATTTATTAATGATTTTCATCACAAAATATCAAAAGTTATTAGAAATAACTTAAAATATTTTCTAACACCATAATATAATTTTTCATGATTTTAAAATATTAAAATCATTTTAAAATAATTTATTTAATATTATAATTAAATAAATTAAATACCATTTATATTCCAAAAATATTAAATATTTATGAAATATACTCTAAATAATTAAAAACTAATTTTTGGACTTTAAAATAATTTTTAGAAATTTATTTTGTATTTTTAATAATTAAAAACCTTTTTTCTATTTATTAAATAAAATTATTGATTTTCTAAATTTATCTGTCACTAAAGGGCCCTATAGCGACAGAATCGTCGCTATAGGTGTTCTTGAGCATTTTCTAGAACTTTATGTCAGTGTTAAAGGTGTTAGGTTTGACCGCATGTAAATCTGTGTTCATAAGGTTGTTTGGGCTGCTAATGTTGTTAATCATGTAGTATAAGTGTAATACTACAACTACAATTTGATTGTATGACCAAACAATAACACTACTGAGAGATCTAAACTCTCAAACTACCTGTCAGAGGCTGTTCTGGGTTTTCTGGGTAACCCAGAAACCCTGGCAGTTCATGGTGCCATTTTAACGCTCGATTTTCTCTAGGTTCTGTTCATCACTTAAGTGTTTTCTTGGTCCATACATGTAGTACGAATGTCAGGGTAAAATTATATATCATCAGATAATAACAACAACATCACATATGACAGATAATGGCTGGTCAAACCTTGTCAAGACGCATGTTCTTCACGATTTCTGGGTTTTCCAGATTTCGTTCTAGGCAGTTGGTGAACGCTACTTTGACCCTTTATAACTTTGATTCTATGTACTTTCTGGGTGATCTAAAGGCTTGATTGTGTAGTCCTCATGTCAGACTTCAACATGAAAACAACAACTTGGCCAAACTAACAAACAAAAGCAAGATTAGAGGCTCTAAAGTTGCTTGTCAGAGTTTCTGGAAAATCTGGGCTGCCCAGATTTCAGTTGGTCATGGTCGGTCAACCATGTTTGACTGCTTATATCTTGAGATCTGCACATAATCTGGCCCTATTTCTAGTTCCATATCATAGATAACATGGCATGTTACAGATCTATAACTTCAAACACCATAAATCTTTAACACACAAGAATCTAGAGTCCTTGACATTTTCTTGTCAGATGACTCATGAAGGTTCAAGAACAGTTTCTAAAAACTTTATTTTTGTACATCTACATGATATGGATCCATGATCCAACAGCCCAGATCACTATGTGACACCATCTAACACATATTTAACCAACAAACAACAACATTAACTATAATCTTGAAGATCTAGAAATTTTAGGGTTTTTATACCTTTCTAATGCTTGATCTTGAATCTGATCCTTGTGATCTGATCTTGGAATGCTAACACCTGATCATGGCTTATATTTTGGTCTCACTTTCTCTGAAAATTTCAAAAACATAGAGAGAAAGTCTTGGAGAAAATGAGAATTAAAGTATGCATTTTCCCTCTCTTAATCTATATAAATGATATGATTCAATGTATTTGCTAGCAATTGATGGCTAATATTTGACACATGGCTAGGGCTAGGGCTAGGGTGGTTCACCAACTCAAGATCATGGCAAGATTTACATGTTAGTTATAAAATAATAAAAAAGGGTACTTTAGTCATTTTAATTTTTTTTTAATGGCATACATGTCAATTGCCCTAACCCTTAAGGTTTAGGGTTTAACCCTTAGAGTTTTGAAATTTAATTTCTAAGATTTCCAAATTTCAGTTTTCAAAATAGAAAATTAATATTTCTAAATTGTAATTAGGATTCTCTAATTATATTAAACTTTCTCAATCATAATTCAAGCTTGCTAACTAGGACTAATATTTCCTAATTAAAATTGTTAATTTAGCAATTTGGTTTCATAATCATGTATTAGGGTTTATAACCCAAGAATTAGGGTTTCCAATTTAAAATTAGGGATTCAAGTAAATTATTAGGGTTTTCCCTAATTAGGTTATAATTAATAACGTTAAACCTTATACTAGCATTTGAATTCCCAAATTAGGGTTTTCAACTTCCGAATTAGGGTTTCCAATTCTCGTAACTAAAATTAGGGTTTCCAGAATCAGTTTCTACGGTTTCATATAAATCGTAAGAATTTTCTAACTAAACGTTAACGTTCTAAATATATACTTAGGGTTTGTCACATATATAGTTTATCTGGTCAACCTTTGACCTTTAACCACATTCTGTACACACACATGATCATACGCACAGAACATATACATATATACACTTAATCCTGAATAATTCATTAAGGTCCTTCACAAAATTTTGAAATCCTAAAAATTCCTTCC
The DNA here is from genome assembly GCA_020205615.1 of Panax quinquefolius. Classification (NCBI taxonomy): domain Eukaryota; kingdom Viridiplantae; phylum Streptophyta; class Magnoliopsida; order Apiales; family Araliaceae; genus Panax; species Panax quinquefolius. Next base: position 71,176,413 of record CM035173.1, on the reverse strand, counting down.
CAAAAATATCAAATCCATACACTTATTTTCTGTCTAGGTCTATTATTTGACCTTAAATCAATCTTTTAAGATTTTATAAAATTGTCCAAATTCTCGGGTTGTCACATTCACCCCTTCTTCTAAGAATTTCGTTCCCGAAATTCACCTTACACCTTACACCATACTGTTTACACCATTCATACACATCATCACATGCTACCCAATTCACCACTCACAAGAGTAAAAATTTTCAAATATTGCTGAGGAGTTATATAGACTATTGTCTGTCATTTTTGCAAAGGTTTTATGAAAATTCATCCGCAAACCATCTTACCCTGAAGACATAGAGGGTGATTAGCCCGGTATGCCCAGTACTGGCCCAGTAATTACTAGTTTTATCTGTTTCTCGTTACTGCAATAGGCACAAAAATTTTTCCTCAGTCTTATTGGATTCCGCACCAAAATAATTTGGTTCGAGAATTTTTTTTTGAACACTTAGAGTTTTCATAAACATTAGTCTAGCTGAATCGAATAGCGTAGACTCATATCAATAATCAATTTCAATCGATTTACGGATGTGTATACCAAACGTCGTTAAAAAATTAAATTTTTGTAAACATTTTTGAGAATGACGTCATGATGCCGTACTGTATTAACAGTCCATTTGAGGATGCTGTCATTGTATGACTTTGTCATAACACATCATACAATAGTGGAACAATGATTTTTAGATCGAATTCACACTAAGTATTCCTATATTTATAACTCTATGAACTTTTTATCATCTCTGCACCAGGTTACATGCTACATAAGTGATAAATAAAAAAATATTTTGATATTTCAAATCATTATCGTCTAGCCGAAACAAGTAGCATAGACTATACTTTAAACCGTTCAAAAATCTTTATGATATATATATATATATATATATATATATATATATATATATATATATATATATATATACTAAAAGCACATAATGCGTATTTAGCTTGATGTCAAAATTTCGAATTCTAGCATAGCTAGGAGTTTTGGAAAACCTATGTCTCCACTAATAATCATTTGCTTAAATAGTCTATCTATTCCTATTATCCTCAATTTCATTCACACATAACTATTCCCAATTCGTCAAACCACACTCATGAGTTCAGAAACTTTCCACAATCATATGAGTTTAAGAACTTGTCCTAGTCATACCTTTGGCGTCCATTTGTTGAGGGGTTCATAAACATTTCACATAACCATTAGTCACGAACGTAACATAAGTATGAGTTTTAATAACTCGTACTTAACCTTATATCCCCTACCTATAACATATCTATCTGTTATACACACGAGAAAGAAATCACCCTCTTAACATGCATATAACAAATAGCGCGACACAAATATTTCATAATCCCCACTTAATTCTAACTCCCTTCTCAATATAAATTTTATTTAATCCGTATTCATAATCCTTTCCTGAATCTGTACCAATTCATAGTACAATAGACACAACAATCTTTGTTGTAAACTTTTCAATCATTAGATTAATTCTTTTCCCTGCTATCACCTTATCAGATCACGGGGTGATCTCATCGTATATATTACGATTCATTTCTATGCTAGGATCGTTTTTTTTTTTACGATCTCCTATCCCGATTCTTTTAGTCTTTTAGACTCTATCTATTCACCACTACTGTTCACCTTTATTATCAGAGTTAGGGAACTCCCTGTCTTCTTAAACTTCCGAGATTCATCTTTTAATCTTACCGACCAACTAACTCTATGTGAGTTAGATCTTATCCTATTCACTGCGGTTATTAGTCTCAGGTATTCCTACCTAAGGTTCATAACCAACAACTTTGATACCAACTGTGAGAGCCCCAAATCCGGGTCCTAAATCACCACGGATCTGGTACAATCATTCTATAACTATTGCAAAAGATATAAATATAAATTGTTTATACATTAAACTTACACACTATTCCCCAAGGTCGAGTAACCTTAACTTATACACAATTCATAAACTATCTAATATATAACGTTATTATCATACTATATTATTACAATTTAACTGCAGACATAGTCCCAAGCTGAGCTTGGCTTTGTCCTTTCCTGTATCCGATGTATTCGTCTTAATCTGCAATGTTTATCATGATATAGCAAGGGTGAGTGTGACAATAGAGATTTTGTAATTTAATTTTAATATTTATTAGATTAAATAAATATTTTTTGATGATTTAATTATTAGATTAAATAATTAATTGATGAAGTTGTGGTAAATTAATTTAATTATATGTGTTATATTACTAAATTAATGTGGAGAATTTTTATATTCAACGTATGTATTTAATTGAGATTATTTGATTAAAGGAATTAATTAACAAGCATAATTTTATTCTAATTAATTTAATAATTAATTAGAGAATTAATAATTTGACATAATTAATAAATGGCAAAGTTAATTATGTAACTATGTGAATTAATGAGAAATTGTTATATTTTATTTTTATTTGAATTAAATAAGATATTTGATTTATTGTGTAAATGGGCGTGACATTTTTAAACTATAGCATAAAAGATTTATTAAATTAAATGGTTATGATTCTTTTAAGACTAGCCAAACGGAGCCTTATTGGGAGTTGGAAGCAGTTAACCCATGATCGGGTTAACTGACCACAACTGCGTCAGTTCTTAGTTATTATATACGTCTTCTTCCTTCTTTACTCTCTAAGTCTGGAAATAAGAAAAACAATTAACAGAGAGAAATTGAGAAATTGTTGAGGGAAATTGTGAGTGAATGATTGAAGAAGCATCTGATAAAGGTTTTCCTGACTAATCTACACTCTACGCTTTGGGTAATCTCTTCAACCCAGTTTTTATTTACGTCATTTAAAGTTTTACGAAAATGGCTTTTAAGTTATGTTAAAATCTCTGTAATTATAAAGGGAAGTGATTATGTGTTTATATATGTGATAAGATGTTATCATATCATGTTTTACTATATATTGTATAATTCCATGACATTAGTTTCATAAAAATATGTCGTATATTGTTGCTACAAAATTACAGAGTATAGAAATATGGCCATATGACCCTTACATGTAAATTTAATAAGTCAATCACATCTTGTCCCATAAATTTTACACTTGTATATAATTATGCATGTTAAAACGAAGGAAACAAACCTTGAATGGACAGATTTGGTGTTATAACGAACCCGTGGTGTTAATTTTAATGTTTTGTGTTCAAAACTTTCAAGAACATAAAGAACAGTGAAATTACATATTTTAATTCAGTAAATTATGTGATTTAACTTGTTAAAATCATTCTAGAAGGGTTGAGTAGTAGTTATTTGTGTATTACAGTGTTTGGGTATGTCTAAATTCGTGTCAAAAAAAATTAATTGGTAGAAATTGGCAATGTTATGCAATTTTTGCAATCATAGCCCTAGTTACGGTATGCCATGCCATAAAATTGGTTGCTGAGCATAAGATCCACGCCGTAACACGAGCCACATCGTAGCGCCATTGTCCAGGCTGCAGCACGGGCCGCGCCGCCAAGCACAAGCTTTATGGTGGCGCCGCATCGCCACTCTATAATCTGTCCAAGAATGAGTATTTTAATGGTTTTATTTTAGGGACTGTAATAGTAACCTAATCTAATGAACATGAAAATGTGTTAGTCACATAATGTGATGGTAAACTTAGACTTTTAACATGTTAATGAGATACTTACGTGTTTAAATGAATTGCCGAACACGTAGTTAGCTTGTGATTCATGTAGTGTAATATTATGTGAAAACAAGTGTTGTAATTTGACAAAGTGGAGTCATAATCAGAGTTAGACAAAAAGAATGAACTTGTGATGACTAGTTATGTTATAATTAACTGGTATTGTGAATATAAATGGTATGTAGGATTAAATCAAGGAACATGTATAAATTAACGTGTAATCTACGCACGAGGTAAGTTTCCTATCCCTACTTGTTGTCATTATTCAAGTTTATAAAATTACATCGAGAAAATTCTTATTATTATTGATCAAGTTCAATTTGTTATATTAAAGATTATTAATCCTTTCAAAGTATGATTCTGTTATACAATACTTATTCTATTGTATATCTCTTGAGTTTGTTATTCAAATTAAATATCGGTTACTATTAAACCTTGTAAGACTAGTGAACCCTTATTGATTTGAGTAGTCCATAAATGACGAATGATCTAAATTTTAGAACCATTATTGAGCTTATCCAAACTAAACTTCCTTTGGTACGGACTCTAATATCAAACTGAGATGAACAACCTTGTTATAGGGGATTATTTACGCTTTAGCGTACGAGAAGAAGAGTCCATAGTCTTATGACTGTTAAAGGTTTCAAGTATAAACACTTGACAACCTAGGACATAGTTCAAGGTCTTATGACCCTCAGAAGTTCTTTTGACTCTTGTTATCCATTCTTGATTCAAAAGCCGAGTTTTCTTATTTTAGAAGTCTTTGATTTATTCGAATGTTATTATTTCATTGTTATATTATTACTTATGGGAAATCGTGCTCATTCTTGCATAATAATAACATTGCAGTTAAGAACGAAAGATTCAACGAGCCTTCCACTAGTAAAGGCAAGGGCAAGATTAGCAAGTGATGAAGACTTTTTGTTTATGCGATTATGTATTTATGTTTCAGACTTGATGTTGTTTAAGACTTATTATTTGTTTATGATTCCGCACATATATTTAAGGTTAGTTTAACGTGGGATTGTATTTATTATTATTCAGATGTTGTAACCCCATAAGGGGAAGATTTTTTTCTATATATTGCATGGTTTGCATTTTTTATGGGTAGATAGATAGATGATATTTGTACAGTGAGCACCAAATCCTGCAGAAATGGAAGTACCCGAATTTGGGGGTGTCACAGGTTGGTATCAAAGCTATAGGTTATGAACCTTAGGTGGGGGAACAAGTGTAACGACCCCAAAATTCATACAATATAATTCTCAACTTCAGTCGTTAATAATACATTCAACCTCTAATTTTACATCATTAACCGATAATACAACCATTGAAATTTGCGGTATAATTAAAATTTTCTATTACAAACTATCCTCGTTCCCAAAACCTTCAACTTTTAGATCTAAATATCTCAGAATCATTTTAATACTACAATAGTTTACATCGCAAAACGATATTACAATTCAACATTTATACCTTATTCGAAACCTTAAACATGGTTCAAATAATAATAACACAACCAAAGTGTATAAATCTTCAAGTATCACATCTGATTCATGTCTTTCAAGTAACACATAACCTAACCTTAAATCTTGAACTCCAATAATTGGTTATTTGCAAGGTTGAGCTCGACAAAACCAAAGAAAATCTAACAGTTTTCATGCATCACGTAGCACATAATAACATGCTCAACATATATCTCATAAACATTGGACTAACATAACATCCATGTTACAGTTCATATAACAAGTATAATGATTGAGTTCCTTACTCAATCAGCATACTTTACTCAATCAACGTAGTCATAAGTTGACTTTAAAATTTCATACATTCAACACATCATGCTCATTGCAATAAAGATTTAAAACAATCAAATTCACAAAGCAAATAGGAACAAAAAGACTTGCCTTGATCGTTGTTTACCAATAACAGTTTAACAACTTACAGTTATCTACACTTCATGTGCCCTACATAATTATATAATCATACACATCAACTATTAGTCACATAGCAACGCATAGTAGTTATAATGTAAACTTTACTCTACATCTCATAACCCTTTCTATTATATATACACAATGTTCAATTTTATTGTGTTCACTTTTGACTTATATCACACTATATTTTGTACTCAAAGTTCATTCAAGTGCTTAAGTCTTGCTAGGACTACTTATTGGTTTTATATTAACACTATCCAATATCTTATAATATTCATTTCATTTGATTTAAAACACTTTTTTACGTTCACGGTGTTTCGACGTTTATTCGTCACACAGCAGGTTTGTCTCTCTTGTGTGTGCTTAGTATGCATATAAAACTTATCTAATATATCATTTATTAATGTTAAGTAGCGGTATATTTACTAACATTCATGTTCTACACTTAGAACAACATCTTTTATCGTCAAGAGCACTACACTTGCATACATTCATGCTCGGCTCCCTCCGATTGACCCTGAAAACACAATAGTACTAAAAATGATCATTTTAACCCCTGTTCCCAACCTCAAATTGGAAAAAAAATTAAGGAATGAAATTGTAGGTCTATTCGTCCTCGTTCCGGATCATCTTGAATCGCCTCAATTAGAGTTCATATGAAAACGTTATGCCTATTTTACTAAACCATGTAAAAGTAGTCACACTTGACACATTATGGGCGCGGACCCACCCTTTCCTTCAAAAATCCAGTAGCGTCGCGCCATTTCTCTAAGATGCCCAGCAGAAGATGCCTATGCAAGCGGCGAACATGGCGTCAGGTTTCGGCTTCACGCCCATATTATAGTTTTTGCGATGTTTTTACTTTAAACCTTCATAACTTCTTCATTTTAAGTCGGAATTAGTTGGTTTTCGACTCTATGAACTCGTGAAACACTGAACTACTCATCTAAAGAATAATTCTAACACTTCAAGAATATTAACAATTCATTTTAAGGGTTCCAATTCAGTGTTCATGCTATTTTTTTTATATAATTTACACATATTTAGCGAATTCATTCACTATGAATTCGTTTTACATCCGTTTTGACTCATTTAAAGTTTTCATTTTTCCAAGTAATATCAGAATACATCATCAATTTGAGGTTTTCATTATGATTTCATAACTAAACTTTGACTCCAACTAAGCCCTAACATATATATTTCATTAAGAACACAAGTTCGTCATCCTTAGATAGTTTCATGAATTCAATTACCTAAAAATTGCTTATAGATGATATATAACAAAATATATATACCCATAAACATATTCAAACAATACTTCAACAAATTCAACCACCAAAAACCTAATTACAAAGACTTTAGAAAAGAAAAACAAAAAACTAGAAACTTAGGAATTTACCTTTAATTCTTCTAAGCTCTAGTTAGATAATTGGAAATCCTTGTTTAATCCTTTCTTTCCTCTTGATTATCAGAGTTTCTCTTCCCTCTTCTCAATTTCTCTCTAAGCTCCATCTTTCTCTCTATGTTTTCTTTAATCATATGAAGGAGGAATAAATTGATGAAACATACGTGATCTTTACTTGTATCGGTTATAAACCCAAAAGCCCCAACCTTATAAAAGACAAAAGGTCTAGGCCATGTTTGGCGTGACCTCAAACAAACTCATTTGACTTATCTTCATTTTATTTTATTTTCATACTATACAATATTTTTTTCTTCTTTAATTCCTCCAATATATCACACTTCATTCATTTTTTTCCTTCTTTTTATTGCTAAAATATTCAGCCAACACTCTTCCCATCTATTTACCCATATGACTTATGGAATTACATAAATAAGTAAAACACTTTAATAACCTAAACATTTCCATTAAAATAATTAATATTTATTTCAGTAAGTATTTTAATAAATTATACAATTATTATGTATAATTATACAATTTTCTTTCCTTTTATAAATTGTCCCAAGACAACTTATTTAATCTATACTTTTAATAAAAATTTAGATATTTATTTAATTCATTAATCCTAACACCAATATTTATTTATAATTATATTGGTTCTTCTCATTCTCATACTCCATTTACATTCAATTGGCTAAATATAATATATTAAGCCATTACATAAACGCATTACTCTTACATGTAATATATTACCTTCCCACTTTATTAAACCAATTATATTTGCATTAACTCATTATTTAAATTAAGTGAATTACTCACTTCATTTACTTAGATTAAACTCATAATAATTTCATTACCAACAACAGTATATAAATTAAATTATATTATTCCATAATATAATTTCCATCTTAATTAACTAATATTATTTAGTTAATTTCTTTTGCCACCATATTTCTTTTTCATAACTAATTTTTTTCACTTTCTTTAATAGTTTAATCAACTATTAAAACTCATTTACTCACACCAAAACACACAATTCAGAATATATACATCTCATAATAAGAATTTTAATTATTAAACTCTTATTTTAATAACTTACAAAAATTCGGGTTGTCACATCCTTCCCTCCTTATATGGATTCTGTCCTCGGAATCACCGAAACCGAACCTTACTAAGGTTTTTATAAAATCTCTTTCACAATTATCGTTGAATAGTTTACGTTAATATACTTTTTATTTATTACCACTCCAACTATTCTTCACAATAAATTCTTGTAAGTTTTATTTTATAACCTGTACTTATACTCAATTATATTTTGAGTATTATAACTTCTTTAACCAATTCATTTCCTTTTCTGAGGATCGTTATCATAAACACTCGGGATATTACATTCACCCCTTATTCTAAGAATTCCATCCCTGAAATTTTATCTATTAATCTTCATTCATTCAATCTATCAAAATAGATTTTACGTTAATACTTTATTCATTCATTGGGCTCTATAAACACTTCTTACCACAATGATCTTTCTACAATTATTAACTTTTCTATTAAAAGTTTTATATTATTCCTTGATAACTCATCCCTTTCTCATTCTAAAATTTCTTTTCTTAGTTATTCAACATTTTCATCATTCAGTGTCGCATTCTACGACTTACTTCTTTCTAAGGAATATCATCCTTACCACATTCGCCTTTTAGAATAACAAGAACCTTCCATAATTGCTCAATAATTGGGAAGCAGTATGAATAACTCAAGAATTTAAAAGATTCCAAATCATGTTGAGGGGTCACAAGACCTCAAACTACGTCCACAGTTATAAGTACTCTTTCAACTTAAACCTTAACAGTCATTAGACTATAGGGACTCCCGTACTTAGGTTGTTAAGCCCTTCATAAGATGTATTGTGCACAAAAATCTAAACGCATCGCGTAAATGTCCTGATTTACAAGTAATAATCATCATAACTTTAACCTTAATAAAGAATACTATAGGGACTCTCCGTACTTAGGGTGATCAGCCCTTCGTACCATGTATTGTACACAAACATCTAAACGCTTTCGCGTAATCCTCTATAAAAAGGTTGTTCATTTCAGATTTTTAACATCTGAATCCGCACCAAAACAATTTGGTTTGGTATAACTTCTCAAGAAACGCTTGAATTTCATGAACATCTTTTAATATTCGTATAACTGAATCAAATATCGTAGACTTCTACAACAATTCAGACATCAATCGAAATATACATATACATATATATTCTCATATCTCAAAGATATCTCAAAAATCTTTTTATGGCGTCATCATTATGACATTGTCATACTACATCTCACCATAGTGGGCTGAGAATCATATGATCACATCCAACACCAGGTTCCATTGCATTGATGACTTCATCGTTTATCATATCACCCGATACATATAATTAAAATATATTTTGAAAATTTAAAAATCATTTTTTTATCTAGCCGAAACAAACATCATAGATATGCGAATAATTGCACTGTTTAAAAAATTCTCTGGTTCACTAGTGTGACCCAATATTTTTTTTTCAAAAATCAAAATTATAACCATCGGCACGAAGTCAATAAATTTCAAAAATCTAGCAAAGCTAGAAGATTTGGAATATCTAATTTTCTCCATCAATTTCAATCTTTATACTAAATATTCTTGTATTTCAACTTACATTCCTCCTATATCCCCAGTATAGTTCATCAAACTTATCGCATATTGGAAGTTCAGGAACTTGCCACAATAGTATGAGTTTAAGAACTTATCCTAGTCGTACCACAAAGCGCCCATTCATTGAGGGGTTAAAAACATACCATATTATTGTGAGTCACGAACTTACCATATGTATTAGTTTTAAGAACTACACCTAATCCTAATAATATCTGACTAATCTTAATATTTTCTAACTATCAAACATACACAAGAGAATAGAATCACCTTTTCGCCACATATACATCGATAGCGCGACACCAACATTCCAATGATTATCAATGTGATAAACTGAGTGCAAGCACAAAACCCTCGCCGATACAAAGGATTGTACAACTCAGCCATCACATGAGTCCTCAATTGAAATCCCACCTAACTCTATCTTTCTTATAACTTGCTCTTTACGTGATATAAATTTTTCATACCTCATCATCTATAACTCCTTGTGAGTTTATTTCGTACTATGTCATAGTACATTAACTTCATAGCATCAAGCTATAATTATTCAAACATTACAGACCATTTTTCTCTTATAACTTAAACAGATCACGTCGTGATCTTATTCTATAATCATCTCCCTTAAGATTCTTTCCTTAACTCGCGATTGTTTTGTTTTACGATCCTCTTTCTTTTCTTTTTCATCATTTAAAATTTCATTTATGCTTTTAATCTTACAGACTTTGTCTATTCATCATTATTCGTTATCTTGGCTATTGGAGTTAGGGTAACTCCCATTTCTTATCTTTATATTTCTTCAAGATTCTTCTTTGAATTTTCTTGTTTATATAACAATTCTTCCTTTAAGAATTTTTAACTTCATTTAAATTGCTCAACAATTCATTTGAGTTCTACATTTTCATCATACGCATCCATTTTCTATACTTGGTACACATCGAGTCTTTAATAGTTTCAATATAGTACACTGAGTGGTTTCCCACAAACAACCAACAAACTAGGTTTTGAGTTTCTAGTTTGTATATACCTCCGCTCTATGAAGGAATCGTTTAGCCGAGATACCATACATTAACTACTAGAGAGTACAATTGTACCATACTTAAATATAACTTTTTATTCTTAACTTCTTTATCATCTTCTCCTTTATTCTCTAAGGTTATAGCCTAGGGTACTTTTACCTAAAGTTTATAACCTATAGCTTTGATACCAGCTGTAACGACCCCAAAATTCATATAATATAATTCTCAACTTCGGTCATTAATAATACATTCAACCTCTAATTTTACATCATTAACCGATAATACAACCATTGAAATTTGCGGAATAATTAAAATTTTCTATTACAAACTATCCTCATTCCCAAAACCTTCAACCTTTACATCTAAATATCTCAGAATCATTTTAATACTACAATAGTTTACATCGTAAAACGATATTAGAATTAACCATTTATACCATATTCGAAACCTTAAACATGATTCAAATAATAATAACACAACCAAAGTGTATAAATCTTCAAGTATCACATCTGATTCATGTCTTTCAAGTAACACATAACTTTACCTTGAATCTTGAACCTGCAACAGTGGTTATTTGCAAGGTTGAGCTCGACAGCCCAGCAAAATCTTACAGTTTTCATGCATCACGTAGCACATAATAACATGCTCAACATATATCTCATAAACATTGGACTAACATAACATACATGTTACAGTTCATATAACAAGTATAAAGATTGAGTTCCTTACTCAATCAGCATACTTTACTCAATCAACGTAGTCATAAGTTGACTTTAACATTTCATACATTCAACACATCATGCTCTTTGCAAAAAAGATTTAAAACAATCAAATTCACACAGCAAATAGGAACTGAAAGAATTGCCTTGATCGTTATTTACCAATAACAGTTTAACAACTTACAGTTATTTGCACTTCACGTGCCCTACACAATTATATAATCATACACATCAACTATCAGTCACATAGCAACGCATAGTAGTTATAATGTAAACTTTACTCTATATCTCATAACCCTTCCTATTATATATACACAATGTTCAATTTTATTGTGTTAACTTTCAACTTATATCACACTATATTTTGTACTCGAATTTCATTCAAGTGCTTAAGTCTTGCTAGGACTACTTATTGGTTTTATATTAACACTATTCAATATCTTATAATATTCATTTCATTTGATTTAAAACACTTTTTTACATTCATTATCACTTAGCACGACGTTTCGACGTTTATTCGTCACACGCCCGATTTGTCTCTCTTGTGTGTGCTTAGTATGAGTATACAACTTATCTAATATATCATTTATTAATATTAAGCATCATTATATTTACTAACATTCATGTTCTATACTTAGAACAACATCTTTTACTGTCAAGAGCACTACAGTTGCATACGTGCATGCCCGGCTCCCTCCGATTGACCCGAAAACACAATAGTCCTAAAAACAACCATTTTGACCCCTATTTCCGACCTCAAATTGAAACACTTAAAGAATGAAAGTTTTAGGTCTATTAGTCCTCGTTCCAGATCATCTTTAATTGCCTCAATCGAAGTTCGTATGAAAACGTTATGCCTATTTTACTAAAACATGTCTAAGTAGTCACACTTGACACATTATGGCCGCGGCCGCCCCCCTTTCCTTCACAAATCCAGCGCGCCCGCACCATCTAGCAGCGCCAAACAACGTGGCCGCGCTCCTGGGTAGCGCGGCCGTGCTCTTGGATAGCGCGGTCGCACTCGGCTTTGCCCAAATTACAGTTTTTACGATGTTTTTACTTTAAACCTTCATAACTTATTCATTTTAAGTCGGAATTAGTTGGTTTTCGACTCTTTGAACTCGTGAAACACTAAACTAATCCTCTAAAGAATAATTCTAACACTTGAAGAATATAAACAAATCATTTTAAGGGTTCCAATTCAGTGTTCATGCTATTTTTTTATGTTTTAGACATATTTAGCGAATCCATTCACTACGAATTCGTTTTACATCCGTTTTGACTCAATTAACTTGGGTTGTTTTCGTTTTTCCAAGTACTATCAGAATACATCATTAATTTAAGGTTTTCATCATGATTTCATAACTAAACTTTTACTCCAACTAAGCCATAACATATATATTTCATTAAGAACACAAGTTCTTCATCCTTAGATAGTTTCATGAATTCAATTACCTAAAAATTGCTTATAGATGATATATAACAGAATATATATACCCATAAACATATAAAAACTATAGTTCAATAAATTCAACCACCAAAAACCTAATTACAAAGACTTTAGAAAACAACAACCAAAAACTAGAAACTTAGGAATTTACCTTTGATTCTTCTAAGCTCTAGTTAGATAACTAGAAATCCTTGTTTAATCCTCTTTTTCCTCTTGATTCTCAGAGTGTCTCTTCCCTCTTCTCAATTTCTCTCTAAGCTCCATCTTTCTCTCTATGTTTTCTTTACTCACATGAAGGAGGAATAAACTGATGAAACATACGTGATCTTAACTTGTATCTGTTATAAACCCAAAAGCCCCAACCGTTATAAAAGACAAAAGGTCTAGGCCATGTTTTGCTTGATCTCAAACAAACTCATTTGACTTATCTTCATTTTATTTCTTTTTCATATTGTACAATATTGTTCTTTCTTTAATTCCTCCAATATGTCACACTTCATTCATTTTTTTTCTTCTTTTTATTGCTAAATTACTCAGCCAACATTCTTCCCATCTATTTACCCATATGACTTATGGAATTACATTCATAAGTAAAACACTTTAATCAACTAAACATTTCCATTAAAATAATTAATATTTATTTCACTAATTATTTTAATAAATTATACAATTATTATGTATAATTATATAATTTTTTTCCATTTATAAATTGTCCCAAGACAATTTATTTAATATATACCTTTAATAAAAATTTAGATATTTATATAATTCATTAATTCTAACACCAATATTTATTTATAATTATATTCATTCTCATACTCCATTTACATTCAATTGGCTAAATATAATATATTAAGCCATTACATAAACGCATTACTCTTACATGTAATATATTATCTTCCCCCACTTTATTAAACCAATTATATTTGCATTAACTCATTATTTAAATTAAGTGAATTACTCGCTTCATTTACTTAGATTAAACTCATAATAATTTCATTACCAACATAGTATATAAATTAAATTATATTATTCCATAATATAATTTCCATCTTAATTAACTAATATTATTTAGTTAATTTCTTTTGCCACCATATTCCTTTTTCATAACTAATTTTCTTCACTTTCTTTAATAGTTTAATCAACTATTAAAACTCATATAAATTTAATTTACTCACACCAAAACACACAATTTAGAATATATACATCTCATAATAAGAATTTTAATTATTAAATTCTTATTTTAATAACTTATGAAAATTCGGGTTGTCACAACAACCTTAGGTAGTAGCCTTTTAGGAGATCGAGAACATAGTGGTGGTAAACTCTTATCGAGTTCTAAGAAATGAATTCCTTAATTCATTACAGATAATAAAAGACTTTATGTGCTTATGTAATAAACTTATGTGCTCGCGAGTATCGATTAGTAATCTAAAACTTAAAACTGTGTTGTCAGGATGTCGGATGTTGGAGGAGCTAGTCGAGCTAGGGAGGAGGAACCCTGATTACCTACAGTGGAGGAGTCCTGAGACATTCATGCCGTCAAGGAGCAGTTGGTACAGAGAGAGCCATCTCCGTTGATCACTGTTGTTGGTCAGAAGCATGAGCCTAAGACTGATCCAGAGGAGGATCCTGAGGAAGAAGAGGAAGAAGAGGAGTTCCCACTGAACTCCATCATTGCTGAGATGTGCGACGAGTTATATAACCGTAACATAGAGTTACGTGACACTGTCCAGGATCTGACTGAGCGGACGATTATTCAGCAGATTACCATCGAGAAGAAGGATAGGGAGATTGTGACTCTTCACACACATTTAGGAAACGTGGAATGGGATTTGGTTTACGAGAAGGGTCAAACCGAGGAGAATTCCGAAGAAATAGAGAAATTGAAGAAGGAACTAAAAGAGAGCTCAGAAAGGCTAACCATAGTAGAGGAGGGCTGGGTAAGAGAGTCACGTCTTGCTGATCTTGCAGAAGAGGATTATCGTGCGAAGAAGGCTAAGCTCGGGGAGACATATTCTACACTTCAAAATGCAATGGATGAGGCTCAGGATTGAGTTATGAGATACCCAATTCAATTCGAAGGACTACCATCGTATATGCTAGATCGCAAGATGATGTCCCACATCATGGAAGATGAACGTGGCAAGGCTATTCAGCGCCTTAATAGGCAGTGATGGGATTAGTTTAATTATTTGAAAACCTATTTGGTAGTTAAAGATGTAAATTCCGATGTGTTTATGAAGAAAGGAATATTTTAATGTTTTAAATCCTGTAGATTCTTTATCTCGGGATAGTTGATGTAAATAGCAGTGATGCTATCGTTTGATGTTAAAACTTCAATTTGAATAAATATCAAAGTTATTAATATAATGTGTTAAGTGATTATGATTAAATGTTTTAGTTAAGCCTTAAATGTTTAAGGGATTGAATAAAGACCTAATCAGCGTATATTCTTAATAGAAACATGCCGCCTAGAAGAAGACAAAACCGTCAACAAGCTCAAGGAGAACTGATGAATAACAACAACAACAATGCCAACGCTAACCCCGTTCAGTAACTGGTGAACCTATTAACAGAAGCAATTAACAATCAACCTCAAGCTCTACTGAATACATCGTTTAAGGATTTCAAGGCGGTGGGACCGCTAGAGTTTAAGGGCTCCATGAACCCGATCGAAGCTTAAACCTGGGTTATGGAGATGGAGAAAGTATTTGATGTCGCCAGAGTAAGAGTGGACCAGAAAACCGCCTATGCGACGCTCATGCTGAAATTCGAAGCCAGTTATTGGTGGCAGGCAAACAAGGTACGAGGAGGAGAAGGTGTGATAACCTGGGAGAGATTCAAGGAGATGTTCTTCGAGATATATTTTTTGACCAGCTCACAGAACCAAATGGAGGTCCAATTTCTGGAGTTGAAACAGGGGAATATGTCGGTATCAGACTATGCAACAAGATTCAACGAGTTGGCTAGGTTCGCCACATATCAAGTGCATACTGACGAGAGAAAGGCAAGACGTTTCGAGCAGGGACTGAATCCCTGGTTGTATAGCAAGGTGTCAATGTTCCAATTGAACACTTTTGCTGGGGTGCTAGAGAAGGCCATACTCGCTAAAGGTGGAAGTGATGCAGTAACTAAATATAATCAGGATCAGAAGAATAAGAAGAGTGAAAATGAAGGAATTAACAAGACTGGTGGAAGTAACATGGGAGGTAGTAATAATCAGAAGAGAAAGTGGTCTGATAACTCGTCAACTGGAAATCAACAAGGAGGGCAGAAGAAGAGGATCGAAGCGTGCCCGACTTGCAAAAAAGCACATTTGGGAGTGTGCATGAAAGGAAAATGAGTATGCTACAATTGTGGTTAGGAAGGCCATATAGCACCTAACTGTCCTTACCCAAAGAATGGTGTTTGCTTCACTTGTGGCTCAAAGGATCATCTAGCAAGAGACTGTCCTAAGAAAGGAACTAGAGGGGCAGTATCAGGAGGGAATAGAGGAAACAACGGTGGAAGCACTTTGACTATCACAGGACCAACTGCAACCAATAATCGACCGCCGTAACATTCAACATGACGATTCAGGATGTGTCTGGTCTCGTGATGTGGTGCTACTTGTTCATTTATATCCGATGACTTTACTAAGAACTTAGAATTGCTTAAGGACGAATTAGTATACCACATGAACATAGAAATTATGAATAGAGAAATAATCCATGTTAAGTATGTACATAAGAACTGTAGAGTGGATATTAAGGGTAATATCATGAACGTAGATCTTATCCCTATTCGACTTGGAGAATTTGACGTTATCTTGGGTATGGACTGGTTATCCAATTATGGGGCGGTAATTGATTGCCAGAAGAAGTGTATTAACCTTATGACTCCGTCAAAGGGTATGTTTTATAGTAATAAGTCACCTAGACAAGTGAGTTATCTGACGATGATGCAGGCCATGAAGTTCTTTAGACAAGGCTGTGTAGGATATCTAGCTTACATAGTCGACAGTCGTAAAGAGAATCTAAAAATAGAGGAAATACTAATAGTGAGGGATTTCGCAGACATATTTCCAAAGGATTTGCCAGGACTTCCACCAGATAGAGCAGTTGAATTCGTGATTGATTTGGCTCCAGGAACGGCTCCAATATTTAAGGCACTGTACCGAATGGCACTGGTAGAGGTGAAAGAATTGATGGTTTAACTACAAGAATTACTGGACAAGAAGTATATCCAACCAAGAGTATCGCCATGGGGAGCGCCGATGTTGTTTGTGAAGAAGAAAGATGGGTCAATACGGCTCTGCATCAATTATAGAGAACTAAATAAAGTCATGATTAAGAATAGATATCCATTACCGAGGATCGACGACATGTTTGATCAATTAAAGGGAGAAAGATACTTTTCAAAGATAGACTTGAGGAGTGGTTATCATTAACTGAAGGTGAGACCGGAGGATGTTCTAAAGACAACATTCAGAACACGATATGGTCACTACGAATTTTTGGTAATGTCATTCGGTCTAACAAATGCTCCTGTAGCGTTTATGGGCCTGATGAATAGGGTGTTTAAAACGTTTCTGGATAAATTCGTGGTGGTATTCATCGATGACATTTTAGTATACTCAAAAACTAAGGAAGACCATGAAGAACATTTGAAGGCAACGTTAGAGGCGTTGAGAAGAGAGAAGTTGTACGCTAAATTTTCAAAATGTGAATTCTTGATTGAAAGAGTACAATTTCTTGGACATGTGATCGATAAGGATGGAATTTCGGTGGATCCCTCCAAAGTCGAAGCTGTGATTAATTGGGATCAGCCGAAGACGCCGTCGAAATTAAGAAGTTTTCTTTGATTGGCAGGTTATTATAGAAGATTCATTCAGAATTTTTCCAAGATCACAACTCCGTTGACGAATTTCACTAGGAAATCAGTGAAATTCGTTTGGACGGAGAAGTGTGAGGAATATTTCTAAGAGCTTAAGAAGAGGTTGACTTCGGCACCTGTGCTATCTCTTCCGGATGACTCGGGAAATTTTGTGGTTTATAGTGATGCATCGCATAAAGAACTTGGCTATGTGCTTATGCAAAATGGTAGAGTCATTGCGTATGCGTCACAATAATTGAAGGATTATGAGAAGGGGTATCCGACCCACGACTTGGAGTTTGCTGCAGCGGTGTTCGCTTTGAAGATATGGAGACACTATCTTTATGGGGAGAAGTGTGAAATATATATAAGACCACAAGAGTCTGAAATATATTTTTACATGGAAGGACTTGAATATGCGCCAAAGAAGGTGGTTGGAGTTAATTAAGGACTATGATTATGAAATTCTATACCATCCGGGTAAGGCAAATGTGGTTTCTGATGCCTTAAGTAGAAAGGGTCGGGAGAAATTAATGATATTGACTACTCAAGAGGAGCTAATTTCAGCAATGGAAAAACAAGAATTGGAAGTGAGGTATCCTATGGAAATAGACGAGAAGCTATTCCAAATACAAGCTGGTACAACTTTACTGGATAAAATTAAGGAAGCACAACTTCAGGACGAAGAATATGAGAAAGTGAAAAAGAAAATATGTGAAGGGACTGAACCGAGATTCAAAATAGACAGTGAGCGACTACTAAGATTTGAGAGCAGAATTTGGGTACCACCAGTGCCAGAGATTAAGGAAGACATTTTGAATGAGGCTCATAGCTCATGATATTCGATTCATCCTGGTAGTACTAAGATGTACCAAGATCTTTGACAACATTTCTGGTGGCCGAATTTGAAACGAGAGGTTGTAGAGTGTGTTGCCAAGTGTCTGACATGTCAGAAAGTGAAAGCAGAACATCAGAGGCCGAGTAGGTTACTACAACCTTTAGAAATTCCAGAATGGAAATGGGAACATATTATGATGGATTTCGTGGTTGGCATACCGATAACTTAGAAAGGCTATGACGCAGTATGGGTTATTGTTGATCGATTGATGAAATCTGCACACTTCCTTCCGATCAAAATCAGATTCAATTTAGATTAGTTGGCAAGGTTATATGTGAAAGAAATTGTTTCGAGGCATGGAGTTCCGGTGTTAATTGTTTCCGATAGGGATTCGCGCTTTACATCGAACTTCTGGAAACTTCTACAGGAATACATGGGTGCGCAATTGCGAATGAGTACGGCATATCATCTTCAAATAGATGGGCAGAGTGAAAGAACTATTCAGACATTAGAAGATATGTTAAGAGCTTGTATAATAAACTTTAAAGGAAATTGGGATGATCACCTACCACTCGTAGAGTTCGGCTACAACAACAGTTACCACGTTAGTATTGGCATGTCGCCTTATGAAGCGTTATACTGTAGAAAGTGCAGAACTCCGCTATACTGGGATGAAGTTAGCGAAAGACAATTACTAGGCCTAGAATTGGTATAGCAGACAACAGAAATAGTCAAAGTGATCCGAAAAAGACTGATAACAGCTCAAGATAGACAGAAGAAATATGTCGATCCACACCGTAAAAATGTTGAGTTTGAATCGGGTAGTTATGTGTTCTTAAAGGTCTCTCCCTGGAAGGGAAAGATCAACCTCATCTTCAAGATTACCATGAAGAAATGCATTCTTCACATCAAGCTGTTGAAGGCTCCATATAAAATTTGTTACATTAGAGATAATGGTACAAACAAAGTTCAGCTTTGCCACTGGAACAAATGTTTCCTGATAATCAATCTCATGAGTCTGAGTATATCCTTTTGCAATTAACTTGACTTTAAGTCTTTCAATCGACCCATCTGACTTTTTTGTTACTATATATATCCATTTGCATCCAACTAGTCTTTTCTCATAGGGAAGATAAACCGACTTGCTTGTGTCATACTTTTTCAAGACATTCATTTCCTCTACCATAACTTTTCTCCATTTCTCATTTCTGATTGCTTCTCTCCACCCTTGTGCAACAGATATAGACGAGGAGACAAAGGAACGGTACGAAGTAGATAGATTATCATAGGACACAAAGTTAGAAATAAGATGTCTAGTACATGATCTAACTTCTTTTCTAAGAGAAATAGCAAGATCAATATCAGAATTAGAACTATTAGTAGGGATATCACAATTATTACCATCAAAGTCAAGTCCAGCTGGGATGGAGGCATCCAAGGGTGTCCCAGACAAGACAAAACCGGTAGTTCAAGAGAGAGAGTTTGTCGTAAACTCACAAAAAGCGAGGAATCAGAACGAGTTGATCACGGGTAAGCTAATCATAAACTCTAGCGAAGTTTATACTTTATTTGATACCGGTTCTACCCATTCCTTTATTTCTCCTACTTGCGCTCAACGTTTAAATTTGACTCTAGAGAAATTAGACTTTGATTTATTTGTTGAAACTCCATTGGGAGAAACCTTCATTACATCCACGGTTTATAAGTCTTGTTTGATTCAAATCAGTAACCTCACGTTACCAGTCTATTGCCTCTTTTTCAGTTCTGATAAAAGAGCTCTAACTCAAGCAAACATACATGTGTGAATAAGTAATACAGAGTAAGTAAAGTATCGATCCCACAGAGAAAGTTGTCAAATTTAAACTACCATGCATCACTTAAATCACTATATTTATATGCTTAAACTAATGACTATATTGGTGAATTACTCTAATTGCAAATAACAACTAAAACAAGAATAACAAAGAAATAAACCAAGTCTGGAAATAATGGGATCCTAACTTCATTTAATACTTCATCCAATTACCACTATCATGCGAGAATTGTTCACATATCACAGGAAAGTAGCCAAGAGCACTACTATAGTCATAGCCATTTTTCAATGCACTAAGACCTACTTACACAACATCCAAAAATGATAGACTCCATGTAATCATCTATATAACCAAAATCACTATATGTCTATGTGAAATTGCAATCATACTGAATTTAAGCACAAGCCCTTATTTTAACTCATACGGTGAATAAGTATATGTCTATCTCATTCACGAAATACACAAGCCATATAAAACAACCCCATATACGTATGTTATCATGACTATAATCCATACTCGCATGTTCATTGTCAATTCCATGCAAGTACTGAAATGAATGGCAATCAAGCATTCATACATGCAAAACAATCATAATAGAAATCCCATATGATATGTAAAACAGCCCCAGCAATCAAGCATGTAACTAAAGTACATATTAAAATCCGTTAGAATCCCATAATGGAGTTTAGTTCATGACTGAACCAAAAGCCATTATGGGATCAAAGCTAAACATGATTAACAAGCAAACAATTGAAAGATGAAGGATATAAACGATTAAACCCAATTACAGATTAAAAACCAATAGCAACGTTTAACTCCTCATAAAAATCCAGCAAAACAATAATAATAATCCACAATGATAGAAAATCCCAAGAAGAATTAGAAAAGATGGAGTTTAGGCTTCGTTCTTCGTTGGAGCCTCCCTCACTGTGTAAACCCTAGTTACTACTATGAAAATACGTGAAAAATTATCCAAGTTGAGTCTGACACCATTCAGATATCATTTTAAACCAATTTCAACCCTTTTAATTAAAATCTAAAATAAAACAAATTAGCGACTTGACCAAAGCGGCGGCCGCCTCCCCAAGATATATTCTCGCATGGGCGTGAGACTTGCGAGATGTAGAGTTGTTCAGTCGGGTGCTCACGCTGGCCCTCCTCGGCGTGTTACGTAGGCGGCGTCCGCGCGACTCATCGTGAATCGTGGAATTTCGGTTCGCTGTCATTGACCGATCTGTTTCTAGTGCTCCTTCCTTTGTCCATCCATGCTTAGCCTTCTGCATCATTTGATCTTCATGCCACGCATCCATATGCCTCGAGCCATGCATCCAATAGCCTCTTGCCATCCAACACCACCAAAGTACGCCATTTCCTGCACTTTTATGCCAAAAGGAGTTCTTAGTACATGCAATGCAAAATAACATGAAATGCAACTAAAACAGACTAAAATATACTTGAGATGGGCATACTTCGTGTAAATTGGTATTCAATAAGTAGGTATAAAACCCACTTATCAAATACCTCCAAACTTGAACTATTGCTTGCCCTTAAACAATGCATGCTAAATAATAATGAAAATGCAAAAACACTACTATGCAGCTAAATTACTATGCAAACTAGTCTCACATCATTCCAACTTAAACAGAATTTTAGCCCAAAATGCCTCAGTGAATTACCCAGATTCAAAAATACAAGTTCAAACTAAACTGCGATCATAACATCATACACTCAGATAATTCATACATGCTATAGAGATGTTGTGTGTGTGTGTATGTATATTGTTCACCAAAACTTGATTCAAGCAAAGAATACACATGCTAGACTGCTCAAAACAGAAAATTATAGTATAAATTAAGAATCATGTATATTTATGCAATGAAGTTTGTTCCAACTTATCCAAACAAACTAAAGTTCAACAATGGGATTACCTACTTTATTGCTATTCACGAGAGCGATTTTTGCTCTTTCCCGCGGTGTTTATTGCTATTTTTCTTTTCTTTTTCTCTTTTTTTTTCACATGACTGTGCAATGCCTTATTCCATTAGGCAACACTGCTACCCCTTAGCGAGCTTTCAACTAACGACACCCAGACCATGAAAGACCTTAGAGCGCTTGGTGTAGAGACAATTCCCTCGGGCGTAGTTACTCGAGTAGTCAGGGCCCCGAAATAGGACTAGCCACGTTAATGCTATTCATTATATATATATATATATATATATATATATATATTTATACATAACATACCCATGTTTCCCTAAAGTTTGAATGTCAATGTTTGTCAAGTCAACATGCATGTTCCACATATTTGTCTTTTTAAAACTATATTTTCTAACAAGCAATGCAACACATAATTCTTATACCTACAAGTGATTGTGAACACATCGGTGCAAACCAAAAGCATTTAAACAGCAACATGAATTTCATTGTGTAAAATATTATAACTACGTTCATGTTATTCCATATACACAAAAATCCTTCACAATTCACTAACATCATTGGATAGGCAAGAAATTCCAAAAAAAATAAGAATTTTGTGAGACATGCAAACTAATTAAAATGAAAACGAAAATTTTCTATCACATAAAACAATAACACACAAACAACTAAACTAGTAAACTAATTCTGCAAAATTTTAAAATTTTAAACTAATCATGCAAAAACTAAATTACATACTACTATACTACTACCCCAATACCCCCAAACTTAAAGTATTCAATGCCCCATTGAATGAAGGTACAGGGTATAAGAGAACTCCCCTAATGATCGGCTGCACCACCCTCCTCGGGTGGTGAATCTGGTGGTGGATATGGCACTACTGTCCCAAACTGAAGCCATTCTAGCATTGTTCCTTGCTGCGCAAAGGCTTCGGCCAAAGCCCTCGTGAGACCCGTAGCAAACGCTCCAAAATTGTCATATATGGCATCAACTCGTTGTTCCAACCTTCTGAGTTAGCGATCACCATGAGGAGCTTGTGGTCGTGTCGAGGGGCCTGCCTCATCGGTTTGAGGG
The DNA here is from genome assembly GCA_020205615.1 of Panax quinquefolius. Taxonomy (NCBI): domain Eukaryota; kingdom Viridiplantae; phylum Streptophyta; class Magnoliopsida; order Apiales; family Araliaceae; genus Panax; species Panax quinquefolius. The sequence goes on along the minus strand of CM035173.1, from coordinate 71,152,997 downwards.
GGCTACTGTGATGGCTCTGGAAAAGTGGGCTGGAGGATAAATCCTCTTCCTCGTGGGTGTGGCACGCCTCCGGCCCAGTCCTCAAATTTAGCAATGGTGGCATGTGTGATGTCCTGACTTGGATATTGCATTTGTTCGTTGCCCCAGTTGCATCCCTGATGAGTGCGTAGCATGGCTACCACTGATGTGTGTGGAATGCTCCCAATGGAACTTCCCCTCAGATACTATAAAATATTTTGATGAATCAAATGACCTACGTCAATATACTTGCCAGTAATTATACCCAACAAAATTATGGCCCTTTCCGCCGTGATCTCATGTTGATGAGATGAAGGCAATAACTTGGCACAAATGAACAGATTCCATGCCTTGGCATATCTATTCAGTGCAGCTACTGGGAATATGCGAGGCTGGGTTGTACCGACTTTATAAGTCCACTTCGTGCCTGGCACGTACAATTCAGCAATAATAAGCTCCAAGTCTGTTTCCATATGTGCCCATGTGATCCAATTGGCTGCCCCTCGTGGTGGTGTCTCGGTGAGTCTGAAAATTGTTCTGATGGCAGGGGGTTTGTAGTCTATCTCGAAACCTCAAACTATAGTGATACCACTCATGGTGACTTTGGCATTGGCGTAAAACTCTCGGACTACACTCATCGGAACGGGCGTGGGAGAGGCAGTCAATCCACCCCAGCCTCATTCCTGGATCATGGCACATAACTGGCCATCCTGTCCATTTGGTTTGAATCCTCTTTCCTTGATAAATGTTTTTGCTACTATTCGGTAATACTCCTGCTAGGCTTCCAAACACAGGAACTTGGTGTGATCAACCACATCCTCCCTTTGACTGCTAGAGGAAGATGAAGAAGAGGATGAAGCTGAGCGAGCTCTTTTTGAACCCATTTGCAATTGATAACAATAGTGTAGCTGATTTGAATGAGAATGAGTGCTAGCAAAAGATTTGATTTTTGTTTCCACACTGATGTCACACAACCTCTCTTGAACCGTAGCTTTATACTGCAGTGATGAGGCGTGGGTAGATGTAGAATGTGGGTGGATGATTATGTGGTGGAGAAATTGATGGCTTTGATTTGTAACTGATAGAGAGGAAGTTGAGGAAACGTGCGTTTGTGGGAGAGAGCATGTGATTTTGGTCTGTTTTAATTTCAAATAAGAGTCCAATTGATCTCCATCACGTTTTTTAAACTTCAAAAATTTTCCACGTCTGACGTCGCGCGCGGCCGCGCGAATGTTGAAGGTGTTCATGCGTCGCGAAAAGCGCTGATGGGCTTGTTTAGTGCGAGAGCTTTTGGAGTGGTAGCGCATGATATATAGTTATTTCCTACGCGGTCGCGCGAGCATGAATACTGCACTACTAATGTTTAATCTACTCAGCATATCAGTGATGTCTTCAAGTGCAGGGTCCTACATAGACACGAATGCACACTCTTAAAATATGAATAAATGATCAAATAAAGTCTAACCTCTTTCAAACATTTTCATTGCACTTCCCGCTACACACTCAATTATGTAAATCTGACATATTATCAAAAATGAACTAAATATAAACTACCACAACAATCTAAGCTGAATAAATAAAGAGCTAATAGAGATAGAAGTAATGGGTTGCCTCCCATCAAACGTTGCATTATAGTCAATTAGCTTGATTGTCTCTGAATCTCACGTCAAAGGAAGAATTGAGGTGACTTTCTGCTTGTCCACCTCACCCCGAAATTTAATGACTTCAACTTTTGTCAATCGCTATACCTTCAACTCTGGATTTTCAACCGTTACACACCTCAACGGTCCATAATTCCCCCGTTTCTGTACCTCATCATTTAGGTCCTGATCCACCAAGTCAACCAGGAAGCATTCTTCTTCATCCATTGGGAACTTTATTGCCTTGAAGACATTAAAGGTGACCTCCTGATCATGTACACGCATAGTGAGTTCCCCTTTCTGCACATCTATCGAAGTCCTGCCTGTGGCCAAGAATGGTCTCCCCAGTATTATTGGTATGCTTTTGTCCTCCTCGAAGTCTAGAATGATGAAGTCAGCCGGGAAGATAAACTTGTCCACCTTTACCAACACATCTTTAACAATTCCCCGTGGATACGTGATGGATCTGTCTGCTAGCTGTAATGATATGTTTATCGGCCTTGGAGCCGACAATCCCAACTGATTGAACACTGACAAAGGCATCAAATTTATACTTGCCCCCAGATCACATAAATACTTATTAAAGCTCATCTTCCCGATTGTGCACGAAATTGTGAAGCTGCCTAGATCCTTTAGCTTTGGAGGTAATTACTGCTGAAGCACTGCACTGCATTCCTCTGTCAAGGCTACTATCTCAAATTCATCTAGTCTTCTCTTCCTTGACAATATACCCTTCATAAACTTTGCATAGCTTGGCATTTGTTCCAATACCTCGGGGAAAGGTATGTTGATCTGCAGCTTTTTGAATACCTCCAAGAACTTACTGAATTGTTTATCTTCCCTCTACTTATTTAATCTTTGTGGATACGGTACTTGAGGGTGAACTGGTGGTTCTGAATTCTTAAGTTTCTCCTCTGAACTTCTTTTATCCTTCTCGACCTGCTGCAACTCATATTTTTCCAGATCTTATTTCTTTTCATTCAACTGCTCTGTCTCGCGCGGCCGCACGACATCCCCTTGTAAATCAGGCCCGGGCGCGAGACTTGCAGACCTTCCAGATCTTTCCCAGATCTCAATGTGATCGCTTGGCACTGTTCCTTCCCGTCTCTTCGTGGATTTGTTTCTGTATTACTTGGCAAGGAACCTTGGGGCCTGTTGTTAAGTATGCTCGCTATTTGCCCCATTTGAGTCTCTAAATTCTTAATAGCCATTTCTTGGCTTTTGATCATAACTTCCATGTTTTCCATGTATTTTAACATCATCTCCTCCATTTCTGATTTCTTTTCTGGCTGAGGTGCAGCTGGAGTGTGATGTTGTTGTTGTTGAGAAAATCCCGGTGGAAACGATGGTTTTGATGAAAACTGTGGCTAAGATGACTGTGGCTAAAACTGTTGATTTGGTTGGAACTGATTTTGCTGATTCCCTTGGTTGTTAGACCAACTGAAGTTTGTATGGTTTCTGTTGTTGGGGTGGTATGTGTTCTAAAATTGACCTTGGTCTTTTCTATAATTGCTCACATACTGTACTGACTCCGAGCTGATGGCACATTGATCCGTGGAGTGTGACCCCGTACAAATCTCACAAACGAAGGCAACTGTTTTCGTCCTACTTTCTGCCAAAGTATCTATCTTCTTTTCCATAGCTGCCATCTATGCCGACAACTGCGTAATAGCATCTACCTCCAACACACCTGCAACCTTGGGCTGTGGCATCCGAGATGTAGGATTCTGAAAATCGTTAGCTGCCATAGTCTCAATAAGGGTATAGGCCTCGTCATAGCTTTTTGCCTATAACGCCCCTCCAACAGTTACATCTACAATAGCTCTCGACTGCCAGCCCAATCCATTGGAAAAAGTGTTTATTACCATCCAATCTGGCATACCGTGACGCGGACACTTCCTTAGCATCTCTTTGTATCTCTCCTATACTTCATTTAAGGACTCTCCCTGTTGTTGCTCAAACTAACATATGGTTGTCCTCATCTTTGCAGTCTTAGCCATTGGGAAGAACTTGGCTAGGAATTTCTATGCTAAGTCCTCCCATGTAGTGATTGACCCTGACGGCAGAGAATGAAGCCAACTTCTCGCCTTATCCCTCAATGAGAAAGGGAACAACCTCAGTCTAATAGCATCCTCCATCACACCGTTATATGGGAATGTATCACAAATCTCGATAAAACTCAACAGGTGTTCATTCGGATCATCTGTGGTAACACCCCCAAACTGAACCGAGTTCTGCACTATCTGAATAGTGCCCGGTTTAATCTCAAAAGTATTTGCTGCTATCGTCGGTCTGACTATGCTAGACTGTAGTCCATTTATATTCGGCATGGAATAATCTCTTAGAGCCCGGTGCTCTTCTCTTTGCTCAATTCTTTGTTCTTCTTCCATACTAACTGTAGTACTTTCTAACTGAGCTTGCAAATTTCTCCGTACACTTATATTCCAACCCCTTCCGTTGATGTTATCCTGCGTTGGTGTTAATTCTGAGTTGGATGATCGCGTGTGCATAAAAATCTACAAGTACCTGAAACCAAAAATAAACAAAAATAGAAATGAGAAATGATCTGAATTGTCTAAGTCATACAATATAGCTTGAAACTGATGATAATTATTAAAATTAATGCCTTTCCTCGGCAACGACGCCAAAAACGTGTTGCCTCTTTTTTAGTTCTGATAAAAGAGCTCTAACTCAAGCAAGCATACATGTGTCAACAAGTAATATAGAGTAAGTAAAGTATCGATCCCACAGAGAAAGTTATCAAATTTAAACTACTATATTTATATGCTTAAACTAATGACTATATTGGTGAATTACTCTAATTGCAAATAACAACTAAAATAAGAATAACAACAAAATAAACCAAGTCTGGAAATAATGGGATCCTAACTTCATTTAATACTTCATCCAATTACCACTATCATGCGAGAATTGTTCATATATCACAGGAAAGTAGCCAAGAGCACTACTAGAGTCATACCCATTTTTTAATGCACTAAGACCTACTTACACATCATCCACAAATGATAGACTTCATGTAATCTTCAATATAACCAAAATCACTATATGTCTATGTGAAATTGCAATCGTACTGAATTTAAGCACAAGCCCTTATTTTAACTTATACGGTGAATAAGTATATGTCTATCTCATTCATGAAATACACAAGACATAAAACAGGCCCATATACGTATGATATCATGACTACAATCCATACTCGCATGTTCATTGTCAATTCCATGCAAGTACTAAAACAAATGGTGATCAAGCATTCATACATGCAAAACAATCATAATAGAAATCCCATATGATATGTAAAACAGCCCCAACAATCAAGCATGCAACTAAACTATATATTAAAATCCGTTAGAATCCCATAATGGAGTTTAGTTCATGACTGAACCAAAAGCCATTACGGGATCAAAGCTAAACATGATTAACAACCAAACAATTGAAAGATGAAGGATAGAAACGATCAAACCCAATTGTAGATTGAAAACCAATATCAACGTTTAACTCCTCATAAAAATCCAGCAAAACAATAATAATAATCCACAATGATAGAAAATCCCAAGAAGAATTAGAAAAGACGGGGTTTAGGCTTCGTTCTTCGTTGGAACCTCTCTCACTGTGTAAACCCTAGTTACTACTATGAAAATACGTGAAAAATTATCCAAGTTGCGTCTGACACCAGTCAGATATCATTTGAAACCAATTACAACCCTTTTAATTAAAAATTAAAATAAAACAAATCAATGACTTTATCCATTGACGCACGTCGCCGCCCCCCGATATATTCCTCGCAAGGCGTAGCGAGACTTGCGATATGTAGAGTTGTTCGTCGGGTACACGCAGCGCCGCGTGTCATCAAGCATGTTCGCGCTGCGGCCATCGTATGAATCGTGAATTCTAGTTTCATTGCTACATCGATCCGTTCTCATGCTCCTTCCTTTGTCCATCCATGCTTAGCCTTCTGCTTCATTTGACCTTCATGCCACGCATCCATAAGCCTCGAGCCATGCATCCAATAGCCTTTTGCCATCCAACACCACCAAAGTACGCCATTTCCTGCACTTTTATGCCAAAAGGAGTTCTCAGTACATGCAATGCAAAATAACATGAAATGCAACTAAAATAGACTAAAATGTACTTGAGATGGGCATAATTCATGTAAATTGGTATTCAATAAGTAGGTATAAAACCCAATTATCACTGTCGATCTTATTTCTTTGAAAATACTTGTATTTGATGTGATTATAGGGATTGATTGGTTAACTACTTATCATGTAAAAAATGATTGTTTTCATAAGGTTGTTAGCTTTCATATTCCTAACCAACCTATTATGCGAATTCAACCAACCAAACAATTAAAATCAATCACTGTCATCTCAAGCCATAAAGCTATTCATTTATTGAAAAATGGATGTCAAGCTTTCTTAACTCATGTCACGTATCTAAACAAAAATACGTCAGTTTTGAATGATATTTCTATTGTTAAAGCCTCAAATACTTCTTCACTCAAAAGGAACTTAACATGCGACAACGATGTTGGCTTGAACTGTTGAAAGATTATGATCATACCATCCAATACCACTCTAGAAAAAAGAACGTGGAAGCTAACGCATTGAGTAGAAGATCATATACGGGTACGAGTGCAATATTGTCATAATGGAGGCGCACAACACACCGTTTGCAATCCATCCTGGGAGTACCAAAATGTATCGTGATCTTCGTCCTACATTTTGGTGGAGCAATATGAAGAGAGAGATATCGCTGTTTATCTCAAGGTGTCTAACTTGTCAACGAGTCAAGGCGGAGCATCAAGTGCGAAAAGGTCCATTGCAACCACTTGAAATTCCAGAATGGAAGTGGGAGCACATTACCATGGATTTTGTTACTGGTCTTCCCAAGGTTTCTCAAGGCATAGATACAATTTGGGTCATTGTTGATAGATTGACCAAGTCTGCTCACTTCTTACCAATACGAGAAACTTATACAGTTGAATGTCTTGCTCGTATGTACATAAATGAGATTGTAAGACTGCATGGTATGCCAGTATCCATAGTTTCTGATCGAGACCCAAGATTCACTTCAAGATTTTGGATTAGTTTGGAAAAAGCTATGGGCATGGATTTACGATTTAGTTCAGTATATCATCCTCAGATGGATGGACAATCAGAGAGGACTATTCAAACTCTTGAAGATTTATTAAGACTCTGTGTCCTTGACTTCAAGGGAAGTTGGGAGAAGTTCTTACCGTTGGTGGAGTTTTCCTACAACAACAGCTATCAAACAAGTATTGGCATGGCTCCATTCGAAGCGTTGTATGGAAGAAAGTGTCATTCTCCAATATGCTGGGGTGAGGTGGGGGAAGCAACGTTGTTGGGACTGGAGTTAGTACGTATGACTACAGAAAAGATTCAAACGATCTGACAACGTATAAAAACCTCACAAGATCGACAAAAGAGTTATGCTGATATTCATCAAAAGGACGTGGAATTCGATATTGGAGATCATGTGTTGTTACGTGTTTCTCCATGGAAACGAGTTACGAGATTTGGAAGGAGAGGAAAACTTAATCCTCGATTCATTGGCCCATTTTTAATCCTTGATCGAGTAGGAACTGTGCCCTATAGACTCGCTTTACTGCCAAGTATGTCTCATATTTATAACATTTTTCATATATCCATGTTACGTAAATATGTGAAAGACCCGAACCATATTATTGAGTTAGAATTGGACAAAATAGCAGGGGATTTAACATATGAAGAGATTCGTGTTCAAATCTTGGATAAGAAGGAGCATATTCTACGCTCCAAGGTTATACCTCAAGTTAAGGTTTTGTGGAGAAACTATAATGTTGAGGAAATGACCTGAGAGTTAGAATCTGAAATAAAATCAAGGTATCCTTACCTCTTCGACAAACCAGGTATGTACCCTAATTTCGAGGGAAAAAATTCATAAGAAGGGGAGGTTGTAAGACCCCAACTTTTATGAATAAAGATGAATTTTCAATAAATATTATGGAGTAAATTTTCAATAATGTTATAATTGTAGGTAATATTTAGAAATTTTGAAAAGTATGTAAGTTGTTATATAATATTCGATTGGTCGGGGAATATTCGTTTTAACAGGAATATTCAGATGACCAAGCACAATCATTGGTGGACCCTATTAACGGAATTATATCATCGGATCGAGAAAACGACAAAAATATTTTTATGAAAATAACTATGGAAGTTTTACCATTAACCTGTTGAAACACCGGTGTTAAAAGTACAAGAATACGCATGGTTGCATAAGTAGCACCCAAAGATTGATTATTGATGCTTACGTGAGAAGTCACCCGCTTTTGTTCAATTATTGCTATAAGTAATTGTTTGATAGTATCTCACGTTATTTGATTCAATTATTGTCGATATTTTTATATTATTAAATCAATAATTGAGATAACAAAGTTATTAATATTATTATTTGCAATATTAACGATGACTAGAAGTTCTTCCAAGGAGAGGTTTAGTCACCTAATTGCACGCCAATAGGGAGAAATCCTTATTAGAAAGCCCCCTCTTTCCTGGGAACGACCTGGTCGATTAATATTGTAAATTATAATAATGATGATAAATGTTGTTAAATATATTGAGGTGTCTTTTTATGAAGTCACTAAAGTTTATTATATATATATATATATATATATAAATTTTGTTTTATTAGTATTATTAATGTAATAAAACAGAAAAGTTTTTTATATAAAACAAAATACTTTTATAAATTTATTTATTTTATTAGACAATAATTAGAATATAATATATTTTATTATGCATAGTGTTTTGCATTGTAAAATCTTTTTATATTAAAATGTAATACTTTAAAGTTATTTGATTTATTAGACAATAATTAGAATATAATATATTTTATTATACATAGTGTTTGCATAGTACTGATAGTAAAATCTTTTTTATATAAAACAAAATACTTTTATAAAGTTAATTGTTTTATTAGATTTTAAATAATATATATATATATATATATTATATTTTATTGCATAGTATCCTTTCTATTTTCCAATAAATAGGATGCTTAGTTAGAATTGAAATCACACCAGAAATTCAGAGAATTATCTTCTATATTCTTGAGCATATTTCTTTAGAGTTTTAAGAAGCTTTAAGCATAGTGCAAGTTTTCTTCAAGTATATCTCCGCCCTATCTGTCGGAGTACTCTTCAATATAAGGTAAGAGGTATTATTTATTTCGTATTCATAAAGAGAACTTCTGTTATTCCATTCTTTATTATTATGTTGGAATAACCTGTATATGCGAAGTACCACATACATGGTGAAATTCTTCTATTATTTCATTCCTTATTATTCTGTTGGAATAACCTGTATATGCGAAGTACCACATACATAGTGAAATTCTTCCGTTATTCTATTCTTTATTATTCTGTTGGAATATCGTATGTATGCGTAGACACGTATGAATTCGGTTCCGTTATTTATTATTCTGTTGGAATAACTTGTCTGTACGGTCTATCGCATGCCCGGTGAAGTCTTTTGTTATTTCATTCTCTATTATTCTATTGGAATATCCTATATGTGCGTTTACGCATGACCTGATTCTATTCTTTATTATTCTGTCGAAATATCCTCGTCTCAATGCGTTTACGTATTGATTGGTTCCATTATTTATTATTCTATTGAAATAACTCATGCATGCGGTAATTTATCGCATTGCATGGTGAATTCTTCTGTTATTTCATTCTTTATTATTCTGTTGGAATAACCTGTCTATGTGGATTACCACATGCATGGTGAATGACCCTTCGTATTCATTTCTTATTAAATTATGGAAATGATCTGTCTACGTTGATTATCGCATGACGGGTGAAAATCTTTTACAGTTTTATATATTCTATGATACTCATTTGGTTAAAATTTTGGCTTCTATACTCCATGAAATTAGTGGAATATCCTTGATATTTGCGCTTCATTCAGTAGCTTTTCATGAAAATATTCTTCTAGGCATTCTAGAATTTTACTCCACAAAACAGTATCATGTTGACAATTTGGACATTATTGAGTTTAGGATAAATTAACTTATAAATTTTAAAAATTTATTATTGAACTTGTTTTATTGAATTATTATGTCATTGTTATCATCCTCATGCTTATATTGTGATGAAAGTCATCTTTGGCTTACGTGCATAGATGGACTTGGTATGATTATGACCAGGGATTATTCAATATAATCATGACCTGTAATGTTATAAATGATGTGGTAAAAGTCCCCAGTGGCCTGTAGTGTATTGACGGATAATTTTTGGTATGATTATGACCAGGGATTTTTCGGTATAGTCATGACCATTGATAATTTAACGAATATCCTTGGCCCGTAAAGCAGGGATGACTCGATGATGGGGTTTATTTATTGTCGAGTCTCGTGATAAAATTGATGAAAACATTTTAAATCATAGAAGATAGTAGATATCATGCCCACTTGACTCTTCTAATGGATTGCTTATTCAACCGCAAAGAAAACTTGATGTCTATTGTATTTTATCGGTTTAACATTGTTGAAGACTAATGATAATTTATCTCGCATTATCTTAGTCATAATATTTTTATCGGGCTACTTGAGCTCACCCCTTTCTTTCACTATTCTCTTCAGGAAATGAGAACGTAGCCGGGACTAGTCGGGGAACGGAGTGATGGTCCAGATGATAGTATTAGTAGTCCTTACTATTCTGTTAAATAGTGTGACAATAAATGTATTGAGGACTCCTTTGAGTGTGGGTATTGTCTAGACGACAATATTCTTATTATAACTCTCAATTTATGTTTTTTCGTATTTTACACGACTGTTATATAATTAGTTTGTATTTGTATTTAGTACCTTGTATCTGACGACCCAAGATGGGTGATGTGTACCTATTTTGGGGGCGTCACAAAACTGGTTCACGGATATTTTAGATAATTTATTATTAGTAAAAATATTTTTCATAAGCTCGTAAAATTTTTTAAGTAATTATTACCATTTATCATAATTTTTCAATCACTTATATCGTATTTATATAATATAAATACAACATTATTCTCTTATCATTAATATTTATTTAATATTAAATATTAATGAAAATCATAACATAATATTATAATATATTTATACTATATCAAAGTATTTTTAATACCTTAAAATCATATTTATATAATTTTTAAAAAATTAAATTCATTATCCGATAATTGCTATCAATATTAAAATATTAATATTTTCATGACAAAATATCAAAAGTTATATTTTATAACTCAAAATATTTTTCTAACCCTTAAATCATTTTTATATGATTTTTAAATCATTAATTCTATGTTTCCATAATTTATTTAATATATTCATTAAATAAATCAATTACCATTAATATTAATTTATTAATGAATTTCATCATTAAAATATCAAAAGTTATTAGAAATAACTTAAAATATTTTATAACACCATAATATAATTTTTCATGATTTTTAAAATATTAAAATTATTTTAAAATTATTTATTTAATATTATAATTAAATAAATTAAATACCATTTATATTTCAAAAATATTAAATATTTATGAAATATACTCTAAATAATTAAAAACTAATTTTAGGACTTTAAAATAATTTTTAGAAATTTATTTTGTATTTTTAATAATTAAAACTTATTTTTCTATTTATTAAATAAAATAATTGATTTTCCAAAATTATCTCATCACTAAAAGTTCGTAGTTTATTAAAGATCGTCGCTTATAGTGTTCTTGAGCATTTTCCAGAACTTCATGTCAGTATTAAAGGTGCTAGGTTTTGTAACGCCCGAGAAAATTGGATTTTTATGACAATTAAATTTCTATTTGATTATGTGAATTAAATGAATTTAATTGATTTATTTTGTGAGTAAGCTATATGAAGGTCGTTCTATGACTTAGAATGTGCTAATGTGGTTAGTAATCTGGCTACGTGGTAGAATTAATTGATTAGAATTTCCAAGACGAATATAAATGTTTTCCGAGAAATTTACGTAAAAATACTATTCATCCGGTTCTGTTCAGGGAATTATTTTGAAATTTCGAGAAACACGTAATGATAGAATATCGAGATAAGATGAAATATCTGATAATATTTCATTTATGGAAAACAAAGTTTTCGCCTGCGGACTTAAAACCCAAGTGTTGAGTATATTGATTTCCGAGAAGGAAATGAAACGCATAGAAGGAATTGCGTTATTGTTAGAGCGTGTGTTATACTAGGATGATACTATTTAGTATCTACGTATAATACGATGAGTTAATACGAAGTACAATACGATTATAGTACGAATATTATACGAGGAGAATACGTGAATTGTACGTATAGAATATGATTAGTATTATGGAATTAAATTAAGACTTAATGTTAATTCATTTGGGTTGGATTTTGTTTAGTCCAATCAATTGAATGAGCAAGCCCAAGGGATTATAGTGTTAAGCCCAAGTCAAGGCCCAATGTTAGATTGGTTAAGCCCATTCAAGAAAACTAAACCGTGGATCGAACCGGTAGGTCACTGAATGGGTAAAACCCATGGGGCAACCCATGGGGATGACCCATGGGGTGGTGGGGCGGCCACTTGGTGTGCAAGACAAGTATATCACTTGGTCACCAAGTATTTTACTTGGTGACAAAGTGTTGAATAGTTAGGAGGTGGGGGATAAAGCCTATTTTTCCCTCCACTTCAATTGCTTATAAATATAAAGCTAGAGTTGGTCATTTGGAGGTTTTTCAAGTTGCCAACATATATTTTGAGAGACAGAAAGAGTTAGACTCAAGAAAACACTATACTTTGAAGCTTTGCCTTAGAGTTTTTTTTTCAAGATTACTTAAAAGTTCTTAAGGTAATATTCCTTAATTCTAATTCCATCTTTTTTGGTTTTATTTTATCATGGAGAATCATAAATGGGTGGTGTATGGCTTGTATGGTGGAATAAGAATGACTTGTTAGAGATTCACTCTCTATAAGTCATGAAATCATAGAAATCATAAGGTTTGATATAGTTTTAAAATCATGAAATTATTGATTGTTGAGATTGATTGTTGATGAACAATTGAACTCCATCAATGCGTTAATATGTGCATCTTGCTTGTTTAGGATATAGATATGAAGTCCATGGAGTATTCCATGTGATTTGGCTTAGAGAACATTAGTAACGAAGTTATGGCGAATTTCACAGAAATAGACGTTAAACGTTGAAAACGTTGAAATTTCAGATTGGTAGTCGGAAGATTCTGTGAGACTTGAAAACGGTGTTTTTCAATGTCAACACGTGAGATAGGGTATTTAAGAGTTGTGGGTTCGAGAATTGTCGGATTTTGACTTAAAACAAAGAAAAAGAGCATTGAATGCTCATTAACGTTTACGAACGCTTAGAAAATGAACTCAATAGTGAATTTTGAGTTAACGGATTCGAATTTGTCGAATTCTTATATGAACGCATAGAGTATGTCATTTATGACATGTAGGCTTTTGAACGGACCAAATCGGACCTATAACGAAGAAGTTATGGCTCCGGGAATCTCACCAAATTTTTTTTCTTTGAAAATTATCTGGTGTTTGAGATCTCAGCCATATTTGATGTAGTGTTAAATGTCGCGCCTCGGCGCATGAAACGATGTAGTTAGCTCATCGCTAAATGGCGCCGCAATGCCACTTATAGAGGGAAGTCTCGTGTCGCAGTCACGAGACCAGGACTCAACTATTGGCTGAAATACAGCCAATTGTTGAACTAATGGAGTCACGCATAAAAAGTGCGATGTTTTTGATAGATGACTTTGGTTTTGAACTTCAATTGTTCAAGGACCTATAGGAGTAATGTTTGTGCAATTTATAAGTGTATTAAAACTATTCCTATACTACCTATACTAAGGTATATGGTATTGAACTTAGGAATTGATTGCATGTTAGTATGTTATGAATGGTGAACAAGAAGTGTTATCGACGAACCCTAATCGGTAAACAACGTTGGTACTTCGCCAATAATGTTAGAGTCCGGTTAATAACATCAGTTGGTTAATAAGCCGGGACGAAGGGTAATAAGTCGAGTTGACTATATTATAGTTTATTAGTTAACAAAGACTTAGAAGAGAAAGAAGTTGGTAGGAACAATGTGAATAATTGTTTGATAGCTAATTACAGTGTGCTATGTGAATATATCATGTAGATTCTATAAAGGTTGTGGTCAGTTGATTAAGTTATTTGAAGACGTTGAAAGGCAAGTTTTCTTAACGCTTTTCTAACTTTCTAGTTAGCCAAGTTTTATGTGATTCATTGAACTGAATTGCACGACTGGTTTTAAAGATAGGGTCAATGTGACGCCCCCAAAATTAGGTATACATCACCCATCTTGGGTCGCCACTTACATGGTACAGAATTTAAATACAACTTATTAACATAATTGTCTTGTACAATACGACATAAACTGTGAGTTTAAATACAAATATCGTCTACTAGATATTATACAAACTCAAACAAAAGTCCTCAAGATAATTATTATCACACTATTTCACGTAATAGTGAGGACTACTAATGCTATCTTCAGACCATCACTCGCTTCCCGACTCGTCCCAACCTATATTCTCATTTCAAGAGAAACGGTGAAAGAAAGGGTGATCTCAACTAGCCCAAGAAGAAATATTATGACTAAGATAATGCGTAATAAATTATCAATAGTCTTCAACAATGTTAAACCGATAAAATACAATAGATAAACCGGTTTAACTGCAATGAAATATGCAATCCATTAAAAGAGTCAAGTAGAAAATAAAATCTACTATCTTTTATGATTTAAAAGGTTTTTCATCATCTGTTATATTTGAGACTCGACTTTAATAAATAATCCACATCATCGAATCACCCCCGCACTACTGCCAAGGATATTTTTAGTATCACGACCACAATTATTCTCGCACTACGCCAAGAATAGTTGTGTATTCATTAATGGTCATGATCATGCCAACAATCGTCCATCAATGCACTACGACCAATCGAGGATTTTTACCACATCATTTGTAACATTACGGTCATGATTACAAGAATAATCCTCGGTCATAATCATACCAAGTCCATCCATGCTCTACGTGCCATAGATGACTTTAAAAAAATATAAACATGAGGATGATGACAATGATATAAGAATTCAATAAAACAAGTTCAAGAATTATTTTATCCAGAATTATTAACGCCCAAATTGTCAACATGATATCGCTTTGTAGAGTAAAATTCAAGAATGATCAAGAATATTTCCATGAAAAGATATGGATGAAACGCAAATATCAAGGATATTCTACTAATTTCATGGAGTATAGAAGTCAAAGTTTTAACCAACTAGGTATAATAAAGAATGGAATAACAAAAGAAATCACCATGCATGCGGTATCAGTGACAGACAAAGTTATTCCAATGAATAATAATAACGGAACCAGTCGTGAAATTCACACCAGCAGGATGTTCCAATGTAATAATAAAGATGGAACCGGATCAGGTGTAAAACACATGATAGGATATTCCAATGTAATGATAAAGAGGCGGAACCAGTCAAGGTGTAAAACACATGCATGTGATGTTCTAATGAATAATAATAAAAAGACGGAACCTGTGTCCTGTAAAACACATGCATGTGATGTTCCAAATGTAATAATAGAAGAATGTCACCAAGTATAGGTAAATCACAGATATAAAGGTTATTCCAATGTAATAATAAGCAATGGAATAACATAAGGATTTCACCAAGTATAGGGTATGCCGCGATCACAAAGTTATGTATAGGGTATGCCACTTTTACTAAGTTATTCCAATGTAATAATAGTGAATGGAATAATGTAAGTTCTCTTCAAGAAGAAAGAATAACACCCCTTCACCGTAAAAAACCTGAATATAGAAGTAGTGAAGTAGTAGAATACTCTTCTTCTTTCTATAACTTTCTCTCTATAGC
Organism: Panax quinquefolius; assembly: GCA_020205615.1. Taxonomy (NCBI): domain Eukaryota; kingdom Viridiplantae; phylum Streptophyta; class Magnoliopsida; order Apiales; family Araliaceae; genus Panax; species Panax quinquefolius. The sequence goes on along the minus strand of CM035173.1, from coordinate 71,137,352 downwards.
TTCTCTCTATAATTTCTCTCTCTAGAGTTTCAATGAATTCGTAAGAAAATAATGAAGGAATGAGCTTCTATTTATAGGAAAATGGAATGCATAGTAACTAATCCATGAACGGTCAGATTGATTTACTTTAATCTGACTGTCCATATTTAAAGCAAAATCTTTTAAATAAAATATAATATATTCTATTTATATAAAAACATTTTACTATGCAAACACTATGCAAAACACTATGCAAAACACTATGCAACACTATGCATAATAAAATATAATATATTTTATTTATAAAATAACTTTAATAAAGTATTCTATTTTATAAAAGATGTTTCGCTTTTATTACGTTAATAATACTAATAAAACAAAAAGTCATTATCGCTTATAATAATTCATAACAATAATGGAATCAAACCGAGTGACTTCTCACATAAGCATCAATAATCAATAATGTAGGTGCTACTATGCAACCACATGTATTCATCGTACTTTTACTACCGAAAGTAGTTCAACAAAGATCAACCAGTAAAACTTCCGCCGTTATTTTAATAAAATATTTTTGTCGTTTTTTCAATCCGACAATAATTTTACATTGTAGGGTCCACCAATGATTGAGTCGTTATTTAATATTCCCCGCTAAACCGAATATTATTCCGACCAATCGAATATAATATAACCACTTGCATACTTTGCAAAATTTATAAATATTACCCAAACTATAACATTATATCAAATTATTCCATAATATTCAAAAATAATATTTATAGAAAATTCATCTTTATTTATAAAAGTCGGGTCTTACAACCTCCCTTCTTATGAAATTTTGCCCTCGAAATTAGGGTACGACACGGTATGTTGAAGAGGTAAGGATACCTTGATTTCATTTGATTCTAACTCCCAAGTCATTTCCTCAACATCGTGGTTCCTCCACAAAACTTTGACTTGAGGTATAACCTTGGAGCGTAGAATATGTTCCTTCTTATCCAAAATTTGAACAGAACCTCTTCATACGTCAAATCTTCCGCTATTTCGTCCGATTCTAACTCAATAATATGGTTCGGGTCTTTCACATATTTACGTAACATGGATATGTGAAAACGTTATGAACACGTAGACATATTCAAGCAGAAAGCGAGTCTATAGGCCACAGTTCCTACTCGATCGAGGATTAAAAATGGACCGATGAATCGAGGATTAAGTTTTCCTCTCTTTCCAAATCTTGTAACTCCTTTCCATGGAGCAACTCTTAACAACACATGATCTCCTATATCAAATTCCACGTCTTTTCGATGAAGATCAGCATAACTCTTTTGTCGATTTTGTGAGGTTTTTATACGTTGTCGGATCGTTTGAATCTTTTCCGTAGTCATACGTACCAACTCTGGTCCCAACAACGTTGCTTCACCCACCTCATCCCAAAGATAATCGAGAACGACACTTTCTTCCATACAACGCTCGAATGGAGCCATGCCAATACTTGCTTGATAAGCGTTGTTGTAGGAAAACTCCACCAATGGTAAGAACTTGTCCCAACTTCCCTTGAAATCAAGAACACGTAGTCTTAATAGATCTTCAAGAGTTTGAATAGTCCTCTCTCGACCGTCCGTCTGGTCTCGAGGATGATATGCCGAGCTAAATCGTGAAGTCTGTGCCCATAGCTTTTTTGCAAACTAACCCAAAATCGTGAAGTGAATCTTGGGTCTCGATCGAAACTATGGATACCTAAGCATACCATGTACCTTACAATCTCGTTTATGTACATATGAGCAAGACGTTCAAGTGTATAAGTTTCTCGATCGGAAGAAATGAGCAGACTTGGTCAATCTATCAACAATGACCCAAATCGCATCAACGCCTTGAGAAACCTTAGGAAGACCCAGAACTTAAATCCATGGTAATGTGCTCCCACTTCCATTTTGGAATTTCAAGTGGTTGCAATGGACCTTTTGGTACTTGATGCTCCGCTTTAACTCGTTGACAAGTTAGACACCTTGAGATAAACAACGCTATCTCTCTCTTCATATTGCTCCACCAAAAAATATATGATTTAATATCATGATACATTTTGGTACTCCTGGGATGGATTGCAAATGGTGTGTTGTGCGCTCCATCATGATATTATACTTTAAATCGTGGTCGTTAGGAACACAAAGTCCGGAGTTGACTCAAGTATTCCTTCTTCATCGATTCTTGCTTCCTAAGATAGCACCCTCTTGCACTTTCTTCCTCATACGCATCAGCTCAGTGTCCGTAGCTTGAGCGCCTTTAACTTTATCGATTAAAGTCGGTTCTACTCGTATATTCGCTATCATCACACGCGTCCCCTCGAGTCTTTAACTCTATCTCCATCCTTTGCAAGTCACACAAAATGGGCCTTTTGTGTTGACAATAACGAACTCGTGCATTTTGCATACGATCTTCTACTCAATGCATCGCCTACCACGCTCGCTTTTCAGGATGGTATTGGATGGTATGATCATAATCTTTCAACAGTTCAAGCCAACGTCGTTGTCGCATGTTGAGTTCCTTTTGAGTGAAGAAATATTTGAGGCTTTTATGATCCGTAAAGATCTCCACTTTCTCCCATACAAGTAATGCCTCCAAATTTTAAGTGTAAAGATAACAAACGCTAACTCCGGATCATGAGTAGGATAATTCCTCTCATATTCTTTAAGTTGTCGCGAGGCATAGGCTATAACTTTTCCATGTTGCATAAGAACACATCCCAACCCTTTGCTCAAGCATCATCATGAGATGACAAATCCTCCCGAGCCGGATGGTATTGTCGTAACAGTCTTTGAAATAAGTCTCCTCTCGAGTTCTTGAAAACTCTTCTCACATTCTTCGCTCCAACCGAACTTTGTATCTTTTCGAGTCAATTTGAGTCGATGGAGTAGCGATTCGAGAAAATCCTTCCACGAATCTCCGATAATAACCAAACTAAACCGAGAAAGCTACGATTTGGGCCATCGATTTAGGTTGTTCCCGGCTTTGAATAGCTTCAATCTTTCTTTGGGTTAACAGATATTCCATGACTTGATACCACGTGCCCAAGGAATGCTACTTCTTCAAGCCGTAACTCGCATTTCTTCAACTTGGCATAAAGCTTATATTCACGAAGCTTTTGGAGTGTCACCTCAAGTGTTGCTTTCATGATCTTCACGGCTTTTGGAATAAATAAGGATGTCATCAATAAAGACGACCACAAAGTGATCTAAATATTCCTTGAATACTCGGTTCATCATATCCATGAAGGCGGCGAGGAGCATTAGTCAATCCAAAGGACATGACTAGGAATTCATAATGCCCGCATCGAGTTCGAAAGCCGTCTTTGGAATGTCGTGGTTCTAATCTTCAATTGGTGATATCCTAACGAAGATCAATCTTTGAAAAGAATTTGGCTCCTTGCAATCGGGTCAAACAGTCATCAATACGTGGCAATGGATACCTATTTTGATGGTGACATGATTCAACTCCCGATAATCAATACAAAGTCGCATACTCCCATCTTTCTTCTTCACGAATAGAACAGAGCACCCCAAGGAGAAGTACTAGGACGAATAAAGCCAATGTCTAACAATTCCTGCAGTTGGGTCTTTAACTCAAGTTCAATAGAGCCATTCGATATGGGGCTTTGGAAATAGGTTTTTGTACCGAGTTCAAGGTCGATACAAAATTCAATTTCACGTTCGGGGGGGTAGGCCGAAGTTCTTCGCGAATACGTCAGAAATTTATTAACAATAGAAATATCGCTCAAAACCGACGTATTTTTGTTTAAATCGTGACATGAGCTAAGAAAGCTTGACATCCATTTTTCAATAAACGAATAGCTTTATGGCTTGAGATGACCGTGATTAATTTTAATGGTTTGGTCGTTTGAATTAGCATAATAGGTTGATTAGGAATATGAAAGCTAACAACCTTACGAAAACAATCAATTTTTTGCATGATAAGTAGTTAACCAATCAATCCCTAGAATCACGCCAAATGCAAGTATTTTTAATGAAATAAGATCGACGGTGTAATGTGAGGGTACCGATTTGAACCAAACAAGACTTATAAACAGTGGATGTAATGAAGGTTTCTCCCAACGGAGTTTCCATAGATAAGTCAAAGTCTAATTTCTCCGTAGTCAAATTTAATCGATGAGCGCAAGTAGGAGAAATAAAAGAATGGGTAGAACCGGTATCAAATAAAGTGTAGACTTCATTAGAGTTTATGATAAGCTTACCCGTGATGACCTCATTCGGGTTCCTTGCTCTCTCGGGAGGTCACAACAAACGCTTTCCCTTGACCACGGGTTTTGACTTTTCCGGGACTACCTTTGGTGCCTCCATCCTAGTTGAATTTGTCTTGAGAAATGACAAAATCGAGCTAAGTGACATTCTCTTCCACAATTATAACATGCTTTGACGGCATGGCACGCTTCGGACCGATGTGTCCTCTTCTCCGCATTTGAAGCATATGATAGGTGGTCTTTCTCCTTCCTTAACAACGGGTCTTCATGGCCGACGTCTTTCCATCATCATTGAATCTCCGTTTCTTGAAATGTCCATTCTTATTGTTTTGGCCCCGATTACCACCAAGTGGTTACCATATCCGCCCGTTGATTCCCTCCACGCTTGTTGTCACCGCTTCGATGACTACTCTCACCGGTATTATAACTTTTGCTTACCGCTCTCTTTTAGTTCGTTGACTCATTATCGCGCTCCACTAATCGAGCCCTATCTACAACATCCGAATACAAACACAGTTTATGAAAAATAAGATGTTGACGTATCTCGACTTCAAACCTCTTAAAAACATTCGCGCCATTCTCTCTTCATTATCCACCAGTGGGGGACGAAACCGTGATAACTCCGCAAATTTTGCCTCGTATTGCGACACTGGCCATATTGTTTTGTTCCAACTTGATAAACTCTACCTCCTTCATGTGGCGAATACTTTCGTGAAAGTATTTGTCGTTGAATGCGACTCTGGAACTTCTCCCAAGATATCTTCAAGACAAAGAAGTTGAGTACGTTTTACCGATTCCCACCAGTAATCTGCCTCTCCGCGCAACATAAAGGCGGCAAAGGGAACCTTTTGCTCCTCGGAGCATCCCAAGACATCAAATATCTTGGTAATCTGCTTTATCCATGCTTTCGCCAGAAGTGGTTTTGGCTCTCCCTTAAACTCCGGTGGTCCCAGCTCCTTGAATTGTTTAGCGGTGACCGCCCGAGAGTTTTCCGTGTTTCCACCCCACGCTTTTGGACAGAGTCGCCTCTCGCTCATCTGCAGATAAATCGCATAAAGCCTCTGAACATTTGATCATTCATCATTTGGTCAGTGTTGTTGTTTGCATGAGGATTGTCGCCTTCCTGATGCACATTATCCTGATTATTGATATGTGGTGAATCAACGATCGCCTGTGCTCCATTGCTATTCTCAACATTCTCAGATGTCATTTTCAGACATCGCCACAAAACAAAAGATTAATTGACATGTAACAATTATCTTTATATTCTCGACCACCAATAAAATAGCACATAAACTTAGGTAGGTCATACTTAGCGAAGGTATTCCCCGCTCATCCCTCCTAGTACTTTTCTCACATCTTAGCCAGGATCATATCCCTTAGCTCGATACTTAACCGTGACGCCCCAAAATTAGGTATACATCACCCATCTTGGGTCGCCACTTATATGGTATGTAATTTAAATACAACTTATTAACATAATTGTCTTGTATAATACGACATAAAACCGTGAGTTTAAATACAAATATAAATCTATTAGATATTATACAAACTCAAACAAAAAGTCCTCATTACAATTATTATCACACTATTTCACGTAATAGTGAGGACTACTAATGCTATCTTCAAGACCATCACTCGCTTCCCGACTCGCCCCGGCTATATTCTCATTTCCTAAAGAGAACAAAGTGAAAGAAAGGGTGAGCTCAACTAGCCCAAGAAAAAATATTATGACTAAGATAATGCGTAATAAATTATCAATAGTCTTCAACAATGTTAAACCGATAAAATACAATAGACAACCGGTTTAGCTCATGAAATAAATATGCAATCCATTAAAAGAGTCAAGTAGAAAATAAAATCTACTATCTTTTATGATTTAAAAGGTTTTTCATCATCGTTATAAGTGAGACTCAAACTTTAATAAATAATCCACATCATCGAATCACCCCCGTACTACGGCCAAGGATATTCTTTAGTATCACGACCACAATTATTCCCGCGCACTCACGGGCCAAGAATAGTTGTGTATTCATTAATGGTCATGATCATGCCAACAATCGCCCATCAATGCACTACTACCAATCGAGGATTTTTACCACATCATTTGTAACATTACGGCCATGATTACAATCAATAATCCTCGGTCATAATCATACCAAGTCCATCCATGCTCTACAAAGCCACAGATGACTTTAAAAAAATATAAACATGAGGATGATGACAATGATATAAGAATTCAATAAAACAAGTTCAAGAATTATTTTATCCAGAATTATTAACGCCCAAATTGTCAACATGACATCGCTTTGTAGAGTAAAATTCAAGAATGATCGGAAGAATATTTCCATGAAAAGATATTGGATGAAACACAAATATCAAGGATATTCTACTAATTTCATGGAGTATAGAAGTCAAAGTTTTAACCAACTAGGTATAATAAAGAATGGAATAACAAAAGAAATCACCATGCATGCGGATTGCAGCAGATAAAAGTTATTCCAACAGAATAATAATAACGGAACCGGTGTGTGAAATTCACATCGACATGGATGTTCCAACAGAATAATAAAGATGGAACCGGATCCGGTGTAAAACACACAGATAGGATATTCCAATGAATGATAAAGACGGAACCAGTCCAGGTGTAAAACACATGCATAAGATGTTCCAATAGAATAATAATAAAGATTTTAACCAGTCCGGTGTAAAACACATGCATGTGATGTTCCAATGTAATAATAGAATAATGTCACCAAGTATAGGGTGGGCAGATACAAAGTTATTCAAATGAATAATAAGCAATGGAATAACATAAGGATTTCACCAAGTATAGGGTATGCCGCGATACAAAAGTTATGTATAGGGTATGCCACTTTTACAAAAGTTATTCCAAATGAATAATAGTGAATGGAATAATGAAGTTCTCTTCAAGAAGAAAGAATAACACCCTTTACCGTAAAAAAGAACTGAATATAATAAGTAGTGAAGTAGCGAATACTCTTCTTCTTTCTATAACTTTTCTCTATAGCTTTCTCTATAATTTTCTCTCTAGAGTTTCAATGAATTCGTAAGAAAATAATGAAGGAATGAGCTTCTATTTATAGGAAAATGGATGCATATAGTAACTAATCCATGAACGGTCCAGATTGATTTACTTTAATCTGACGGTCCATATTTAAAGCAAAATCTTTTAAATAAAATATAATATATTCTATTTATATAAAACATTTTACTATGCAAACACTATACTATGCAAAAACACTATGCAACACTATGCATAATAAAATATAATATATTTTATTTATAAAATAACTTTAATAAAGTATTCTATTTTATATAAAAGATGTTTCGTTTTATTACGTTAATAATATTTAATAAAACAAAAAGTCATTATCGCTATAATAATTCATGACAATAATGGAATCAAACCGAGTGACTTCTCACATAAGCATCAATAATCAATACCGTGTGCTACTATGCAAACCACATGTACATCGTACTTTTACTACCGAAAGTAGTTCAACAAAGATCAACCAGTAAAACTTCCGCCGTTATTTAAATAAAATATTTTTGTCTTTTTTCAATCCGACAATAATTAATTGTAGGGGTCCACCAATGATTGAGTAGTTATCTAATATTCCCCTGCTAAACCGAATATTCCCAACCAATCGAATATAATATAACCACTTGCATACTTTGCAAAATTTATAAATATTACCCACAACTATAACATTATATCAAATTATTCCATAATATTCAAAAATAATATTTATAGAAAATTCATCTTTATTTATAAAAGCTAGGGTCTTACAGTCAATGCCAGATTTAACTCGGCTACACTACTCGTAGTATATTGATTGATTGATATTCATATCTTTCTATATAGAAATGTTAACGTTATCTTATGCCAAGTGATTGGTACGGATGTGAAGGTAAGGTTTGTCTATGAACAAACAAAAGTATTTTTCATCGATTATTCGATGGGCACACGAGTTTTCCAAATGTTAAACGTAAATACGTTTAACGAATGAGTGTTGATCAACATAGAGTACTATATGCTGATCACCTAGAAGTGCTCGTAAGTAATACAGATGTACAACCTTAGTGCTGTGATATCCTTTTCAAGTATGAAAACAGAAAGCTACTGTTCATGGTATATCGACCGGTTCTGAATTCCTAATCTACTCTATACTTTGGGAATTGATGATATAAAATGTTAAAGTTTTATTGTTTCATAATACTTCATAACTATTTGTTCAGTTATGTAGGAATTGCCATATAATTCACGAATGTGGTATTACTGTTATCCTTTGTTAAAATGTGTTGAGCTTGTTATGCTCAGTTCTTGCGTGAATTATATGACTGCAGTTAAGGATGAACGTACTCAGAATGCTAAGAGAAATAAGGGCAAAGCTAAGATGGATGCTTAGCCATTGTGTAATAGATTAATATGTTTGTATGTATTATATGTTATGAACAACGAACGATGTAATCGGTTTATGAACCTGGGAAGGATTATACTTTGATTGTAATAAGAAGATAGTAGTTACATTCATTATGTTATATTTCAACGGAATGATTATATAGTTATGGGTACAGTGTTGCACCATCTGTCGGGTTAGAAGATACCCGAATTTAGGGGTGTCACAGGTTGGTATCAAAGCATTAGGTTATAAAACTTAAGGGGGGAAGAACCTTAGGCTAATAACCTTGTAAGGAAGGTAAAGTCCGAAGAAAGAAACTCGAGTCGAAGGAATTAATAAGGTATTGAGAAAACTCAGTACCGAAAGAATTTAAAAGATGGAAATTAATCTTAAATAAATTAAATATGATTTGTGATTATACTATTGTGTATTATGTACTAATCAATGTGTTATGTGTTATTTTAGATGTTAATCGATAACATGATGTATAGAGACATTCACGTTGTGAGTGAAGAGTCAGTGAACCAAGTGGAGGTAGTACCGATGCCAGTGGCGGAGGTACCGTTAGTGGTTCTGGAAGACTCTGATATTGAAGAGTACATCTCTGAGGAGGAATACTCCGAGGAGACAATGGGGATAGCGTTATATCTGAATATGATGGTAGATGTGGAGGAGGAGATGGAGGTAACATCGATTAATACGGTGGTACCTACTCAGGAGCCAACACCTCCGGATGCAATGAGATCATTGTATCTGGCTGTGTTGGATAGGAAGTGCATCTGCAAGACTCGTGGTGCGGAATACGAATGAGGAGATAACCGCCCTATATGAGGCGAATGAATCTGCAGAGGCGGATTTTGAGTTAGAGCACGATGAGAAAGTGTTGATGAAGGATAAGGCACGGGACTATAAAGAAGAGGCTGTTGAGCTTCGAAAGAAACTGGTTGAAAAAGAATAGAAGATAGCTAGGATGTCATACATCCACGAATGTGCTCATGAGGATTTCAAGCTAAAAATTGTTTGTTATTCCATTGAGTTCGGGCAGACTCGACATACCATTAGTCGAGATATTGTGTCGATACTGGCAAATCAAAAATATGATAATGTTGTTTGACAGTGTTAGTAGATTGTTAAATCTTTTTGGTATATGTGTAGTGACGTAAAACCCTCTTTTGTATAATTAAAGGGCAGTCTTTTTGTAAATCCCAATTTTTGTAGAAGTCAATCGCGGGATAGTATGTAATAGCTTTTTGGCTAAGGGAACATGATGTAAATAGTTTTGACTATGAAAGCATATTAATATAATGAAGTTTTTATTTAATGTGCTTGTTGTGGTTTGAGTTGTGGTTGTTGTTTGAGAATGATAACCAAGTAGTTAAATAAATAATAACGAAACTTTATTTATTTAATCAGAATTATGCCGCCAAGAAGGAGACAACGTAACCAAGAGGCCGAGTCTCATAATGAAAATCAGGGGGGGGGCCTAATAACCCTATACAAGAATTCGTTAATTTATTAACGGCTGCATTTAACCAAGTGGGGGGAGGGATTCCTGTAGCTCCTAGGGTAGCAAGAACAACTACCTTTAAGGAATTTAAGATTGTGGGTCCTCCTAAGTTTAGAGGAACGACGGACCCATTAGAAACCCAGACGTGGGTGAAAGAGATTGAGAAGGCGTTTGTGATTACAAACGCATGTGAGGCACAAAAGACTTCTTTTGCGACTTACAAGATGAAGGGAGAAGCCAACTACTGGTGGGAGGCTCACCAGGGTGGGGCAAGGACAGAAGCTGTTACGTGGGAATAGTTTATGAAGGTGTTCTTCCAGAACTACTTCCCTACTAGCATGCAAGGTAGGATGGAGATTAAGTTCTTAAAACATAAGTAGGGGGATATGACAGTTCCCCAGTATGCTGCCAAATTCAATGAATTGGCGAGGTTTGCTCCACATCAGGTGGATTCGAAAGAGAGAAAGGCACGCAGGTTTGAGCAGGGCTTAAAACCCTGGCTCTACAGTAGAATATCGGTTTTTCAGAGTGCTTCCTATGGGACCATTATGGAAAAGGCGATAATAGCTGAATGTGGTGGTGAGGCTTTGTCTTAGTACCACAAAGAGCGAAAGAATAAGATTAAGTTGGAAGGAGGTAGTAAGGCTGAAGTTGCCAGCGGAAGCGGCAATTTGCCTAAGAGGAAGAGCTTTAACCTTGGGAATACTGGTGTAAAGCAGGGAGATCCTAAGCGGAGGATGGAGGCATGCAAGACATGTGGAAAGACTCACATGGGAGTCTACTTAAAGGGGAATCCATGTGTTATAACTGTGGGCAGGAGGGACATTTGTCACCCAACTGTCCTAACCCTAAGAAGAACCATGGGTGTTTTGTCTATGGGTCGTTGGACCACATGGCAAGAAACTACCCGAAGAAGGGTTTAGAGGGAAATAAGGGTTCTAGTAGTGGTAAATTAGCCATTATTGGACCAACACCATCCGTGGGAAGACCCTCAGCTCGTACGTTTAATATGACTGTCCAAGATGCGGTTGCATCAATAGATGTGGTAGCAGGTATCATTTCGGTCAATGAGATAAATGCTTATGTGTTATTTGACTCGGGTGCTACTTGTTCTTTTATAGCATGTGAATTTGCTAAGCGATTTGGTTTAATCCCGGAAAAATTTACCAATACCTTTAGACGTTAAGGTAGACAACGAAGAAATATTCCCCATTGAACATATTCATAAGGATTGTTGCGTAGATATTAGAGGGAATAAGTTATCGGTAGATTTGGTACCGATAAGGTTAAAAGAATTCGATGTAATTCTTGCTATGGATTGGTTGGTTAACCATAAAGAGATAATAGATTGTCATAGGAAAAGTTTAAACCTTTGGCTTTCTAAGAAAACCAAGGTAGTGTTCTTTAGTAGAAAATTATCGAGACACTTTTGTTGTCTGTCGATGACACAAGCTAGGAAGATGTTGAGAAAAGGGTGTGTAGGTTATCTGTGCCATGTTGTGGATACCCAAAGAATGGGAACATCCTTGGACCAGATACCTGTAGTGCAAGAGTTCGCGGATGTATTTCCGGAGGAGTTACCAGGTATTCTACCGGACATGGAGGTTGAGTTTGTAATTGATCTGTTACCGGGAACGGCACCAGTTTCAAGGGCACCATATCGAAAGGCGCCAGTTGAGATGAAGGAGTTAATGGTTCAATTACAAGAACTATTAGATAGAAAGTACATTCAATCGAGTGTGTATCCTTGGGGAGCACATGTATTGTTTGTAAAGAAAAAGGATGGGTTGTTAAGACTTTGTATCGACTATTGGGAGTTGAACAAGTTAACGATTAAGAATAAATACCCGTTGCCCAGGATCGATGATCTATTTGATCAGTTGAAAGGGGCAAAGTATCTTTCTAAGATAGATTTGTGAACGGGGTATCATCAGTTAAAGGTGAGAAAGGAGGATGTGCCTAAGACGGCGTTCAGAACTCGTTACGGTCATTACGAGTTTCTGGTGATGTCGTTTGGGTTGACTAATGCGCTAGCCGTATTTATGGATATGATGAACAGAGTGTTCAAACAATATTTGGACAAGTTCGTCGTAGTGTTCATTGATGATATTCTAGTCTATTCAAAGACGTCAGAAGATCATGCCGGACATTTAAGGATAGTGTTGGAAACACTAAGGAAGGAAAAGTTGTATGCGAAATTCACAAAGTGTGAATTTTGGCTCGAGAGAGTGCAGTTTCTAGGACATGTTATTGATAAAGATAGCATTTCCGTGGATCCAGCAAAAGTAGAAGCAGTTAATGAGTGGGAGCTACCGAAAATGCCAACTGAAGTTCGGAGTTTTCTAAGGTTAGCGGGATACTATAGAAGGTTCATTCCGGACTTTTCTAAAATAGCTACTCCATTGATTTAATCGACAAGAAAGTCGATTGAGTGTGGTGAAAAATGTGAGAACAGTTTTCAGGAATTGAAGAAGAGGTTAAGTGAGGCATCTGTATTGTCTTTACCAGACGATACAGAGAATTTTGTAGTGTATAGCGATGCTTCGCATAAAGGACTGGGATGCGTGCTCATGCAGCATGGCAAGGTCATTGCGTATGTGTCACGTCAATTGAAGGATTATGAGAAGGTCTATCCTACTCATGATCTAGATTTGGCAGCTGTAGTTTTTGCCTTGAAAATATGGAGGCATTATCTATATGGTGGGAAGTGTGAGATATACACGGACCATAAAAGTCTAAAATATATCTTCACACAGAAGGAGTTGAACATTAGACAGAGAAGGTGGTTAGAGCTAATAAAAGATTATGACTGTCATATCTTATATCATCCAGAAATGGAAAATGTAGTAGCCGATGCGCTAAGTAGGAAGGGTAGAAAGAAACTGTCAATGTTAACAACTCAGAATGAGTTGATAACAGTGATGACAAGAATGGAGTTAGAAGTTAAGTTACCGGAGGAAGCGGTGGAAATGGTATTTTCCATGGAAACCCAACCAACCATAGTGGAACGGGTTAGGGGAGTATAATTGAGCAACGAGGAATGCAAGCAGATGAAGAAAAGGGTAGAAGTTGAAGAGAAGACTAAGTATAACCTCGATAAGGAGGGATTACTTCGTTTTGAAGGAAGAATTTGGGTTCTAAATGATTATGAATTAAAGGAGGAGGTAATGATGGAGGCTCATAGTTTGAGGTACTCGATACATCCCGGTAGTAGGAAGATGTATCAAGACCTTCGTTAGAAGTTTTGGTGACCGAACATGAAAAGGGAGATAGCAGAATATGTTAGTAGGTGCTTAACTTGTCAAAAAGTTAAGGCTGAACACCAACGCCCTAGCGGGTTGTTGCAACCATTAGAAATTCCAAAGTGGAAATGGGATCACATCATAATGGATTTTGTGGTCGGACTTCCAATAAAAATAAAGGGATACGATGCTATTTGGGTGATAGTGGATCGATTGACAAAATTGGCTCATTTTCTACCAATAAAAGTTAGGTATAACCTAGATCAGTTAGCTAAGCTGTATGTCAAGGAAATTATTTCCAGACATGGAGTACCTGTTTCAATTGTGTCAGATCGTGATCCACGATTCACATCGAACATTTGGAGGAGTTTGGAAGAGCAAATGAGAGTGCAGTTAAGATTGAGTACGGCATACATCCTCAGACGGATGGTTAGATTGAACGGATAATTCAAACTCTTGAAGATATGTTAAGATCTTACGTTATGGATTTCAAAGGGAGTTGGGATGAATATCTACCGTTGGTGGAATTTTCGTACAACAATAGTTTTCACGCTAGTATAGGCATGCCGCCTTACGAAGCGTTGTATGAGAGGAAGTGCCAAACTCCATTGTGTTGGGATGAGGTAGGTGAACGTCGGATGTTGGGACCTAAGATGGTACAGCAAACAGCGGACATGGTGAAGATAATACGTGCTCGATTGGTAGCAGCCCAAGATAGGCAGAAGAAGTATGCAGATCCTCGCGGAGAGAAGAGACAATTCAATGTAGGATCTTTTGTATTTTTGAAAGTATCGCCTTGGAAGGGGAAGATACGTTTTTGAAAGAAAGGGAAGTTAAGTCCAAGGTTTGTAGGACCTTTTGAGATATTAAGAACGGTAGGAGAGGTGGCTTATGAAGTAGCCTTACCTCCAGAAATGGAACGCATTCATAATGTGTTTCATGTGTCTGTGTTGCGTCCTTATAAACTAGACTATAAACATGTAATAGAGTATGAATCTATCTAGATAGAGAAAGATTTATCATATGAGGAACTTCCGATTCAAATTATTTATAGGAAGGAACAAGTATTAAGAAATAAGGTAATACCTTCAGTGAAGGTGTTATGGAGAAACCACAATGCTGAAGAAGCAACGTGGGAACTCGAGAGTAAAATGAAGGAAGATTTTCCTCATTTGTTTATGTAATTATAAGCTAGATTCTGGGGATAGAATCCTTATAAGGGGGAGAGAATGTAACGTCCGAGAAAATTGGATTTCTATGATAATTAAATTTCTATTTGATTATGTGAATTAAATGAATTTAATTGATTTATTTTGGGAGTAAGCTATGTGAAGGTCGTTCTATGACTTAGAATGAGCTAATGTGGTTAGTAATCTGGCTACGTGCTAGAATTAATTGATTAGAATTTCCAAGACGAAAATAAATGTTTTTCGATAAATTTTCGTAAAAACACCATTCATCCGTTTCTGTTCGGGGAATTATTTTGAAATTCCAAGAAACATGTAATGATAGAATATCGAGATAAGATGAAATATCTAATAATATTTTATTTATGGCAAATGAAGTTTTTGCCTGCGGACTTAAAACCTAAAAGTTGAGTATATTGACTTCCGAGAAGGAAATGAAACGCGTAGAAGGAATTACGTTATTGTTAGAGCGTGTGTTATACTAAAATGTTACTATTTAGTATCTACATGTAATACGATGAGTTAATACGAAGTACAATACGATTATAGTACGAGTATTATATGGGGAAAATACGTTAATTGTACGTATAAAATATGATTAGTATTATGGAATTAAATTAAGACTTAATGTTAATTCATTTGGGTTGTATTATGTTTAGTCCAATCAATTGAATGAGCAAGCCCAAGGGATTATAGTGTTAAGCCCAAGTCAAGGCCCAATGTTAGATTTGTTAAGTCCAATTAAAGAAAATTGAACCGTGGATCGAATCGGTGGGTCACTGAATGGGTAAAACCCATGGGGCAACCCATGGGGATGACCCATGGGGTGGTGGACCGGCCACTTGATGTGCAAGACAAGTATATCACTTGGTCACCAAGTATTTTACTTGGTGACAAGTTGTTGAATAGTAAGGAGGTGAAGGATAAAGCCTATTTTGCCCTCCATTTAAATTGCTTATAAATAGAAAGCTAGAGTTGGTCATTTGGAGGTTTTTCAAGTTTCCAACATATATTTTGAGAGAGAGAAAGAGCTAGACTCAAGCAGACACTATACTTTGAAGCTTTGCCTTAGAGTTTTTTTTTTCAAGATTACTTAAGAGTTCTTAAGGTAATATTCTTTAATTCTAATTCCATCTCTTTTGGTTTTCTTTTATCATGGAGAATCATAAATGGGTGGTGTATGGCTTGTATGGTGGAATAAGAATGACTTGTTAGAGATTCAATCTCTATAAGTCATGAAATCATAAGGTTTGATATAGTTTTAAAATCATGAAATTATTGATTGTTGAGATTGATTGTTGATGAACAATTGAACTCCATCAATGCGTTAATATGTGCATCTTGCTTGTTTAGGATGTAGATATGAAGTCCATGGAGTATTCCATGTGATTTGGCTTAGAGAACATTAGTAACGAAGTTATGACGAATTTCACAGAAATAGATGTTAAACGTTGAAAACGTTGAAATTCTGGATTGGTAGTCGAAAGTTGTCGTGAGACTTGAAAACATTGTTTTTCAATGTCAACATGTGAGATAGGGTATTTAAGAGTTGTGGGTTCGAGAATTGTCAGATTTCGACTTAAAACGAAGAAAACGAGCATTGAACGCTCATTAACGTTTACGAACGCTTAGAAAATGAACTCAATAGTGAATTTTGAGTTAATGGATTTAAATGTGTCGAATTCTTATATGAACGCGTAGAGTGTGTCATTTATGACATGTTGGCTTTTGAACGGACCAAATCAGACCTATAACGAAGAAGTTATGGCTCCGGGAATCTCACCAAAATTTTTATCTTTGAAAATTATCTGTTGTTGAGGTCTGGCACCGCGGCGCCAGACAGAGTGTTAAATGCCACGTCGCAGTGCCGGCACAGTGTATTTGGGTACTGCTAAATGTCATCGCAACACCACTTATAGAGGGAAGCCTCACGCCGCAGCGCCAGTGTTGAACTAGTGGGTCACGCCGCGGTGCGGGTGCAGGGTTTTTGATAGATGACTTTGGTTTTGAACTTCAATTGTTCAAGGACCTATAGGTGTAATGTTTGTACACTTTACAAGTGTATTAAAACAATTCCTATACTACCTATACTAAGGTATATGGTATTGAACTTAGGAATTGATTGCATGTTTGTATGTTATGAATGGTGAACAAGAAGTGTTATCGATGAACCCTAATCAGTAAACAACGTTGGTACTTCGCCAACAATGTTAGAGTCCGGTTAATAACATCATTTGGTTAATAAGCCAGGACGAAGGGTAATAAGTCGAGTTGACTATATTATAGTAAATTAGTTAACAAAGACTTAGAAGAGAAAGAAATTGGTAGGAACAATGTGAATAATTGTTTGATAACTAATTACAGTGTGCTATGTGAATATATCATGTAGATTCTGTAAAGGCTATGGTCAGTCGATTAAGTTATTTGAAGACGCTGAAAGGCAAGTTTTCTTAACGCTTTTCTAACTTTCAAGTTAGCCAAGTTTTATGTGATTCATTTAACCGAATTGCACAACTAATTTTAAAGAAAGGGTCAATGCCAGATTTAACTCGGCTAGGCTACTCGTAGTATATAGATTGATTGATATTCATATCTTTCTATATAGAAATGTTAACGCTATCCTATGCCAAGTTATTGGTACGGATGTGAAGGTAAGGTTTGTCTATGAACAAACAAAAGTATTTTTCATCGATTATTCGATGGGCACGCGAGTTTTCCAAATGTTAAATGTAAATATATTTAACGAATGAGTGTTGATCAACATAGAGTACTATAGGCTGATCACCTAGAAGTGCTCGTAAGTAATGCGGATGTACAGCCTTAGTTCTGTGATATCATTTTCAAGTATGAAAACAGAAAGCTAGTATTCATGGTCTATCGACCGGTTCAGAATTCCTAATATACTCTATACTTTGGGAATTGATGATATGAAATGTTAAAGTATTATTGTTTCATAATACTTCATAACTATTTGTTCAGTTATGTAGGAATTGCCATATAATTCACGAATGTGGTATTACTGTTATCCTTTGTTAAAATGTGTTGAGCTTGTTATGCTCAGTTCTTGCATGAATTAATATGACTACAGTTAAGGATGAACGTACTCAAAATGCTAAGAGAAATAAGGGCAAAGCTAAGATGGATGCTTAGCCATTGTGTAATAGATTAATATGTTTGTATGTATTATACGTTATGAACAACGAACGATGTAATCGGTTTATGAACCTGGGAAGGATTATAATTTGATTGTAATAAGAAGATAGTAGTTACATTCATTATGTTGTATTTCAATGGAATGATTGTATAGTTATGAGTACAGTGTAGCACCATCTGTCGGGTTGGAAGATACCCGAATTTGGGGGCGTCACAGGTTTGACAGCATGTAGTACAAGTGTAATACTACAAGTACAAGTGTAATACTACAAGTACAATTTGATTGCATGACCAAACAATAACACAACTGAGAGATCCAAGCTCTCAAACTATTTGTCAGACGCTATTCTGGGTAACCCAAAAACCCTGGTAGTTCATGGTGCCACTTGAACACTCGATTTTCGATCTCTAGGTTCTATCCATCACTTAAGTGTTTTCCTAATCCATACATGTAGTACGAATCTCATGGTACAATTATATATCATCAGATCATAACAACAACATCACATATGACATATAATGGCTGGTCAAACCTTGTCAGGATGCATATTCTTCACGATTTTTGGGTTTTCCAGATTTTGTTCTAGGTAGTTGGTCAACGCTACTTTGACCCTTTATAACTTTGATTTTATGTACTTTCTGGGTGATCTTAATGCTTGATTGTGTAGTCCTCATGTCAGACTACAACATGAAAACAAAAACTTGGCCAAACTAACAAACAAAAGCAAGATCAGAGGCTCTAATGTTGCTTGTCAGACTTTCTGGAAAATCTGGGCTGCCCAGATTTCAGTTGGTCATGGTCGCTAACCATGTTTGATTGCTTATATCTTGAGATCTACACATAATCTGGCCCTGTTTCCAATTCTAGATCATAGACAAAATGGCATACTACAGATCTATAACTTCAAACACCATAAATCTTTAACACACAAGAATCTAGAGTCCCTGACATTTGCTTGTCAGACGACTCATGAAGGTTCAAGAACAATTTCTAAAAACTTGATTTTTTTTACATTTACATGATATGGATCCATGATCCAACAGCCCAGATCACTATGTGACACCATCTAACACATATTTAACCAACAAACAACAACATTAAGTACAATCTTGAAGATCTAGAAATTTTAGGGTTTTTATACCTTTCTAATGCTTTATCCTTGTGATCTAATCCTTGTGATCTGATCTTGGAATGCTAACACCTGATCATGGCTTATCTTTTGGTCTCACTCTCTCTCAAAATTTCAAAAATATAGAGAGAGAAAGTCTTAGAGAAAATGAGAATTAAAGTATGCATTTTCTTTGTCTTAATCTATATAAATGATATGATTTATTGTATTTGCTAGCAATTGATGGCTAATATTTGACACATGGCTAGGGCTAGGGTTTTTCACCAACTCATGATCATGGCAAGATTTACAAGTTACTTTCAAAATAATACAAAAAGGGTACTTTAGTCATTTTGATTTTAGTTTTAATGGCATACATGTCAATTGCCCTAACCCTTAGGGTTTAGGATTCAACCCTTAGGGTTTAGGGTTTAACCCTTAGATTTTTGAAATTTAATTTCTAAGATTTCCAAATTTCGATTTTCAAAATAGAAAATTAATATTTCTAAATTGTAATTAGGATTCTCTAATTATATTAAACTTTCCCAATCAAAATTCAAGCTTGCTAATTAGGACTAATATTTCGTAATTAAGATTGCTAATTTAGCAATTAGGTTTCATAATCATGCATTAGGCTTTATAACCCAAGAATTAAGGTTTCCAATTTAAAATTAGGGATTCAAGTAAATCATTAGGGTTTTCCCTAATTAGGTTATAATTAATAACGTTAAACCTTATACTAGCATTTGAATTCCCAAATTAGATTTTTTAACTTCCAAACTAGGGTTTCAAATTCTTGGAACTGAAATTAGGGTTTTTGGAACCAGTTTCTAGAGTTTCATATAAATCGTAAGAATTTTCTAACTGAACGTTAACGTTCTAAATATATACTTAGGGTTTGTCACATATATAGTTTATCTGGTCAACCGTTGACCCTTAAGCTTATTCTATACACATACATGAACATACCCACATAACATATACACATATACACTTAATCCTGAATAATTCATCAAGGTCCTTAACAAAATTTTGAAATCCTAAAAATTCCTTCCCAAAAATGTCAAATCCATACACTTATTTTCTGTCTAGGTCTATTATTTGACCTTAAATCAATCTTTTAAGATTTTATAAAATTGTCCAAATTCTCGTGTTCTCACATTACATCAACTTTTTTTCATGATAAGTTATGGCCTATTCTTCATAAGTTTATAACTTATAATAGTATAAACTACATATAGTTCAATTCTCATGACTTATGATAGTTTAAGTCTTCTATCCATCATTCTTACATACTTTTAACATACCAAATTCATTCATGTAAACATGATACAAGTCTTACAAGTTCTTCCTTAATTCATAGCTTATCTATGAACAAAGTGCTTATTCTCGGCTTATTAGGACTTAAGCCCTTAGTTTATTTCTTCCTATCATTCTTTGCATATATGATCATGAATCCACACTTCTCTTATCAACCTACAATGTAAGAGATGTAAGACTAATGACATGAAAGGCTTACCCTTGTTGTACTAGCTTTCTTTTTCTCTTTTCTAATAAATGAAAGTAGCTTATTCTTGCTTATTCTCTCTAACAATTAAGTTGTATTATGTTGGATGAAACTAACAAGTGTAAAAATGATCCAACTCTCTCTCTCTCTATTTATAGGATTGCTAAGGTTAGGGTAATTTAGTTATTTAGGCCATCCCAAATCCTTTAAACACACCTCCTTACTATTCCTTACTTAGTTATTAAGTTAACTTGTTAATCACAACACTTATCCAATACTTGCTCAATAGAACTTTTACTTGGTCATTACACAATTATCTTGGTCACCAATATTAACCAAATGATCATGGGTTGCCCCATGGATCACCTTAATTCATTGGATCCTATCTTGGGCTTGGATTAATTAACTTAACTTAAGCTTTTGGGCTTGCCTTAATTCCCTTTGGACTTTACCTTAATAACCACTTGGGCTTTATCATTAACTTACTTCTATTGGACTTTACAAAATACTACACAATCCCACAAGTCCATTTTATTTTGCTTAAAGCCTTATAATGTATTATTTATGTATTATTCTCGTATTCTAACTCGTATACTAATTCATAATATACGATATTCCATCCTTCATACATACTCGTATAATAATTCATATCATACTCATATTCGTTATCTCGTACAATACATACGTATCATACGATCATTACATTAACTTCTAACGCTTTATTTTCCTAACATTCTCGAATTATGTCTGCATGCGAAAAATAACATTTTCCATACTTGAATTATTATTACATAATCCAATTCACTTCGATATTCTATTGTTACGTATTTCTCGGAAGTTCAAAAAAAAATCCCGAGCAGAAATAATGAATAGTGTTTTTCAGAAAATTTCTCGAAAAACTTCTATTTTCATCTCAGAAATTCAAACATTATATTTCTCTCACGTAGTCAAAATACTACTAAGTTCAGACGTTTCTAGGTTGTAGAACAACATTCATCTTACTAACACTTAATAATAACAAGTAATACAATTTTATTAAATAAAATTATTTTAAAAAGGATCCGAATTTATCGATCGTTATAGTATGTTCATGGTCTTTCGACCGGTTCAGAATTCCTAAGCTATTATATATTCTTTGGAATTATTATTATGAAATGAGAAGTGCTAGTCAAGGTTTCATAGTACTTCATAGCTATTTGTTCAGTTATGGAAGATAATCATATAATTTTCGACGTTATAATTATATTATCCTTTGTTAGACTTGTTGAGCTAGTTATGCTCACTTCTTGCTTGAATTATATGATTGCAGCTAATGCCGAACGAACTGAGGGTTCTAAGAAAGATAAAGGCAAGGCTAAGATGGATAGTTAGTTAACATGTAATAGACTAGTATATTTGTATGTATTATACTTATGAACAACGAATAATGTATTCGATTTCTGAACCTGGGAAATGAATTATTATGAATGTAATAAGAATGTAGTTAATACACTTATTGTGTTGTTATTTCAATGGAATGAATGTATGATTATTAGTACCGTGTAGCACCATCTGTAGGGTTGGAAGATACCCGAATTTGTGGGCGTCACACTTATTAATCTATGTTTTTAACATATGAAACTTAAAAAGAAAATTTATATGAGAATAGGTTTTGGATTACCTTTCTTCTTTAATCTCCTCCCATTGTACAAAGTTTGTACATGGGCTAGCTTTTCCTCCTCTTTTTCCCCTCATCCGAAATCTCTCTCTCTCTCTCTCTCTCTCTCTCAAGTGTTGGTGATTTTCAAAATCACCAACAAATGAATTAAGGCCCTATTTTCTCGATGCGAGTTCGCATACTTCTTATGTCTGTCTTGAGCTGCTACAAGATGCATTCGTATCAACTTTACCTGATCCACTATTTGCTGCACCAATTCTGGCCCTAGCATTCAGCGTTCTCCCACTTCATCCCAACACAGTGGTGTTCTGCACTTTTTTCCGTACAAAGCTTCGTAAGGCGGCATACCTATGCTTGCATGATAACTATTGTTATACGCAAACTCTACTAATGGTAGATGATCATCCCAACTACCCTTGAAATCCATGACGCAAGATCTTAATATATCTTCTAAAGTCTAAATTATTCTCTCGCTCTGTCCATCAGTTTGTGGATGATTCGTCGTACTCAGCTTTAACTGAGTTCCTAACTGCTCATGCAGACTCTTCCAGAAGTTCGATGTGAATCGTGGATCACAATCTGACACAATCGACACTGGTACTCCATGTCTGGAATTTATTTCCTTAACATAAATTTTAGCTAACTAGTCCAAATTATACTTGACCCTAATTGGAAAAAAAAGTGAGCCGACTTTGTCAACCGGTCCACTATTTCCCAAATCGAATCATACCCTTTCGTTGTAGTTGGAAGTCCTTCCACAATGTCCATTGTGATATGCTCCCACTTCCACTCTAGAATCTCCAATGACTGTAAAAAGCCACTTGGTCGTTGATGTTCGGCCATAACTTTCTGACTAGTCAAGCACCTACTCACATACTCGGCTATTTCTCTCTTCATGTTCGGCCACCAAAACTCTGTCGAAGGTTTTGATACATCTTAGTACTACCAGGATGAATCGAGAACCTCGAACTATGAGCCTCTTGTAATACTTGCTCCTTTAATTGTGTCTCATTCGGAACCCAAATTCTTCCTTCAAATCTCAATAACCCCTCGTTATCAAGACTATACTTAATATCTTTTTCATTGGTTAACTGCTCCTTTTTCCGGTCACACTCATCAGTTTTGAGCTGCACCTCCTTGACTCTCTCTATAATGGTAGATTGAATCTCTGTCGCAAACAGTCTCTATCCTGATTCACTCGGCAATTTCACTTCTATTTCCATCCTAGCCATTTCTGTTATTAACTCAGTTTGAGCCGTTAACATAGACAACTTCTCCCGACCCTTTCTACTTAAGGCATCGGCAACTACATTGACTTTTCCAGGGTGATATAGGATTTCACAGTCGTAATCCTTTATCAACTCCAACCATCTCCTCTGTCTCATATTCAACTCCTTCTGTGTGAAGATATATTTTAGACTCTTATGGTCCGTGTACATCTCACATTTCTATCCGTAAAGATAATGTCTCAATATCTTTAAGCCAAAAACTACTGCGGCCAGTTCCAAATCATAAGTAGGGTAAACTTTCTCATAATCCTTCATCTGCCTTAATGCATACGCAATGACCTTGCTATGCTGCATAAGCAGGAAACCAATTCCTCTATGCGAAGCATCACTATAAACTACAAAATTTCCTATGTCATCGGGTAATGACAAAACAGGCGTTTCACTCAACCTCTTCTTCAGTTCTTGAAAATTGTCCTCGCATTTATCAGTCCACACGTATTTCACCGTCTTCCTTGTCAAATTAGTCAACGGTGGAGCTATCTTTGAAAAATCTTGGATGAATCTCCGATAGTATCCCGCTAACTCTAGGAAACTCTGCACTTCAGTCGGCGTTCTCGATTGTTCCCAATTCATCACGGCCTCCACCTTCACTAGATCTACTGAAATCCCCACATGGTCAATGACATGACCTAAAAACTGTACCATGACCTAAAAACTGTACCTTTTCTAACCAAAATTCACACTTAGTGAACTTCGCATACAACTTATCCTTCCTTAGTGTCTCCAACACTATTCTTAGTTGTTCAGCATGATCTTTTGGCATCTTAGAATAGACTAGAATATCATCGATAAAAACCACAACGAACTTGTCCAAATATTGTTTGAACACTCTGTTCATCATATCCATAAATGTAGCTGGTGCATTAGTCAATCCAAATGACATCACTAGAAACTTATAATGACCATAACAAGTCTTGAATGTCGTCTTTGGAACATCCTCCTTCCTAACCTTCAACTGATGCTACACAGTCCTTAAATCTATTTTAGAAAAATACTTAGCCCCTTTTAACTAATCAAAGAGATCATTGATCCTGGGCAATGGGTATTTATTCTTTATCGTTAACTTGTTCAACTCTCTATAGTCGATACAAAGTCTTAACGATCCATCCTTCTTCTTTACAAACAGTACAGGTGCTCCCCACGATGAAACAATCGGTTGTATGTACTTCCTGTCAAACAATTCATGTAACTGTACCATTAACTTCATCATCTCCACTGGCGCCATACGATACGGTGCCCTGGAAACTTGTGCCACTTCTGGCATAATATCTATTACAAACTCAGTCTCCCTATCCGATGGAAGACCCAGTAATTCACTCAGAAATACATTCGCGAATTCTATAACTATAGGTATTTATTCCATGGTTGCTACCACTCTCTGGGTATCGACAACATGGCACAGATAAGCTATATATCCCTTCCTCAATAATTTCCTTGTTTGTGTCATGGTAAGACAACACGAACGCCCCGACAATCTATTCCCATAAAATACTACCTGAGGTTGTCTTAACGTTCTAATATTCACACATTTCTTCTGAAAATCTATAATTGCCCCATGGTTAACCAACCAATCCATTCCGAGAATTACATCAAATTCTCCTAACTTTATCTGTATCAAATCTACCGATAATTTACAACCCTGTATGTCTACGCAATAACTCCTATGCATATTTTCAACATGAATTATTTCTTCGTTTGCTACCTTAATATTTAAAGGTATAGGCAACTTTTCGGGAAGTAATCCTAATCGTCTAGCAAAATCACATGCTATAAACGAATAAGTAACACCCGAATCAAACAACACATAAGCATTTATGTCGTTGATCGGAAAAATACCTTCGACTACGTCCCCTGATGCAACTTCATCTTGGACTGTCATGTTAAAGGTACGGCCCATCGGCCTACCAGGCTGCGCTGGACCACTAATAGCTAATTTACCATTATTAGTGCCCCGATTCACGTCTGTCCCCTTCTTCGGGCAGTTCTTTGCCATGTGGTCAGTTTACCCACATATAAAGCATCCGTGGTTCTTCTTTGGACTTGGATAATTAAGGAAAATGTGCCCCTCCTGTCCACAATTATATCATACGGCCTTCCCTTTGAGACAGACTCCCAGATGAGTCTTCCCATAGGTTTTGCAGGCCTCCATTCTCCTCTTTGGATCTCCTTGCTTCACTCCGGTATTTCCAGAGTTAAACACTTTCTGCTTTTGTCCCTCGCCACTTTCACTGGCTCCTTCTATCTTTACTCCTCCATCAACCTTCCCCTTATTCTTTTTGTCTTTATGGTACTGCCTTTGAGCCTCGCTACCACCTTCGGCGATTATCGCCTTCTCTAAAATAGTCCCAAACGTAGAACTTTGAAACACAGATATACGGTTGTAGAGCCAGGGTTTCAAGCCCTGCTCGAAACGTTGAGCTTACCTAACCTCGGTGTCCACTTTGTGTGGAGCAAACCTTTCCATGTCATTAAACTTGGCAGAGTATTGGGGAACCGTCATGTTCCCCTGTTTCAAATCCAGAAACCGCATCTCCATCCTTCCCTGCACTCGTGGGAAAATAGTTCTGAAAGAATATGTCCTTGAACCTTACCCATGTCACATTTTCAATACCAACACTAGCCTGGTTAGCCTCCGACCAAAAATTGGCTTCACCATTCATCATATAGGTTGCAAAGGCAACCTTCTGACCCTCTTCGACATTTGCTATGACAAATGCCTTCTCAATTTCCTTTAACCATGTCTGAGCTTCTATGGGGTCCGTAGTTCCTTTGAACTCCGGCAGACCGACACTTTTAAAATCCTTGAAAGTAGTAGCTCATGCTACTCCCATATTTATGGGGATATTAGCCCCATTTCTATTAAACGCGAATGTTAATAAGTTTTCAAATTCCTGCATTGGGTTAATCGGACCTCCTTCCGATTGATTTATGTTAACGCCTTGATTTTGTTACCCTCTTCTTGGCGGCATTTTGTTGTTACAATAAACAACATATTTCGTTATTATTCCCTTTTTACTGGTTAGTTATTATTCAATATTAAACAATAACTTCAACATCCATTATTCAATATGATCCTTAAAAAGGCTTATATTGATTCATTCATTGTAGTATAGTACTACATCGTTTCATTACACAGCCTAAGCTGATTACATTACCATCCCGTAATTCCTTTCCAAAAATTTGGATTTACAAAAGACTACCCTTTGATATACAAAAGAGGGTTTTACGTCACTATTAGATACACAATATTTACATATCTAAAACTACTCTAGCTACTACTAGATTACATCTGCCTTAAGGCATTATCAAAATCTGTTGTGGCCAAACCAGCAATAACATCCCGGCTAATAGTGTGTCGAGTGTGCCAAGCCTCTATTGGATATCCAGCTACCTGCTGCTGAAAATCCTTATGAGAACTCTGATGAATATAGGACATTCTCCCTATCTTTTGCTTCTTGGTCTTTAGCTCCTCTTTGAGCTCAAAGACCTCATGCTTTAACTCATGAACCTTGTCCTTGGCTAAAACCCGCTCGTCATGTTCCTATTCCCACATTGACTCCACATCTGTCTTATTCTGTAAGATAGCCTAAAGTTCTGCTCGTAACTCCTTCACCTCTTGATAATAGTGGAGGTTCCTATCTAACACTGCCATGAACAGTGACATCATAGACTCCCCTTGGGTGTCTCTTCTGCAAGTATCATAGGGTTAAAAGACACCACCTCCACCTCCTTTTCTAACAAGCCGTTAAATACCGATATGAGATCTGGGTCCTCTGAGTCTCCAGACTCGATCACTACTATCTTCGGCTCCTCTACTATTGGATTCGGTATAACCTCTATCTTGTTAACCGATTCTTCACTATCTACCTATACATCTCTATACATTCCATTTCCACCTGACATATACAACAAAACAATTAAGTTTGATTAGTACATGTCAGTAGAATAATAAAAACACATAACATAAATATATAATGCATTTTTATAAGGTAATTTTCTTATTTTACTTCTTTGACTTTTCTTAAGGTTATGACTTAAGGTTTTAATTTCCCCCCTTAAGTTTTATAACCTAATGCTTTGATGCCAACCTGTGACGCCCCTAAATTCGGGTATCTTCCAACCCGACAGATGGTGCTTCACGGTGCTACAATTCACACAAGCATTCAATTGAAAAGCCTCAAAAGAAAGAATATGCCTTATATATATAATGTAAATCATTATTACCATTCCCCAGGTTCTTTATAATCGTTACATTTGTTCTTTTCATAATATCAAATATTATCATTACAAACCTATACTATTACATAAGTAAATCTATAGGTTCGTCTTCGGCTTTCCTTTATCCTTGTCGGATCCTTCGGTCCGTTCAGTCTTAGCTGTATTCATATGGTTTAAGCAAGAGTGAGCATGACTAGCTCAGCAAGTACAACAATTCTATTAACAATATGCTTGAATCATACAAATCATATATCTTCAATAACTGAACAATAGTTATGAAGTACTATCGATAATTCAAAATAGCACTTCTCATTTCTTTAAAACATTTTACAATGACAATATTCAATAAAACATCAATTCTGATCCAAGACCTTGAGCATTTCATACTTTCTTTAAAAAGGACATTCCGGCACAAAGTCCATAAGTCCAGCATTTCTTACGAGCATGTCCAGGTGATCAGCCTATAGTACTCTATGTTAATCAACACTACATTCATTAAACATATGTACGTTTAAGTTATGGCAACCTCACGTGTCTGTCGTTTGACGATAAAACATTTTAGCATACTCAGTCTTAATTTGAAAACCACACCAATATAACTTGGTAACACATTGACCATACTTTGATAGATTATAAGAAATCCAACATATCATAAGTTTAGCCGAAAGAATTGGCTTTGACTTCATCATACAACAATTCATGCGTAAGAATATATGAACCACAAAGCTTGTCTAGATTAAACATAGACAAGGGTTAGAATACTTGCCTTCAGCGTCTATTACAGTTATTGCACTTTTACTTTAAGTCTTTAAGGTCTCTACAGTAAAGGATCACATCATATAACACATTAGGTCATACACATCATACATGGTTCCTAGAGAATCTTACCCTTCTTCTCAATTTAATCATGTATTAGACTTGTCTTTATTGGTTCCGACCTCCTGATATAATTCATAGTGTCATTACGTTCATGTTTGATTACTTATATTCAACCTTAATGTATCATGATTAAGGTTTAACAATGCCTTATAATATTATAATTAATCTTTTACTTCATTGTTAAACAACTACCATTCTTGTTATACTTGTAACCCTTCCTTACTATGCATTCTTTAGTCAAGGCCATGTGGCGCATGATCATCCTTATATAACTCATTGTCATGCATGGTAGGGTTAAGAAGTGAGCTTGAGCCTTCATTTGTGTGTCATTGCCACAAATAGCTCATTTGGATGAGCTGAGGCATGACTGACAGTAGTAGTGTCGGGCATGGCATCAACAATTGCGCGCTTTTAAGCAATGGGTAGCCATGTGCCGCCGACTCTGCACCGAGATAGTTGACAATTTTGATTTGCACAACGAACTTCCCAGACTCCAAATTTGATTATTTTAAGTTCTAATTGGCTTGTTCAAAAGCCATTAGCTCACAAATCACATACTCTACGCGTCCATGCAAGAATTTTATATTTTCGACTTCGTTAACTCAAAATTCACCTATTAGTTCATTTTTAACGAAAACGATAAACGTCCGTGAACATTGAACACTCGCTTCTTTGTTCTAAGTTAGAATTCGGCCATTTTCGAGTTCGCAACTCTATAATGCCAAATAAGTCTTGTTCCCATCGAAAACCAACATTTTCGAGCTCAATATCAAAATTTGACCTCTAATCCGAGAATTTTACGAATTCGACGATTATCGTCCAATCGTGAAAATTTTGGCATAGCTTCGTTACTTATGATTTGATTATCATTTCAAATGATCTCTATCCATCATATTGACATTTTCAACCTACATATTACATCAACTTATTTTCATGATAATTTATGGCTTATTCTTAATATGTTTATAACTTATCATAGTATAAACTACATATAGTTTAATTCTCATGACTTATGATAGTTTAAGTCTTCTATCCATCATTCATACATACTTTTAACATACCAAATTCATTCATGTAAACATGATACAAGTCTTACAAGTTCTTCCTTATTTCATAGCTTATCTATGAACAAATTGCTTATTCTCGGCTTATTACGACTTAAGCCCTTAGTTTGTTTCTTCCTATCATTCTTTGCATACATGATCATTAATCCACACTTCTCTTATCAACCTACAATGGTAGAGATGTAAGACTAATGACATGAAAGGCTTACCCTTGTTGAACTAACTTTCTTCTTCTCTTTTCTAACAAATGAAAGTAGATTATTCTTGCTTATTCTCTCTAACAATTAAGTTGTATTATGTTGGATGAAATTAACAAGTGTAAAAATGATCCAACTCTCTCTATTTATAGGATTGCTAAGGTTAGGGTAATTTAGTCATTTAGGCCATCCCACCCCCTTTAAACACACCTCCTTACTATTCCTTACTTAGTTGATAAGTTAACTTGCTAATCACAACACTTATCCAATACTTGCTCATCACAACTTTTACTTGGTCATTACACAATTATCTTGGTCACCAAGATTAACCAAATGATCATGGGTTGCCCCACAGATCACCTTAATTAATTGGATCTTATCTTGGGCTTGGATTAATTAACTTAACTTAAGCTTTTGGGCTTGCCTTAATTCCCTTTGGACTTTACCTTAAAAACCACTTGGGCTTTATCATTAACTTACTTCTATTGGACATTACAAAATACTACACAATCCCACAAGTCCATTTTATTTGGCTTAAAGCCTTACAATGTATTATTTACGTATTATTCTCGTATTATAACTTGTATACTAATTCATAATATATGACATTCCATCCTTCATTCATACTCGTATAATACTTCGTATCATACTCTTATTCGTTATCTCGTACAATACATACGTATCATACGATCATTACATTAACTTCTAACGCTTTATTTTCTTAACATTCTCGAATTACGTCCGCATGCGAAAATTACGTTTTCCATACTTGAATTATTATTACATAATCTAATTCAGTTCGATATTCTATTGTTATGTATTTCTCGGAAGTTCAAAATAAATCCCGACCAAAAATTAATGAATAGTGTTTTTCAGAAAATTTCTCGAAAAACTTCTATTTTTGTCTTGGAAATTCAAACACTATAATTCTCTCACGTAGTCAAAATACTACTAAGTTCCGACGTTTCTAGGTTGTAGAACAATATTTATCTTACTAACACTTAATAATAACAAGTAATACAATTTTATTCATTATTTTATTAAATAAAATTATTTTACAAAAGGATCCGAATTTCTCTGTCGTTACAGTATGTTCATGGTCTTTCGACCGGTTCAAAATTCCTAAGCTATTATATATACTTTGTAATTATTGTTATGAAATGAGAAGTGCTAGTCAGGGTTTCATAGTACTTCTTGGCTATTTGTTCAGTTATGGAAGATAATCATATAATTCTCGACGTAATATTTATATTATCCTTTGTTAGACTTGCTGAGCTAGTTATGTTCACTTCTTGCTTGAATTATATGATTACAGCTAAGGCCAAACGAACTGAGGGTTCTAAGAAAGATAAAGGCAAGGCTAAGATGGATAGTTAGTTATCCTGTAATAGACTAGTATGTTTGTATGTATTATACTTATGAACAACGAATAATGTATTCGATTTCTAAACTTGAGAAAGAAATTATTATGAATGTAATAAGAATGTAGTTCATACACTCATTGTGTTATTATTTCAATGGAATGAATTTATTATTATTAGTACCGTGTAACAACATCCGTCGGGTTAGAAGATACCTGAATTTTGGGTCATCACACTTATTAAGCTATGTTTTTAACATATGAAACTTAAAGAAAATTTATATGAGAATAGGTTTTGGATTACCTTTCTTTTTTAATCTTCTCCCATTGTACAAAGTTTGTACATGGGCTAGCTTTTCCTCCTCCTTTTCCCCTCATCCGAAATCTCTCTCTCTCTCTCTCTCTCTCAAGTGTTGGTTATTTTCAAAATCACCAACAAATGAATTGAGGCTTCCTTTTATAGAAAAGCAAAGTTAGGGGTAAAAAATTCATTTCGCCCTTAAAGTTACTATTCCCACCTCCTTACTAACCTTCTTACAATTCACGAAGCTTCTCCTGGAAGCTTCGTGGTTCCGTCTTTCGGGATTCGTCCAACAGTTTTAAAAACTGCGATTCTTAGAATTCAAATATTTTTGGATATTTCGTCTTTCCTTTATCGATTAACTTTTACGTATTCTTTGGATCTCTGAAAAACTGAAAAACACTTTTTGATGCTAAGAATTTTCCTTCACGTTTTCCCCTAATGTAGTTAAACGAATGAAAAGTACATAACAGTACTTTTCGTCATTTTTATTTCGTCCGATTTCTGCACGTTTTTTTGAGAAAAATTTTTATTGCCTTACTTAACTTTTCACGATATATTATCGTCAAATCTTTCGATGGAATGTTATTTCAACATACCGAACTCTTGAAAAGGCTTAAGTTATTCAAACCCTAACCCTTAGGGTTTTGTCAGGTGAATAGTGCTTATTTCGTCTTTTTCCTTAGAAATATTTTTGTTTCCCGGAAAAATTTTATTTTCATCTTGAAAATTCTTACTCGTTCAGTCCAGCTCATAGCCAGAATCCTCCCATATTATAATCATCCTAGGTTCTAGAATGATTAATAAACACTGAGCACAAAAATATTATTAATAAAAATTCATTTTATTAATAACAAATTCTTTAAATCTTAAATTATAGACAATCTGATTTTCCGGGTTGTCACATGAATTATCCTACTCATGATATAAAGTTGGCAACTGTCGTTTTTGCACTAAAGATCTGGAGGCATTACCTATATGGGGAGAAAGTGGAGATCTATATGGATCATAAAAGCCTCAAATATTTCTTCACCGAAAAGGAACTCAACATGCGACAAAGATGTTGACTCGAGCTGTTGAAAGATTACGATCATACAATTCAATACCATCCTGGAAAAGCAAATGTGGTAGCTGAGACATTGAGTAGAAGATCATATGCGAGTAAGAGTGCGATATTGTCAATGCAAAGGCCCATTTGGTATGACATACAAAGGATGGAGATAGAGATAAAGACTCCAGGGACCCACATGATGATGTCAAATATACGAGTAGAACCAACTTTAATCGATAAAGTTAAATCTACTTAAGCTACAGACTTGGTGCTGATGCATATGAAAAAGAAAGTGCAAGAAGGTGCTATTCCGGAAGCAAGAATCGATGAAGAAGGAATACTTCGAGTCAACTCCAGACTTTGTGTTCCTAACGACCTAATTTAAAGTATAAAATCATGATGGAGGCGTACAAAACACCGTTTGTAATCCATCATGGGAGTACCAAAATGTATCTTGATCTTCGACATACATTTTGGTGGAGCAATATGAAGAGAGAGATAGCGGAGTTTATCTCAAGGTGTCTAACTTGTCAATGAGTCAAGGCAGAGCATCAAGTGCCAAAAGGTTCATTGCAACCACTTGAAATTATAGAATGGAAGTTGGAGCACATTACCATGCATTTCATTACTGGTCTTCACTAGTTTTCTCAAGGCATAGATGCAATTTGGGTCATTATTGATAGTTAACCAAGTCTGCTCATTTCTTACCTATACGGGAAACTTATTCACTTGAACGTCTTACTCGTATATACATAAGTGAGATTTTAAGACTGCATGGTATGCTAGTGTCCATTGTTTCTGATTGAGACCCAAGATTCACTTCACGATTTTGGATTAGTTTGCAAAAAGCTATGGGCACAAATTTAGGATTTAGTTTGGCATACCATCATCAAATGGACGGGCATTCGGAGAGGACTATTCAAACTCTTGAAGATTAATTAAGACTCTGTGTCCTTGACTTCAAAGGAAGTTGGGACAAGTTCATGCCATTAGTGGAATTCTCCTACAACAACAGTTATCAAGCAAGTATAGGCATGGCTCCATTGGAGGCATTGTATGGACGCAAGTGTCGTTCTCCAGTATGTTGGGATGAGGTGGGTAAAGCAATGTTGATGGGACCAAAATTGGTATGCATGACAACAGAAAAGATTCAAAAAATCCAGTAACATATAAAAACCTCACAAGATCGATAAAAGAGTTATGTTAATCTTCATCGAATCGACGTGGAATTTAATGTTGGTGATCATGTGTTATTACGTGTTGCTCCATGAAAAGGAGTTACAAGATTTGGAAAGAGAGGAAAGCTCAATCCTCGATTCATTGGCCCATTTGAAATCCTTGATCGAGTAGGAACTGTGGCCTATAGACTCGTCTTACCGCCAAATATGTCTCATGTTCATAACGTTTTTCATATATCTATGTTACAGAAATATGTGGAAGACCCAAACCACATTATTGAATCAGAACCAGATGAGATAGCGAAAGATTTAACGTATAAAAAGATACCTGTTAAAATCTTGAATAAGAAGGAACATACGCTCCAAGGTTATACCTCAAGTCAAAGTTTTGTGGAGAAACCACGATGTTGAGGAAATAACTTGGGAAGTAGAATCCGAAATGAAATCAAGGTATCCTCACCACTTCGACATAACCTAGACACATTACCACACATTCTTATCATTCTATATTACAAGTCTTCACTTGATCTTCACGCACATTCATATAATGAATGGCACTTCTTCTGGATACCGATCAACTTGATATTTCCGGGATCCTTAAGTTCTTTCTAATATCGTTCACTGAAAATATTTTTATTTAAAACAAGTGTGAGCATTCAATTGTCCAGCAAGTCATAACAGTTGAACAAACAACTTTAAGAATTCAAACATTCCTGTAAGACTTCAATAACCGAACAAAGGTTATGAAGTAGCTTAAATAATAGGGATAATCTCGATTCCTATCATTTTAAAACATTAGTCACATTCACTTTGAAATACTGTCATTCTCTACTTTCTTTCATACACATTCTGTCTGGCTAGAATCAATAGCATAGACTTAACAATAATGGTTCATGTATAAACAGAACATGCTCATATTGAACAGTTCAATCACAGAACAGTTCATATCATAGAAACACCGAAGTGTTCAAATTGTGGCACAAGGCCTCATGCGTTCTACCACCTTGTACAAATATCACACATTCGCACATAGATAGGACTTCTCAAGTTCAATATCTCAGAAGTTTTAGAAACTAGCATTCATTTAAAATATGAATTAATTTAGGAAAACTTGCCTACACGCATTACCTACAACTTATAGTTTATATTTGAATCGCTCATTCCAATTCCTATGTAGCACATAAGGAAATAACACATGTACCAATTAGTCATATACTTGACTTAAGTATTGGTTTACTTAACTTTACTTCTTAAAATTCACGTTCTTATAAACTAAGTTTACGCGACCAACTTCCTTTACAGGTTAAGGGCTTCATGACATACGAAGATGTCTTACTTAATACGTTCATCATCTTTGATGATTTACATTCTTATCTTCTTCGTATAACTCTCCTAGGACTTAGCACACATCGTGTCTCTACTAGTAGTCCATATGGTACTCTGAGTGGTTTCCCACAAACAACCAACAAACAAGTTCCCATCTCATCTATACTGCCCATAAAAGTGAGTTAGATCGGTTGCCAGTTTTGTATATACCTTCGCTCTCTGAAGGAATTGTTTAGCCTAGCTCCCATATGTTAACCATCAAAGGTTACGATTGTACTAGAACCTAAATTCATCTTAACTTACCCGAACTATTAAACTATAATGTTCATTAAGTCAATTTCTTATTCCTTATGGCTTTCTGGCAACTAAATGCCATACCTCAGGATTCATTCTTTATCGTCTAAGTCATACAATCTTTTGTATACTCAGGATGATCATTCAATATTCATTCTACGCATTTATAGCGTTAAGCATTTTACGTTACCTTATTCTTATCTTACAACGTCTGATTCATTTGTCTCGGAACGTTATCCAAGGTATAAACATTAACTCGGCCTCTTTTAC
Organism: Panax quinquefolius; assembly: GCA_020205615.1. Lineage (NCBI taxonomy): Eukaryota > Viridiplantae > Streptophyta > Magnoliopsida > Apiales > Araliaceae > Panax > Panax quinquefolius. The sequence goes on along the minus strand of CM035173.1, from coordinate 71,101,908 downwards.
ATTATACGTACTTGTCCTTAATTCAGCTTCTCCACCGTTCACAGGTTTAATCATTGATCTTTATTACCTTATGGTTAAACTATACATGGGGTGTAGGTTCTACCCGTTTTGTATTCGCGTACACTTAACCTTTAACTCGGTTCAAGTGTCCAATGCTTACATTTCATTCTAACATTCTCATCCGACTCACATTCGACTTTCATTAATCTTCTTACCGTTCTCTACTGCTTTCTAGATACCAATTGTATCTTAATTACTACCTTCGTTAACGTCTAAGTCATACAACTAATGTATACTTAGAACGTTCGCTCGACGTGAATACGATTCACGAGGATCTTTTACGTATTCAACATTTATGTTACTTGCCTCTTAATTCTATTCAACCTTCATCCAAGGTTTTAATCGCTTTCATTCATTACTCGTCACCTGAACCCCATGTTCATTATTCTTTCCTAATGTCAAAGCCATACGGTTCGTTATATGCTAAGACCGAACGTTCATCGCAACAATGTTGTGTTCACAGCATCTAAATGCTTTACATTCATCTCTGATGACCATGACATAACATCAAAATGTTATTCATTATCCTAGTCAATTAACGTTTAAGGAATCACAATTATAGCAATCCCACACGTTCGTTTCATTGTGACTACGGTTCCCGGAGATTGGTTCCGTAACCCACGTCTACATTCTTTATCTTTTAATCTCATTTAATCTTTCTATTCAACCTTCATCAAAGGTTTAATACACTTAATTAAGTGTTACATTAGTTGAATTACATGTTCATATTTCTTTCTTGCACATCTACCAGTAATTGAGTAGTAAAAATTTCATTTATGGGCATTAGATCCTGACCGGCATATGTTGCATATGCCTTTCTTCCCTTTTCTTTCTTTCATGTCGGCATACCACTTAGTAGTAGCTAATTGCAGAGCTTCGTATTGGCTGTGGCGTCATTACCCCAAGCACAACTCGTCGTGTTGGCGCGTAACATGAAACCTAGAAAAATTTTCTAAGTCTTTTACAAGCTTGAGACGCTGACTTCGAAATCTCATATCTTTTTCGTTATTACTCGGAACAAGGTTGTTCTAAAGCAATTTTCTTCCTTATCTTATGTACTTCGATTTCCCATGGACAAAACATTGTTCTGAATCCATTAACATGCCATTCAATTGGCTTAATCTTTGCCCTTCGTTCGTTTTACGTTATTAATGCTCTTCGTTCGTCCGTTCGTAATTCAGTCATCCAAATTCGGAACTCGTTCGCTCTTGAGTCCATGACTCACGTTTTATGCGTTCTCTTACATTCTTATGAAATCCTACACGTTCGGGTTCATTTACTAACTTTCTAATTCTCGTTCTTCTTTTAAGAAATTTTTGCCATAACTTCGTTATAGCTAAGTTTTAATCCGTTCTTCATGAATGTTTCTAACGTTCCTAACCAAGCAATAAGCAAATGACTTATACGCGATGGTTTTAAACTTTTCCATCAACAACAATTATCCTATGATAGTTTTAAATTTGTCCATCAACAACATTCATCGCGTTCTTCGCGTGTTCTTCGCGTTCTTCGCGTGTTCTTCATTTTTAATCGATATTTTGGATTACGATTTTACTTTTTTTTTGTATTTTATGTTATCAAACATCATTCCTTACTTATTTGACCTACTCATTCATAAGATTCATTCAGATCGCTTAAAATCCTTACGAATCTTAGACTTCCTTAAGAAATTTATAAACTAAATTTCTTATTTCTTATTTCTTTGTTTTCTCATGATTTCAACCATATGAATTCATTCTTAACTTCATCTACTTCTTATCTTCATTAAGTTATATTTTTGAACATATTAAACTTAAAGAAAATTAAAAGAAACTAGGGTTCAGATTACCGTTCTTCTTTAATCTCCTTCCATCGGACAAAGCGTGCATTCGAGCTAGCTTTTCCTCATTCCTCTTCCTCTTCTCCCATCCAAACTCTCTCTCTCTCTGTCTCTCAAGTATTGGTTGAAATTTTAAACCAAACAAATGAGCTTAAGGCTTGTTTATATAGAAAACCAAGGGTAAGGGCATTTTAGTCATTTCACCCCCTAACCTCCTTACTATTCATGGCTTAGCCACCAAGTTTACTTGGCCACCACCCTTACTTGGTGACCAAGTGGCCGCCCCACCTCCTTACGTAGCTTCCCTTGGCAGCTTCGTGCTTCCGTCTTTCGGGTTTTGTCCGACAGTTTTAAAAAATGCGATTCTCGGAATCCAAATATTTTTGGATATTTCATCTTTCCTTTACCGATTAACTTTTACACATTCTTCTGATTTCCAAAAAACTAAAAAATACTTTTCCACGATAAGCGTTTTCCTTCAAGTTTTCCCCTAACGTAGCTAAATGAGTGAAAAGTACATAACAGTACTTTTCATCATTTTTATTTTATGTAATTTTTGCACGTTTTTTGAGAAAAACTTTTATCAGCTTACTTAACTTTTCACGATATATTATCATCAAATCTTTCGATGGAATGTCATTTCGACATACCAAACTCTCAGAAACGGCTTAGGTTATTCAAACCCTAACCCTTAGGTTTCATCAGGTAAATAGTGCCTATTTCGTCTTTTTCCCCAGAAATATTTTTGTTCCTAGAAAATTTTCATTTTTGACTTGAAAATTCTTACTCGTTCAATCTAACTCGTAGCCAGAATCCTCCCGATTAATAATCATTCTAGGTTCTAGAATGATTAATAAACACATAGCACATAACAATATTTAATAAAAATTCATTTTATTAATAACTAATTCTTTAAATCTTAAATTCTGGACAATCCGATTTTTTGGGTTGTCACAGGTTCCTTGTTAATCCTGCTAGGGATGACAATCAGTGATGTCTTGGACATGCAATCCAAGTTTTCAAGGATGTTGACATTGGGGCTATCACCAAAGTCTTAGATCTTTGATACAGACCTTTACTCCATAGAGGTGCCTCTCGTGTACAAGAGATATGTGGGGATAAAGCTTTGTCTGTTTGAGGATGTGTATAACATATTCCATCATCGATCCTCTTCAATGAGGATAGACTTCTCTGGTTAGTGTTACCAAAGATATACCACCATCCCGCAGAATTCACGCCGATAATATGTTTTTGTTAGAAATTTTTGACCTTCTTGATGTGTGTAACATAGGATAGATCCCTGTTGGGCAAACTGTCAAGTCTGCCTGACGTTCATTAATGTGTGTATCAATGATTGCATTGCGTTGTGATCCTTGCTGGGGAGCATGTCAAGGCTAATTGACCTTCATTGATGTGTATATCAATGGTTGAATTGTGTTGTAACCCCCGCCGGGGAAGGTTGTGTATAAGTGCACTGATGGATGAGATCATCGAATGGCCTCCGATGCTTCGATGGGTTTACTTTCCATTACTTGAAATGATGTCAAGCCTACTTGACCTTCATTGACTCGTACATCAATGGTTGCACTACGTTGTAACCCCCGCCGGGGATACATTATCAATGTTTGACTTCGGCGTTATGACCCCCGCCGGGGGTACTTTATCAATGTTTGACTTTGGCGTTGTGACCCCCGCCGGGGATACTTTATCAATGTTTGACTTCGGCGTTATAACCCCCACTGGGGGTACTTTATCAATGTTTGACTTTGGCGTTTTGACCCCCGTCGGGGATACTTTATCAATTTATAACTTCGGCATTGTGACCCCCGCCAGGGAAGGTCTTTTAGGGTTATGACCCTGCGTTTGGCAGCATCGGACCTGTGTGAGGTATTACCGAATATGATTTGTAAAAGTTGAGGTCACTAATATTGTATACCTTGCATTTAGGCAAATACCAATGAGTGACATGTGGAGCCAGAGTTTGGCTCGTAAAAACCAGGATTTCAGGCTATTCTGCTAAATCGCGTAGCGTTTTTATTCCTGATTTGGCCTTTTCAGCTTGTAAGACCTCCTTTGCAACTCAAACTGAACTGAGCCGGAGGGGTGGGCCCCATGTAAGGGTATAGCAGGTACACCTGCGGCAGCCGTAGGTGGACCTGCGGCCAACCGCCACTATGTAAAGGCTGCATGTTGCTTTCATAAGTCACATTCAAGTTGCGCCGCGAAGGAAATCTGAGAGTTCTTCTTCAGTCCTGCTGAGTTCGGGCGACTTTCTGCATATTCTACCACTGTACAAGTGTTCTTCACTCCCCTGGTAATATATGCATGTATTCGTTTCCAGTTTCTATCCGTTGGAAAATGACTTATCACATGAAATGCATTTAGACACATAGTAGTGAATATGCATGCTGATATTACTTGATAAAAATATTCAACATAGTAAATGTTAGTATTAAACCTTGCTGAACATAATGATGTGAAAAAATTTGACTTTTGAAACAGTCAAATTGGCACCTTTTACTGTCATTTCTTATCCTATTTGAGGACAAATGAGTAAAGGTAGAAAAGTAAAATAACCCTTGTATTTAGACTACACTTATTGTTTTTTTACTGTGATGTATTAATGCATGTCGGATGTTTATGACTGTGGGTAGGTGTGCTACTGAATGACCACCTAGTCGTGCCTATGTGCATGTGGATAGTCCTATTTACAAAGGGGACTATGGCAAAAAAAAAATCAAAACGTAGGCATTGGGTAGTCATGCATTTTAACTCTACTATAGACGTATGTTAAAATAATGCATGCATGCATGTAGTCATAAAATGCATTTTGAAAAGCTCTAGGTTTAACATTACCACACCCTTTCTGAGGTGATTTGGAGACTTGTTGTCCAGATATTATGGATCCGGATCAGCCGAGTAGTTCCTGCAGGACCACTCCTGGTGTATAAAGGAGGGCTTCTGACTTGCCTCGACCCCGTTCTATTAGACAGCCTCGTCGTTTGGTGGAGGTGGTGATACGTTTTATCTGGGTTGAAGTTCCGGACATAGAGGACGAGGAGGAGGATGTACCGGTTGAGGTTCCTGCTCCTGTTGCACGTGTTCCCCATAGGGATTTACCAAGTATTCAAGTTGTGAACCCAGAGCTGCTGGGCGACTTGAGTCGACATCCTTCAGTCTACCTGCACGCAAACAAGGTATTAAAGTTAGATCTTAATCTTCCTTGTTTCCTATTGATGATCAGTAAAGGATTCTGATGTTGATCTGCATTTGATGTAGGTTCCCGGTTTTACACAGCCTCGAGGGAACTGTTTCAGCATCCACTCTATGTATCAGGCTTTGCATGATGACTTTAGAGCGATTGTACATGGCTGGAGATTCGGGATGTTCTTTTCTATTCTTCCCCGTCGTTGTCCCTGGGTTACCTCAATGCATTGTCTGAGCGCTGGATTCACCAGACTCAGTCACTCCATTTGATGGACTGTGAGGTGATGATGATGTTGATGGATTGGCATTTTATCACGGGTATGGAGTTTGGAAGGGATCCAGTGCCTTGTACGGCATATATTACCCCTACTGCCATCAAATCCTTGTTGGGAGTTCCAAACGAGCGCCAAGGGCGAAGCTGCACGTCTGTGCCCTCCGAGTGTAGATCTTATGGTGGAAACGTTGAGTGAGCCCATACTGGATGATGTGAGAGTCAGGGATCACATTCTTCCACGATTGTTCCTGATGATCATTAGGGGATGCTTCATAGCAGATAACTCTTCTACGGTGTTTTTCGCTTTGATCAGCCCCACTCGACACGTGGACCGTATAGGAGATTATGATTGGAGTTCATACACCTTTGCCTACTTCCTCAAGGGAATGCATATGCGATTGCAGGGCTTGACCGAGGCTTGATTAGGATTTTACCCATTTCTGCTAGTGAGTATTTCTCTTGTCTTTTCCCATGTACAGGTTAAGAGTGTTGACTGATAGCAGATGTTTGCCTTTGTGTTGGCAGTTTTGGGCCTTTGAGAGGCTCCCATGTTTTCGTCCTGTGAGTGTGTTAGGTTTAGACACTTATCCACGTGGACGGAGATGGCATCATTCTATACTAGCATAGATCCTTGTTGCTGAGGGTTTTACCCATTGCCGTCTACAGCTAGAGTTGATGATAGCGGATGTCATCACGTGGGTTCCCTACTTTGTGGAGCACTTGAGCATTGGATTTCAGGATGGGTACCAGACTGGTGTTGAGCACGTGATTTCCACCCATAACATTCCTCTCTTCACAGATGGAGGATGAGAGCTCTATTTAAGAGAACGTGCTATCTGGAGCACTACAGAAGAGATTCGCATGCCGATCTTGCCTCCTGTTAGGTGTTATTGACCTGTTTCGCAGTCATCCGTCATTAATATCCCATTGTTGGGGATTGGCAGTTTCACATTATCAGAGGGTCCCTGCACTTAGGAGATGTTCCAGCATTGGTGGTTTCCTTGTACCATTGGAGCCCAGACCCGCGCCACTCAGTTCATGGGGGATATGGTTCTAGGATTTGTGATGATGACAGATTGGCTAGCCTATGTCAGAGATCCAAATCATGTGACACAGATTGACAGTTTGACCCGGCAGTTGGACCTGTCACATTTCTTTATCCGACTCTTGGGTAGAGATCCTTCAGAGGTAGATACTTTTGATCCTTCCAGCTCTAACGCTGGCCCCTCAGGTGAGCCATATGGTTTTGCGGTGTAGATACTCCATTGTATAGGCCTGACATCCCTGTGGATAGAGATCCAGTGACTTAGGAGGAGTTACATCAGGTAGACAAGATTGATGATGTGGACATTGACACCATTGACTTCTTCTGATGTATATTCTCATTATCTCTTTTGATAGGCCTCTGTTAGCTGTAGGGTAGTTTTTCCCCATTTCCCTGTATTTTAGTTGTACAGAGAGATGTATTAGATGATGATATACTTAGGAATGTATGTACAGTTTTCCATTCCCTATATCATATTGCCATCTATTGTATCATGCATGTTATTATGTTATGCATATGTATATATATCCAGAGATATTCAGCATTAACCCTTGGATGGTCTTATGACATGGCTCGTACAGATGTCTTCTTCGACAGTTAGTCGTATTGATCATACCCCACCATTTTTGGTGGCATCTGGTATGCGACCGTGGTATGATAACATGTCACCATCAGACAAATTGACTGTAGATCATTTATTGCAGCATACTATGACCCTGTTGATGTTTCAGGTTCCCACAAGATTCGTGGAGGGTATGCTGGAGCACTGGGTATCGGAGAGGCAGGTCTTCCAATTTGGGACCCAGGAGTTGACTCCTACTTTAGAGGAGTATGCACGTTTGACGATGCTGCCATTAGACAGACCTTCCGTGTATATGGCGATTGGAGACATGAGTAGGCAGTTTATGACCCTCACTGGATTGAGGCGTAGGGTGGTGCAGGATGAGCTCACATCTGGCCATGTTATATCCTAACATTTTCTGTTTGATAGATTTGGCTTTGAGGATAGTTATGCACGGCATTCTAGGGATTTCACCACACTGGAGGATCATTGGCTTCTGGCCAGAGTGGATGTACTGCTATTGTGCGTATTATCGTATGTCTGCATGCCACGTTACATTGATGAGTTGGACATTGGCGTCATTATGGCAGTGAGAGCTCTCAGGGAGGGTCACACCATCATACCGATGATCATCGCAGAGACTCTGAGGTCAGCTATATACTGCTTCACTTATCCGGCATGAGTGTTTACAGGCAACTCGGTCATGCTGTATGTGTGGTTTATGTCACACTTGAGACCAATTTGCACTTTTAAATGGCATGGGTATTATTTCACCCATTATATAGCCATGTCATACTCTTTTCAGCCTGTAGAGTGTAAAGATGCTGCATCTTGGTCAGCTTTCCTAGCACGGATTGGAGATCCGTTTACTATATTGCTGTGTACAAGACTTAGCTCACCATACAACTTCATTACTCATGCTCCGGGCATGAATTATCTTCCTCTGGCTGGTTTGAGAGGCATGATTACTTACCACCCGTTGGCCATGATGTGTCAGTTTGACCAGTTCCAGGACTTCCATCATTTTGAGGGGGAATCGAGTTAGTGCTTTGCTTCTCGACACTTGTCAGCAGTGGATAGATCCAAGTTATATACCTGTTGGGATCAGTGAGAGCTAGCACCATTTTATGTTAGCCATCCGGGTTATTTTGCATTGTATTCCGCATGGATGGAGACAGAGACTGCATCGGCGGTGGTAGTATCCACAGTGCAGGAGATTAATTCCAATGATTAGGAGCTTATGGAGGAGGCTGATATTCCCATCGAGGAGGGTTTGACTGCTGGGTTGCCAGTATTTGTGATGGATTCTCCCACTACGAGTGCTACTATGATTCAGCATTCAGCACAATATTTGGAGAAGATTCTACATCTGATGACCTTTAAGAGTGATCAAGCTGGGGCCTTGATGTTGACAACTCTTGATGGGAGAGACGCAACTCTATCAGAGAGAGACGAGGCCAGATAAGCCAGAGATACATTGATTGTAGAGCGGGATACTTCCCTATCTACTCGGGATGTGGCCGTCACAAACAGTACTTCAGTGAGATCCCTCACGACTGGAATCCTTGCCGATATGAGTGCATACATTGATGAGTATCATGCCACATGTAGTTAGCCTTAGATCTGCTAGCTTGTGTAGATACCATTAGGCAGGAGCTTGCAGCGCTACCTCCTTCTTTGGAGAGGGATGCTATATTGGATCTGATAGTCCGCATACACACAGATCCATAGATAGACTTGTATTTTTCCTGCACAAACTAGCTTAGCTATTTTCTCATGTACAACACATATTGTATATATCAAACAATATTATATATGGCAGGGAAATATATTTTGATTCACTTCCCTTTTAGTTGTGCCTTGATACTTGCTTGATATTTACCTATTTCTTCAGGGCTTGTGATCTTGATGCATTTTGAACTCATCCTTGATGTGAGGACATTGAGACGTCGCAGGATCTTTCAAAATGGATCATTGATCTGTATGTATCCCTACCATCTTTGGTGTCTTGGGACTGGTTTCTGTATGGAAATGTTGAGAGGAGTGTGGCTTTTCCACTCTGAGATTAATCGCACCACAGATGGTCGCCAGCACTCCTATTTGTGAGAAGCCTAGTTAATTCCATCTCTTATGGATGGTGTTGCTTTTTGAGGCACAACCGATGAAATGTGAGAAGCCTAGTTAATTCCATCCCTTTGGTCTGAAGCCGATGAAATGTGGTGGATTGAAGTTTGATCCCAGTACCGTGTGACAAGTATTTTTGTTCTGGTAGAGGTTAGACCGAACCATAAATGGCTACCTACGTACTCCTATTGAAGAGGAGATCAGGTCTGCGTAGTGCGAACCTGGTGTAAGAGGTTCAACACTGAATGTAAAAGGCAGATGGGTGTAGGAGCTTTATTGATAAATAAGGGTGTAGAAGTGTTTTTGTGGTTTTTGTTTTTGTAGAGAAAGGGCATAAATGTTTTTGTTGTTTTTTGTTTATTACGACTGAGCCATATAGAATATGGTTGCCTACATACTCCCGGGTATCGAGGAGATCAAGTCGACGTAGTTCGCCCCTCAGGACGAATTGCAGCCAAAGGGAAGTGTGAATCCCATGTGCAGGCTATACTGCGGGGAAAAGAATGTTTGATCCCATGATTGAGATAAACTGCAGGTGTGGAAAAAGTTTGATCCCGTCTTCAGGACAAACTGCAAGCGTATAAAAGTTTAATCCCTTCTTCAGAATAAACTGCAGGTGTGAAAGGTTCAATCCCTAGGGGGATAACCAAAATTGTGTGAAAGGTTTGAAATGAGGTTAAACTAGGCTACTGGTTTGAAGTGTATGTTTCCCTGAGGGGCAGAAGTGTATGTAAAAAGGGTTAGAAAACCAGAAGGACTTGTGATTTGATGATCAAAAAGCAGGATGTTTGCTTGATGATAACCTCAGATATAGTACCATTTCACGGTGTTCGATTTGATGAGTTGTGGAAATTCATCGCCATCCATTTCCTGTAGTCTGAGAGAGCCTCTTGTCAATACCTCCTTGACAACAAACGGGCCTTCCCAGTTAGGAGCGAATTTTTCCTTAGATTTATCTTGGTTGTCAATGATCTTCTTCAAAACCAAGTCGTGTTGTTTAAATTACCGTAGTCAGACTTTCTTGTTATAGGATTTGGTGATCCTTTGCTGATATAACTAACCATAGAAGATGGTCGCGGTTCTCCTTTCATCTATTAGAGAAAATTGGTGATACCTGTCTTGTACCCATTGGTCTTCATCCAGCTGAGCGTCCATCAACACTCTGAGGGATTCCATTTCCACCTCTATGGGGAGCACTGCTTCCATCCCATAGGCTAATGAGTAGTGGGGTTGCCCTAGTGCAAGGCACGCATTGAAGTTACAGTAGGCTAATAAAGTCGAGGCAAGAGGTCGGGCCATCCATTGTGATTGGCGGACATTTTACGCATGATCTTCTTAATGTTTTTATTAGCCGCTTCAACAGCACCATTCATCTTTGGACGGTAGATGACGGAGTTAAGGTGTTTGATGTGGAATTTACTGCATAACTCCAAAATCATTTTGTTGTTGAGGTTCTTAGCATTGTCTGACACAATAACCTCTGGTTGTCCATATCGACAAACGATATTGTTTCTGATGAAAGAAATGATGACTTCTTCGGTAACCCTAGGGAAGGAGGCTGCTTCTACCCATTTGGTGAAGTAGTCGATTATGGTGAATATAAATCGGTGTCCATTACCGGCTTTGGGCTCGATTGGCCCGATCACGTCCATTCCCCACATTGAGAAGAGCCGTGGCGAACTCATATTGTGGAGTTCCCTTGGAGGGGCGTGGATAACATTCCCATGAATTTGGCATTGATAGTACCTCTTGACATGATCATCACAGTTAGCTTTGAGCGTATGCCAATAAGGCCCTGTTCTGAGGATCTTCTTAACAAGTAGGGGTCCGCTCATGTGTGGGCCACATACTCCACCGTAGATCTCATCCATGAGCCTTTGAGCTTGGTCTTTATCCAGACATCTGAGGAGACCTAATCCTGCATCTCTTTTGTAGAGTGCATCTCCGCTCAGATAGAATTTCATAGCAAGTCGATGGATCCGCCTCTTTTCAGTCAAGCTCACCTCAGCGGGTGTAGATCCATCTCGCACATACTCCTTGATATGCTGCTACTAAGGGTTGTGGATGGGAGGTAGCTCATCCGATACTTCTCCAACATAGTTCCAATAAGCTATGGCCTTTTGCAGGGCAAATGTGATGCTTGTCATGTTTTCCTTATCAGGTATGTGAATCAAGGAGGCCAACATTGCTAGTGCATCCGCAAAATCATTCCTATTACGAGGAATGTGTGAAAAGGAGATTTCTTCTAACTCCAAAGCCATCTGTAAAACTTGCCGATGGTAAGGCAACAAATGTAGTTCTTTCGTTTGATAGATTCATGTGGATTGTTTGATTACCAACTCTGAATCCCCAAAGATAATTAACCGCCTTATGCCCATTGAACGGGCAAGTTTTAGCCCCATGATACAACCTTCATACTCAATTTGTGTTGTTGGTGTTTGTTAAAGCGCAATTTGGCTGACGGGATACCGCTCCCCGTCTGGGACACTAGAACTTCTCCAGTTCCAGAACCTTCTATGTTAACAGCTCCATCGAAATACATTTTCAATGTGTGGCATGCATCATACTGATGGTGTTGCTGAACTGCCATTACCCCTTCATCGGGAAAGTATATTTCCAAGGGTTTGTAATCCCCTGTAGGTGCGGCTGCCAGTTGATCCGCAATTCCTTGACTTTTGACAGACTTTTGTGTCACGTATACGATGTCAAATTTCTGTAGGATCAACTGCCATCTAGACAGTTGACAATTCAGTATGGGCTTACTGAACACACACTTGAGAGGATCCACACGGGATATGAGATGGGTTGTGTGACCATGGAGGTAATGTTGTATCCTCATGGAAGCCCATGCCAAAGCACAACAAGTCTTCTCAATCAGAGTGTACTTGTGTTCACTGCTGCTGAATCTTTTGTTGAGGTAATAAATAGCTCGTTCTTGGCCTCTATTATCTTTTTGCCCCAACATGCAGCCCATAAAATTGTCATTAATGGACATGCACATGAATAGGGGAACATCATCCCTAGGTGGTACCAAAATAGGAGCGTTAACTAACTGCTATTTAATGGTAAGGAAGGCTTTTTGACAGTCATCGTTCCATTTCAAGGAGGAGTTCTTCCCTAACAATTTGAAGATGGGCTCATAGGTTGCTGTGAGTTGAGAAATAAACCTGGTAATGAAGTTGATTCTTCCCAAAAATCCCTGTATTTCCTTCTTTATCTGGGGAATGAGCATTTTCTTGATGGTCTGGATTTTAGTGGGATTCAGCTCAATCCCTTTGTGGCTGACTAGGAAACCTAGAAACTTCCTTGATTTGACATAAAAGGCGCACTTGGCTGGATTCAACTTCAAGTTGTACTTACGCAACCTGTTGAAGAGCTTTTTGAGATGGTCTAAGTGGTATTCTTCCCTTCGGGACTTGACAATGATGTCATCCACATAGATCTCTATCTCTTTATGCATTAAATCGCAGAAAAGAGTCATCGTAGCTCGCTGATAGGTTGCCCCAGCATTGATCAGGCCGAATGACAACTATCTGTAGCATAATGTTCCCCAAAGAGTGAAGAAAGTAGTTTTCTCATGATCTTCCTCAACGACCATAATTTGATGGTACCTCGCGAAGCAATCAACAAAGGAGTACATGTCGTATTTAGCAGCATTGTCAATAAGAATGTGGATAAAGGGCACGGGAAAGCTATCTTTAAGGCAAGCTTTGTTCAGATCCCGGTAATCCACGCAAACTCGCACCTTTCCTCCTGGTTTAGGGACAAGAACAATGTTGGATATCCATTCCGGATATGTGGACACCATGATAATGCTAGCTTGAAATTGTTTCACAATTTCTTCTTTCACCTTTAAACTCCACTCAGGTTTCAATTGCCTAAGCTTCTTCCTGACTGACTTAAATCCCTCCTTAATGGGAAGGCGATGAAGGACATTGTCAGTGGATAAACCCAACATGTCTTCGTGAGACCATGCAAACATATCCTGGAATCGGGTTAATAGTGCAACCATGTCATTCCGTTGGTTTGGGGTTAGGTCTAAACCAATATGGATTAGCTTAGGGCTTTCTAAGGTTCCAAGATTGAAAGAAGTGGTTTGGTCAAGGTTGGGTTTAGGTTTGTCTGCGACCCATTCCTTAATCTCCTGAGGTGTCTCAATGTACTATTAGATTTCCATCAAGTCTGAGTCTAACTTTTCATCAAAGTTACAGTCCTTGTGGAGAAAAGGAACCTCATCAGCAAGTACAAGCACATCTAAATTCAGAGTCCTGAAATAAAATATGCTTTCACTTAATATATGAAACTGTTAATCATACAAAAGTGTTAGCGTATACTGATAAAATAACTACTAATACTGTATAGAAAGTAAGCAATTAAAGTTATCTACAGGGCAGAGAGATTTCTGCTAGTTTTACCCTCGTAGACCAATGCATGGGGTGCTGCTCCAATTGTCGAGGGTAAAGTCTTAATGGACTGCAGTGATGGAGGGGTTAGCATCGTCCTCCTTTTCCCGAATGATCATCATAACATCTGGGCAATAATCATTTGGGGTATATCTATTCGTATGTTCATCATGGACAATGATGCGTATGCCTGACATCATCAAGGCGATGTCATGTTTACGTTTCCATTCCCTTTCTTCCACTTCGGGATCAGGAATCAACACCTCTTTTGCTTTGAATTGTACTGGTTTGGGAAACAACATGGCCATAACATGGGCTAACACCTTTACCGGAGACTGTATCATCTCATGAGGTGCAGGTGGAGAAAATTGTCGTCTGACGAAAGCTTGAGGAATCTGCTTGCTTATGAGGATTCCTATGACTGGAACTGGAAGAATAGCCTAGTCCGGTTGTCCCAGTTTGACTGGACACGTGAATTGGGTGCCTAATACCCTGCTTATCTTTACCAAGCCCTTGTCCAAGCTGATGACCCAATGACATCATTTCTTAAGTGACTGACATAACCTCGGCAAAAATCTTGGGTACGGGAAGTGGTGCTCCAATAGGATGATATTACGTGTTACTCACTTCCAAAGTATGAAAACTGGATGGCTTAACTTTTGAACTTAAGCTGATGATAGGTAAATCTCATTGTTCAGTACATTTCGGCTCAGCGTTGATAGTGACTAGGCTATTGTTGACAATGTAGTTGAGTTGTTCATGTAGTGTAGAAGGAACGGCTCCATCTATGTGGATCCATGGTCTCCCCAATAGCAGGTTGTATCCTGAATCTATCTTGAGGACGTGAAAGGATACATTGAATGTATTTGGACCAATCTTAATTGGAAGCTCAATCTCTCCCATAGAATTTCGTCGAGATCCATCAAAAGCTTTGATAACCGTATGGCTACTTCGGATCCGTTTGAGATAGATGTTCATCGTTACCAAGGTGGCATAAGGACATATATTCAGAGATGAACCTCCATATATCAAAACTCCAGCTAACATATACCCGGAGGACAAAATTGCGATGTCCAATGGCTTGAAATAATCGGTCCCTTTGGGTGGTATGTCGTCATTAGTGAAGGATATCACATTGTTGTTAAAAATATGATCAACCCGATGTTGCAATTTTTCCGCATCCACTGATTTTGGCAAGTAGGCTTCTTCCAAAACCTTTAACAAGATCTTCTTGTAATCCTCGGAAGAGAAAACCAAGTCCAGTATTGAGATCTTATGTGGAGCTTCTCTTAAGCTTAAAACCACCTTGGCTTCATTATAGCCCATAGTACGGAGGAATTTCTCAATTTTCTCCATGGGAATCTTCCCCTTTGCTTTTATGGCGAGTTTCATCACCCTCTGAGGAAGATACAATGGATTTTCCTTGACACTGTAGCAGCAGTATGAGATGTTGATCCTTTAGCTTCTCCATAATTCCATGGGGCTTTGTGTAAGCTGACAACAGGATACTGTGGTCTAAAGGGTAAAGAAATTGGCTCTGGTGCAGCCACTTTCAAAGGATTGTCGGCTCCTTTGAGTTGAATTACTTGTATGGGAAATGGTCTAATGATCTCATGACCTCGGTGGATATAAGCGCGCTTGATCCCTTCCATTTGGTAGGACATGTATTCCCACTCTCGAGTAGCACAGTGTCATCATCTGCCAATTGTAGGACACCACTGTCAAATAAGTTCTGAATAAGGTGGCGGAGTGCCCATCATTCTTCTGTGCTGTGACCGCTAGAATGTGAATGATATTGACATATTCCATCATAGTTGAACCGTCTTGAACGGGGATTGATTTGAGGTAGAAGGGAGGTAATTCTTCCTTCGTTGATTAGCATCTGAAATATCTCTTCCATAGTTTGGCCTAGGTATGTAAATTCCCTTTGATTGGAAAAATCCCGACGGGCTTTGGCACTTGCTCTCTTTGTAACCTTATCCTCCATAGCTTCACTTTCTGAAGGTGATGGTGGAGCATTCATAACAAAAGGAAAGAGATAGGCATGCTCTTGGCTGACTAACTGGCGTGTAACTTGATGCTGATAGGTCACCAGTTCTGCCAATTGTTCAATTTGCTTACAAAGAGCTTTCATCTTTCGTTCCATAGCAAATTAGAACTTTGCATAATCCCATCTGTCAACACCGTCTTTGATGGTTTATGATGTTTTACCATTAAAATTGGAACTCTGCCCAACGCTCCAACTAATCATGTTGGCCTCATCTTCTTTGTGTTGAGGAAGAAGGTTGTCTTGTACATGAGGTATATCTTGTTTGGTAACCATGATCTCACTATTGTCTATTAAATCTTGGATCTTATGTTTCAAGGCCCAACAATCTTGAGTATCATGTCCGGGTGCTCCGGCATGATAGGCACACTTTCGAGTAGCATTGAAACCCCTACCAATAGGGTTGGCTGGTGGAAGAAGATGTGTGATTTTCTTCTGAGTAATCAGAAGAGCAAGAATATTCTCGAGCGAGTCCACTAAGGGTGTGAATGTTCGAGGGAGTTTTACATCTCCACCTTTAGGCAATAGAGGGTTTGAAGATTGTGCTTGGAAAGGGGAGTAGTTTCTCCTCTGTATAGGCATGTTCTGACTGCCTTTTTGACCTTGTAGTATCAAGGAAACATCCTCCTTTTTCTTTTTATGGACTCTCCGGGGGTTGTTTCCATAAGTTCCAGATTAGATGTGCTCAGCAACTGCTTTAAGAACGGCTAGGTCTTGAATCTTTCCTGACTTCAATCCCATCTCAGCCATCTCTCCGTGTTTGATCATTTCAGAAAATGGTTTGCCAATACCAACTAAAACTCTTTCATAGAAAGGAACTTCTTGTATGTCTATAAAAGTCATGACCATTTCTGATTCAGTCATGGAAGGAATAACTTGAGCAGCAAGGCGCCTCAACCTTTGAACGTACTCTTTGAAAGATTTATTAGACTGTTTCTTGACATTGGTAATTTGAAACCAGTCAGGAGCCATCTGAGATTGAAAACTGTACTAAGTGAGGAAGGCATGAGCTAGCTCTTCCCAGCTATGGATCTTTGAGTTGTCTAATCTGGTATACCATGAACGGGCTTCTCCAATCAGACTCTTCTGGAACAACTGCATTCTGAGCTTCTCATTTTTCGCATAAGATCCAAGTTCTCCAATGAACACCTTCAAATGTGTGTAAGGATCCCCTAATCCGTTATACTTTTCAAAGTCAGGGGTTTTGAATTTCTCTGGATAATGAACACCGGGGAAAATGCAAAGGTCAGGATATGAAACACTTCCATGTATTCCAATCCCTTTGAGAGAAAGGATAGTTTCTTCCATTTGAAGGAGCTTCTTCCTGACATCACCGGTGTCTGGATCTCCTTTGAGATGGGTGTTTTCAGGGTCTTTATTAGTCGTATCCAACTGAGGTTCTGGATTTGTTTTATCTAAACCTTGTGTTCCTCATTGTGTAGAGGATTCTGTATGTGTGGACAATTTTGAGCCCTGAGTAGACTGATGCAATTCTTTCAGCAGAACAGCCAAATCTATAATTTGTTTACTTAATCCGTTAAATTTTTCTCGAGAAACGGGATTAGACTGGTCAAAAGAAGACATGATTGGCCGTAGGCTCGTGGCCTTTTTGGATTTTGAGCGGGTAACATGCCCAATTATTTCCCTACAAAAGACTTATGTAGTTTAGTCTTAGGGATAATGTAAATGCTATCATAATGTGTCCATTTTAGGAATATTGTCCTGCAAAAACAGATGTTATTTGATAGCATGCCATGTATGCACAAATATTCTTCATATTTTCCATTACATAAAGATGAACATGGAATAAAATTACAAGTAAATTCTTTTACAAGTAATTAAAAGTGGAAAGCATGAAGAGACTTTCCTCCGCGTTTGGTTTATCAGAGGCTGACCTATCTTAGGGTTACTCTCGCGGCTTTTTGGCATGAAGGTCCCCAGATCATCACAATCTACTTGACGGGAAGTTAATCTATTCTTTCAACTGTAGTGAATTTTGGTGGTGTCTTTCCTGAGCCTCGTTGGAATTAGTCTCCCTACGAGTCCAGTAATCAAACACCGACAGGATAGCCTCCTGGTGGAGGAACCACACAACATACATTCACATATAACGTGTCTCATAGTTTATGAAAATGATGACATGTGCGAAGCACTAATATCACAGATAGATATATTATAGTGCGGCAAGTAAATGTATTCGTACACATTCATCGTATATGTAAATGCAACATTCACACACAAGCATATAACAGTTTTGAAAAGCTTGTAGTAGCAACTTAAACCCTCTTACTGGTGTCCCCAGCAGAGTCCCCACCTGTCGACGTCAGGATTTTTATTTGTCCCTTTTCGTTACTTGTTCTTTGGTGTTCTCATGTTATGTGAGATTTGTTTGAAAAAACAAGTGAAAAAGGTCTGACATGTATCATGTCAATGATTTGACTGTAAGAGTCGCTAGTTGGTGTTTTTAACTGGTTGCACCAACGCAACCGAGAAAAGGTTTTCACATTGACCCAGTGATATGACAATGCTAAACGGATCTGTGAAATCGAGATTAATTTAGGTTTGGGGGTTTGATTATGCGGAGGGAAGGTATTAGGCACCCCCCGACATCCGTGTAGCCACGGTGACCGCCACTTTTTAAGAAACTGTTATATGAATGTGTGTGTGTGTGTGTGTGAATGCCCTGAATGCCATAACGAGTCCACAATGCCATCTTTGGTACGTCCTCCTTCCTAACTTTAACTGATAATACACCGTCCTCAAATCTATTTTAGAAAAATAGTTTGCCCCTTTCAACCGATCAAAGAGATCATCGATCCTGGGCAATGGGTATTTATTCTTTATCGTTAACTTGTTCAATTCCCGATAGTCGATACAAAGTCTTAACGATCCATCTTTCTTCTTTACAAACAGTACCGGTGCTCCCCGCGGCAAAACACTCGGTTATATGAACTTTCTGTCCAACAGTTCTTGTAACTGAACCATTAACTCCTTCATCTCCACTGGCGCCATATGATATGGTGCCCTGGAAACTGGTGTCGCTCCTGGAACAATGTCTATTACAAACTCAGTCTCCCTATCCGGTGGAAGACCCGACAATTCACTCGGAAATACATTCGTGAATTCTTTAACTATAGGTATTTATTCCATGGTCGCTCCCACTCTTTTGGAATCAATAACATGGCACATATAACCTACACATCCCTTCCTCAATAATTTCCTAGTTTGTGTCATGGTAAGACAACACGAATGCCCTGGAAATCTATTACCGCAAAATTCTACCTGAGGTTGTCTTAACATTCTAATATTTACACATTTATATTGACAATCTATAATTGCCCTATGGTTAAACAATCAATCCATTCTGAGAATTACATCGAATTCTCCTAACTTTATCAGTATAAAATCTATCGATAATTTACAACCCCGCATGTCAATGCAATAACTCCTATGAATATCTTCAACAGGAATTATCTCTTCGTTTGCTACCTTAATATTTCAAGGCATAGGCAACTTTTTGGGAAGTAATCCTAATCGTCTAGCAAAATCACATGCTATAAACGAACAAGTAGCACCCGAATCAAACATCATGTAAGCATTTATGTCGTTGATCAAAATAATACCTACAACTACGACCCCAGATGCAACTGCATCTTTGACCATCATGTTAAAGGTGCGGGCCATCGGCCTACCCGGCTGCGTTGGACCACCAATAGCTAACTTACCGTTATTAGCGCCCTTATTCCCGTCCCCTTCTTCGAGCAGTTCTTTGCTATGTGGTCAGTTGACCCACATACAAAGCATCCGTGATTCTTCTTCGGACTTGGACAGTTAGGCAAAATGTGCCCCTCCTATCAACAGTTATAGCATATAGTCTTCCCCTTGAGACAGATTCCTAAGTGAGTTTTCCCATAGGTTTTGTATACCTCCATCCTTCTCTTCAGATCTCCTTGCTTCACTCTGATATTCCCAGAGTTAAATCCTTTCCTTTTTTTGACCTTCGCCACTCCCGCTGGCTCCTTCAATTTTCACTCCCCCATCAACCTTACCCTTATTCTTCTTATCCTTGTGGTACTGGCTTAAAGCCACATTCTCACCTTCGGCGATTATCGCCTTCTCTAGTATAGTCCCAAAGGAAGTACTTTGGAACACAGATATTCGGCTATAGAGCCAAGGTTTCAAGCCCTGTTCAAATCTCCTAGCCTTTCTCACCTCAGTGTCCGCCTAGTGTGGAGCAAATCTTGCCAGTTCATTGAACATGGCAGCGTATTAGGGAAATGTCATCTCCCCTTCTTTCAACTCTAAAAACTGCATTTCCATCCTTCCCTACATACTCGTGGGAAAGTAGTTCTCAAAGAAAATCTCCTTGAACCTTACCCACATTAGGTTCTCAATACCAGAACTAGCCTGGTTAGCCTCCTACCAAAAGTTGGCCACTCCCTTCATCATATAGGCTGCCAAAGAAACCTGTTGGCCCTCGTCGACATTTGCAATGACAAATGCCTTTTCAATCTCTTTTACCCATGTTTGGGCTTCTATGGGGTCCATAATTCCTTTGAACTCCGACGGACCAACACTTTTAAAATCCTTAAAAGTAGTAGCTTGTACTACTCCAGGATTTACGGGTATATTAGCCCCATTCCTAGTAAATGCGACTATTAACAAGTTAACAAACTCTTGCATTGGGTTTACCGAACCTCCCTCCAGTTGATTAACATTAGCATCCTGATTACGTTGTCTCTTTCTTGGCGACATTTTTCTGTTAAGATAAACAACACATCATTATTACTCTTTTTTTATTACTTAGTTATTATTCATGATTTAAACAATAACTTCAAAACTCATTACTCAATATGTTCCATAAAAAGGCTTATATTGATTTACTTCTTATAGTATAATACTACATCGTTCACATTACACAGCCTAAGCTGATTACATTACTATCCTGCAATTGCTTTCCAAAAATTGGGATTTACAAAAGACTACCTTTTGTTATACAAAAGAGGGTTTTACGTCACTACTAGATACATCATATTTATATATCTAACTCTACTCTAGCTAATACTAGATTACATATGTCGTAAGGCATTATATAAATTCACGTTGGCAAGACCGGCAATAAAATCACGGCTGATAGTATGTCGAGTCTGCCCTGCCTCTATTGGAGACCCAGCTACTTGTTGCTGGAAATCCACATGAGAACTCCTATGAATATAGGACATCCTCCTTATTCTTTTGTTTCTTGGTCTTTAGCTCCTGCCTGAGCTCAAAGACCACATGTTTCAGCTCGTGGACTTTGTCCTTTGCCAAAACTCTCTTATCATGTTCCTCATCCCACATTAACTCCATACTCGTCTTATCTTCTAAAATAGCATGAAACTCTGCTTTTAGCTCCTTCAACTCCTGACAGTAATGGAGGTTTTTATCCAAAACTATCATAAACAATGACATCATCGACTCCCCCCTAAGGCGTCTCTTCCACAAGTGATACCGGGTTAAAGGACACTACCTCCACCACTTCTTCCGACATGTCATTGAACACCGACATAAGTTCATGGTTCTTCGAGTCTCCAGACTCAATCACTACCACTTCTGGCTCTTCTACTATTGGGTTCGGTACAATCCCTATTTGATTAACCGATTCATCACTTTCGACTTGTATATCCCTATACATTCCATTTTCTCCTGACATCTACAACAAAATAATTTAGTTTGATTAGTACACGTCAGCAGAATAATAAAAACATATATCATATATATAATGCGTTTGTAAGGTTAATTTCATCTTTTACTTCTTTGACTTCTGTTAAGGTTATGACTTAAGGTTTTAATTCCCCCTTTAAGTTTTATAATTTAAAGCTTTGATACCAACCTGTGACGCCCCCAAATCTGGGTATCTTTCAAGCCAACACATGGTGCTACACGGTGCTACAATTCACACAAACATTCAATTGAAATGCCTCAAAAAAATAATATGTCTTATATATATTCCATAACAATATTACCATTCCCCAGGTTCTTTATAACTGTTACATTTGCTCTTGTCATAATATCAAATAATAATAACATTCACCTATACTATTACAAAGGAACTCTATAGGTTCGCCTTAGCCTTCCCTTTATTTTTTCCGGATCCTTCGGTCTGTTCGATCTTAGCTACATTCATATGGTTCAAGCAAGAGTGAGCATAACTAGCTCACCAAGTAAAATAATTCCATTTAAACAATATGCTTGAATCATTCAAATCATATATCTTCAATAACTGAACAATATTTATGAAGTACTATCGATAATTCAAAATAGCACTTCTCTTTTCTTTAAAATGTTTTACAATGACAATATTCAGTAAAACATCAATTCCGGTCCAAAACCTTGAACATTTCATACTTTTTTGGAAAAGGGCAACCCAACACTATGTCCGTAAGTCCGGCATTACTTACGAGCACATCTAGGTGATCAGCCTATAGTACTCTATGTTGTACAACACTATTTTCTTTAAACGTATGTACGTTTAAGTTGTGGCAACCTCACATGCCTGTCGTTTGACGACAAAACATTTGTTTAGCATACCCAGTCTTCATTAGAGAACTATACAATACTTTTATAGATTATAAGAAATCCAAAACATCTTAAGTCTAGTCAAAAGAATTGGCTTTGACTTCATCATACATCAATTCATGTGTAAGAATACATGAATCACAAAACTTGTCTAGATTGAACATAGACAAGGGTTAGAACACTTGCCTTTGGCGTCTGCTACTGTTATTACATTCTCCCTTTAAGTCTTTAAAGTCTCTACAATACATAACCATATAACATACCACATTAGGTCATAATTAGATATGTATGGTACTTAACGCATCTTACCCTTCTTCTCAATCTAATAATGTATTAGATTTTTTATTATTGGTTCCGGCTTGTTATTATAATTTACATCGTTCTTAAGTTCACGTTCGAGTGATTATCTTTAACCTTTAGTTATCATACTTAAGGTTTAACAATGTCTTCAACAATGTTACTTTAAGTTTTGTTTAATTACTAAACAATTTACTTTCTTTCTTTACTTATAAACTTTTCTTATTATGCTTGATCTAGTGCTGGCGTTGCGGCACCAGCTTCCTTTCCTTATGCCGCGTTGCGGTGCGAGTTAATAGTGGCTGAGGCCAGGCTTAGTTCTTTAGGCGCGCTTACTGGCGAAATTACAATAAGGGCATGGGCATGTGCAAGCGACTGCATCAGCTTTTTTGGCCTTAATGGTGGCATCGCGATGCCAACTCTGTGCACCAGATTCTTGACAGTTTTTTATTACACAACAAACTTCTCGAACTCCAAATTTGATCATTTTAAGTCCGAATTGGCTTGTTCAAAAGCCAATAGCTCACAAATCACATACTCTACATGTTCATGTAAGAATTTTCCATTTTCAAATCCATTTACTCGAAATTCTCCTATTAGTTCATTTTTAACGAAAAAGATAAACATTCGTGAACGTTTAACGCTCGTTTCTTCATTCTAAGTTGGAATTCGCTCATTTTCGAGTTCGCAACTCTATAATGCCAAATAAGACTTATCCCCATCGAAAACCAACATTTTCGAGCTCAATGTTAAAATTTGACTTCTATTCCGAGAATTTCCCGATTTCGACATTTGTCATCCAACCACGTGAATTCCGCCATAACTTCGTTACTTAAGATTTGTTCATCGTTTCAAATGGATTCTTTTCGTCATACTAACATCTTAACATACATATTTCATTAACTTATATACATGATAATTTCTTAGTAATTCTTAATGAGTTTATAACTTTTATACTTATGATTTAACTTCAAATGATTTATCATGGTTTTAGTCTTCTAAAAACCATCCTTGCTTCTTCTTATCATAAAAACTTCATTAATGTAAACATATGACAAGTTCTTCCTTAGTTCATAACTTATATATGAACGAATTGCTTATTCATGGCTTATTAAGACTTAAATCCATTGATTATCCATACTTAAGACTTTTTAGCATACATGCTCCACTAATCAACACTTCTCTATCAAACTATAGTTGAAGAGATGGAAGATTAATGGTCTAGGAGTCTTACCCTTGATGATCAAGCTTGGTTCTTCTTCTTGTTTTTTGAACTAACAAATACTAATTTTCAAGCTTTTTCTCTCTAACCAATAAGTTATAAGTTGTTGGATGAAAGTTAACAATTAACAAATGAACAATCTAGCTCTTTATTTATATGAAAACCAAGGTTAGGGAAATTTGGATATTAAACCAATCCCACCTCCTTAATTAACCTCCTTACTATTCATTACTTAACTATCAAGTTTACTTGCTCATCACATTCTTTGCTTGGCCATCACAACTTTTGTTTGGCCATCAAAACTTGTGCTTGGCCACCAAGATCACCCATGTGATCATGGGGCCCATATGAGTTGCCTCGTGGGTCATGCTTACCCATTGGATTCTTAGTTTGGGCTTTAAATTCAATTAGCTTAACTTATGATTCAGGCTTGCATTAATCCATATTGGCTTATACATTAACAAACATTTGGGCCTTAACCTTTAGTTAGAATTAGGCTTAATCATAAACCCAATTGGACTTTACATTTCCTACACAATCCTACAAGTCCATTACATATGGCTTAAAGCCTTAGAACGTATTGTCTACGTATTATTCTCGTATTCTAACTCGTATACTCATTCAACATATACGACATACCATTATTCATACATACTCATATAATACTTCGTATCATACTCGTATTCATTACCTCGTACAATGCCTACATATTATACGATCATTGCTTAAACTAGTTAACGCTTTACTTTTCTTAACGTTCTCGAATTAAGTCCGCAGGCGAAAAACTGTGTTTGCCATACGTGAATTATTATTACATAATCCATCTCACCTCGATATTCTATCGTTACATATTTCTCGAAAGTTTAAAAATAATTCCCGAGCAAAAATCAGTGAATAGTGTTTTCGAAAAATTTCTCAAAAAACTTTTATTTTCGTCTTAGAAATTCAAACACTTTAATTCATTCACGTAGTCAAAATACTACGACATTATGACGTTTCTAGTTTATAGAACGACATTCATCTTACTAACACATAATAATAACAATTAATATAATTTAATCATTATTTAATTAAATAAAATTATTTTACAATAAATCTGAATTTCTCGATCATTACATCACTAAAGGTGCTTATAGTGACAAAATTGTCACTATAGGTGTTCTTCAATGTTCAAGAACATTCAAAGACAGTTTGCAGGGTACCTAGTTTGACCACTCACCAAATCATGATCTTGATGTTTTTGGGCTTGTAATGGTGTTAATGTTGTAGTATTTATGTAATACTACAACCAAAAATCAATTTCATGGCTAAACATGTGATGCCCCCAAATTCAGGTACTTGAAACCCGAACTCGGTGCTTCACGATACCATTTCTATGAGCAGAATAATACTAATAATAATAACAATAATATAAATACCAAACTTAACTTACATATATCAGAGTCTAATCCTAGGTACGCGATCTTTAAACATTCATTACATGTTACTTAATAGTTATCATTGTCTTAATAAAATCTAATTATTACATAAAATACCATAAGTCTTATTATGTTTGCTTTCCTTTTCCTTTGTTTCTGCATGAACCTTCAGGTTGATCACGATTGGCTGAAAACATTTAAATTACGCAAGAATGAGCATTTGGGTGCCCAACAAGTAATACCAACAATAAATATTAGCTGAAAGGATTAAATATTTTCTGTGAATGACACTTCTACAACGAATCAACAGTTGTGAAGTAAGCTGAACCAATAATAACAACATATCAATTCTATATTAAATTTTTGAAACTACGTACTGACAATAACTGGAGATCAGTCTACAGATTATGAACATTGTTTTTTATTTTTGAAAAGGTTAAATAGAACTTCATCTATAAACCGTCATAACTTACAGGCACGGGGAGAGGGGGTGATCAGCTCGTTATGCCCTGTATTGATCAATACTACATGCAAGAATGATATTATCGTTCATCTTATCCGCCTTTAGCGCACAAAATTTTTCCACGTATGCGATGTTCATACTTAGTCGGGAACCCGAACCAAAACAGTTCAGTTGGATACAATAAAGTTCTATCTTGTTCAACAATATTTTTAAGTTTGTGTCTATCCAAATCAAATAGCTTAGACGGCTTTTAAATCAACGTATACATACTAGAAATCAATAAGTATGTATCAACATGTGATTAAATACAATGATTATCCAAGTGGGGACCCTTGTATAACCATATTTAGAAATTAACGAATAGAATAAATATTTGGATTAGATACATAATGGATAACAATATAGTTAATAATCTGGCATAATGATAATATGATTCTGAAACTTTCTTACTCATGTCCATTGCATAAAGTAAATGCAAAGGTAGGATACTTGCCTGGTCTGCTACTTACACAACTTAATTTTATCTTTTATATAGCAACTTATCATTAATAAGATCATTTTGTCGATTAGAATAATATATCGTAACACATAATACTGCTATTTGCAGTCAGCACATAAGCTAATCACATTATCACATAAGTTTACCAGTCAATGGATCACAAACAAACACGTATATAGTCAAACTATCCTTGTTCTGATCAATTTCTCAAACATTTCGGTGTACCGAAGGCTTTAACGGGTAATTATCGAGTCTAACACTCTATTTTGTAGTTCAATATCCATTTTAAATAATTTAAATATCAGTCATATTATTTTTCATAGTCTTATAATAATTTTTAATTAATCATTATAATTTATCATGACTTTTCAAACACTGGAATCATTATTAAATGATTTAAATATTAAATAATTCTATTATCATTAATATTTAATTAATATTAAATTATTAATGAAACCATTGCTAAAATATTAAAGTTATTTATAATAACTCAAAATATTTTTAAAGTATTAATATTATTATTAAATGATTTTTAAAACATTAAAATCATTTTTAAATAGTTACCATTAATATTTAAATATTAATGCATTATTTATCAAAATATCAAAATTCATTAATTATAACATAAAATATTTTTAATTTATTTTTATCCTTTTAAATTAATAAAACCATTTTTAAACTATTTATTTAATATAATTATTAAATAAATCAACTATCATTTAATATTAAATTATTAATGAAATTTACCTTTAAATATTAAAAGTTATATTTTATAACTTCAAATATTTTTAAACTCTTTATTTTCAATTAAAATGATTTTTCTAATATTAAAATCATTTTTAAACTAATTTATTTAATATAATTATTAAATAAATTTAATTTATTCATATTAATTTATTAATGAGAATTCTCCAAAAATATTAAAATTACATTTTATAATTCAAAATATTTTTAAACACTTTATTCTTATTTAAAATAATTTTTATAATATTAAAATCATTTTTTTCTAATTTATTTAATACACTAATTAAATATCATTAATATTCAATATTTAAATATCCCAAATAGTCAAAAGTTAATTTTCTTAATTTAAAATAATTTTTAAAACCATTTTTTGTAATTTTTAGAATTTATTTTCTATTTTTAATCATTTTCCGGAAATTAGGAAAATAAAAATAATAAAAACCGTCGCTATAAGTTATAGCGACACTTTCTGTCGATGTTGGTGATTTTGAGCCTAAAGAACACTAACAGTTAGTGCTCAAGATGCCTCGTTTGACCAGCTTTAATTCTCAGTCCAAAATATTTCTGGGCAAACTTGAACCTTGATCTTGTAGTGTTTATGTAACACTACAAGAATCAACATCAATCTAGGTTATATCACACAACACCATCAAGATTCAAGCCCTCAAAGTCACTGTCAGAACATTTTTGGGTTTTCTGGGTAACCCAGAAACCCAGGCAGTTCGACTGCCTACTTTCTAGCTCGATTTAATCTATGATCTGGTCATGATCTGGTCGATCTCATGATTCTAACATATAGTACACATGTAAAAGAACACATACACATCAATATATCAGTCCAAGCACATCTTATTCTCCAGATCTAGCCTGGTCAAACGCTGTCAAAAGGCGTGTTCTTCCCGTTTCTAGAAATTCCAAAAATTCGAATTCATGGCCGAATGGCCTACTTTGACCACCTACTCTATTCAATATGTTGATTGTAATGCCCCGAAATCCAGTCTATTTTCACACCCGGATTCCGTACGTCACGAGTACATCATTCATCCAAACATACATCATTATATACTGAAATATAATAACATACATTCTAAATTCCCAGGTTCTAAAACCTTATAACCTTTCTCATTACAAATAATGATAATTACATTATTCCTTTCATCTTACAAGAGTGACTTTTATCCGCCACCAAGGATACATAACAGTTCATTAATCTAGTCTATAGTTTAATTTTCTTCTTTCTACATTACAAGCCTTCACTTGATCTTCTCGCTCATTCACATTCTGAATGGCACTTCATCTGGATACCGTCAGTTTGATCTTTACGGGATCCTTAAATTCGTCTAAACATCGTTCGCTGAAAATGTTTTTCATTTAATGCAAGTGTGAGCATTCAATTGATCAGCAAGTCATAGCAGTTGAACAAACAACTTCAAGAGTTTAACATTCCTTTTGAAACTTCGATAACCAAACAAAGGTTATGAAGAATCTTGAACAATAGGAATAATCTCGATTCATATCATTTTAAAACATTAGTCACATTCACTTTGAAATACTTTCATTCTCTACTCTCTTTCATACACATTTTGTCTGGCTAGAATCAATAGCACAGACTTAATAATAATGGTTCATGTATAAACAGAACATTCTCATATTGAACAGTTCAATCATAAAACAGTTCATATCATAGAAACACCGAAGTGTTCACATTGTGGCACAAGGCCTAATACATTCTACCACCTTGTACAAATATCACACATTTGCACATAGACAGAACTTCTCAAGTTCAACATCTGAGAAGTTTTAGAAACTAGCATTCATTTAAAATATGAATGAAGTTAGGAAACTTGCCTTACGCACAGCTACAGCTTACGCTTAACTGCTCATTCCAATCCCTATAACACATAAGGAAATAACACATACACCAATTAGTCATATACTTGACTTACACATTGGTTTACTTAACTTTACTTCTTAGGGGTCGTGTTCTTGCAATATAATTTTATGCAACAACTTTCATTAACAATTTACGGCTTCATGACATATGGAGATGTCTTACTTAAAACGTTCTTCGTCTTTGATGATTTACATTCTTATCTTCTTCTAATACTTCTCTAGGACTCAGTACACATCGCTTCTCTGCTTGTAGTCCATATGGTACTCTGAGTGGTTTCTTACAAACAACCAACAAACAAGTTCCCGTCTCATCTACACTGCCATCACAGTGAGTTAGATCGGTTGCCAATTTCGTATATACCTTCGCTCTCTGAAGGAATTGTTTAACCCAGCTCCCATATGTCAACCATCAAAGCTTTCGATTGCACCACAACCTAAACTTATCTTAACTTATACGAACTATTAAATTATAATGTTTGTTAAGTCAATTTCTTATTCCTTATGGCTTTCTGACAAATAAATGTCATACCTCAGAATTCATTCTTATCCGACTCACATTCGGCTTTCATTAATCTTATTACCGTTCGATATGGCTTTCTTGATACCATTCATATGTTACTTACTACCTTTGTCAACGTCTATGTCATACAACCAGGGTATACTTAGCACGTTCTTCCAACGCGAATACGATTCACGAGGATCGTTTACGTATTCAACGTTCACGTTGCTCATCTCTTAACCTCTCATTCAACCTTTACTCAAGGTTTTAATCTCATTCAATCGTTATCCATCCCATGAACCCCATGTTCTTTATTCTTTCTTAACGTCGAAGCCATAGTGATCGTTGTATGCTAAGACCGATCGTTCATCACAACAACGTTGCATTCACAACGTCTATACAATTTACATTCATCTCTCATCATCATGACATAACATTGAAATGCTATCCATTACCCTCGACAATCAATGTCTAAGGAATCACCATCATAGCAATCCCTCACGTTCATTTATCGCGACTACAGTCCTCGGATATAGGTTCCCTTACCCACGTCTACATTCTGTATCTTTTAATCTCGTTTAATCTTTTCGTTCGACCTTCATCAATGGTTTAATACACTTGATTAAGTGTTACATTAGTTGAACATTATGTTCTTATTTCTTTCTTGCACATCCCCCAGAAATTGAGCAGTAAAAATCTCATTTTTAGGCATTGTCCTACACTGGCGCTGCGGCACTACTCATTGCACTAAGACTCGCACTTTGGCCCACGGAGTTAGCAAATGTTCTGGCTCTCCGATTCATGCCGCAAAGCACCACTTATAAGGCATATGCAGCCGCCATGGCCAAGTCCTTCTTCTCGAAAATTTTTCTAAGTGTTAACATCCTTTTGAGATGCTTACTTTCTGATATCATAACTTCTTCGTTGTAACTCAGAACGAGGTCGTTCCAAAGCCATTTTCTTTCTTATCTTACGTACTTTGATTACCCAGGGGCAGAACTTCGTTCTAAGTGCGTTAACATGCCATTAAATTGGCTTAATCTTTGCTCTTCGTTCGTTTTACATTATTAACGTTCTTCATTCGTTCGTCCGTAATTCGGTCATCCGAACTCGGAATTCGTTTGTTCTTGAGTCCATGACTCATGTTTTCTACATTCTCTTACATTCTTATGAACCCTACACATTCGGGTTCATTTACTAACTTTCTAATTCTCGTTCTTCTTTTACGAAAATTTCGCCATAACTTAGTTATAGCTCAGTTTTAATCCGTTCTTCAAGAACATTTCTAACGTTCCTAACCAAGCAATAAGCAACTAACTTATACGCGATGGTTTTAAACTTATCCATCAACAACAATTATACTACGATGGTTTTAAATTTGTCCATCAACAATGTTCTTCGTGTTCTTCGCGTGTTCTTCGTGTTCTTCATTCGTTCTTCATTTTAAATCGATATTTTGGATTACGATTTCACTTTTTCTAGGAATTTGATGTTATAGAACATCATTCCTTAATTATTTAACCTACTCATTCATAAGATTCATTCAGATCGCTCAAAATCCTTACGAATCTTATACTTCCTTAAGAAATTTATTAAATAAACTTCTAATTCTTATTTCTTCATTTTCATACTATTTCAACCATATGAATTCATTCTCAATATCTTTTACTCCTTATTCTCATTAAGTTATGTTTTTGAACATAAAACTTAAAGAAAATTTCTAAGAGACTAGGTTTCAGATTACCTTTCTCTTTTGATCTCCTTCCGTCGGACAAAGTTTGCTCACGAGCAAGCTTTTCCTCCTTCTTCTCCTTCTCTTCTCCCATCTGAACTATCTCTCTTTCTCTCTCAAGTGTAGGATTTTCAAGAATTCAAACAAATGTGCTTAAGCTTCCTATATATAGATTTTCAAGGCTAGGGGCAAAATAGTCATTTCCCCTCCCTAACCTCCTTACTATTCAAGGCTTAAGGACTAAGTTAACTTAGCCCTTAAGTTTCGTAGTTCTGTCTTTTGGGTTTCGTCCGACAGTTTTAAAAACTGCGATTCTCTGAATCCAAATATTTTTTGATATTTTGTCTTTCCTTTACCGATTAACTTTTACGTATTCTTCGGATTTCCGAAAAACTGAAAAATACTTTTTGAAGTCAAGCATTTTCCTTCACATTTTCCCCTAACGTAGTTAAGCGAGTGAAAAGTACATAACAGTACTTTTCGTCATTTTTATTTTATCCGATTTCTGCACATTTTTCAAGAAAAACTTTTATCGGCTTACTTAACTTTTCACGATATATTATCATCAAATCTTTCGACGGAATGTCATTTCGACATACCGAACTCTTGGAAAGGATTAAGTTATTCCAACCCTAACCCTTAGGTTTCGTCGGGTGAATAGTGCATATTTCGTCTTTTCCCCAGAAATATTTTTGTTCTCAGAAAAATTTTATTTTCGTCTTGAAAATTCTTACTCATTTAATCTAGCTCGTAGCCAGAATCCTCCTGATTAATAATCATTCTAGGTTCTAGAACGATTAATAAACACATAGCACATAATATTATTAATAAAAATTCATTTTATTAATATTTAATTCTTTAATCTTAAATTCTGAACAATCCGGATTCTCCAGGTTGTTACATTGATTATATAAACGATCTAAAGCCATAAATATAAAGTTCCTATGTCAGGCTACAAACTGGTTACAAAAACAACATCAAATCTCTTAATCAACTGATAGATCAAGGCTTGACAAAACTTTGTCAGACACTGGTTTAGGATTTCTGGGTTACCTAGAAATCAGCTAGTCAAGCTCGGTTAACAATGTTTGACCATGAATAACATGAAATCTACATATCTTCTGACCCTAATTCCAGTTCTAGATCAAAGATCTCACAACATACTACAAGATCAAACCTTTAAAATACCAAAATAGTAAACATGCTGAGATCTAGAAGGTCTGACATTCGGTTGTCAGATCACTTTAAAAAATTTCTAGATTTTGAAAAACTTTAAATCTGAGCCTATAAATGTTATAGATCTAACATCTATCAACCCAGATCATCTAGTAATACATCATATAACATGTTTAACACAAAAAAACTAACATCTAATACATCAAGCATGATCAGATTCTAGGTTAGAGTTTTATACCTTTCTTTACTTAATCTTGATTCTAAGCTTTTTGATTTAATATGGAAGAGGTAGGGCTTGTTTGTTGGACTGACATGCTATACAAATTCATGGGTTTGAGAGAGAAGGGGTCTTGGATGAGTATAAGTGACCAAATGAATTAAAATATGAACATTTCTCTCTCTTGATCTATAAATATATTGAATGTAAATGATTTGGCTGGGCTATATGGCTGAGTTGTGTTCATTTCAATCACATGGGGTGGTTAGATTAGGTCACCAACTCCTTATATGGCAAGATTTGCAAGCAAGCTAATAAAAATGTGACAAAAGGGTAATATTGTCTTTTGGCTAGCAATTTTAATGGCAAAGTTATAACTTGTCAAACCTTTAGGGTTTAACCCTAAGGTTCTAAAAAATTAATTTTCTAGGCTTTTTATTTAGGGTTAAAAAATGTAAAAATTTTAGTTTCTAATTGGACAAATAGAGTTTCTTAATTAACATAGGGTATCTAATTACATTATACATGAACATTAGGGTTTAAATTTCACTAATTAGCATTAAGCTTTATCATTAAGTGATTATGGTTCTTAATTTAGTAATTAGGGTTTCCCCATTTGACAATTAGGGTTCCAAATATAGAAATTAAGGTTTATAAATATTAATTAGGGTTTTTCAAAATTAGGGTTTCCCTAATTAAGGTTAATATCTATAATTCTGGTCGTTAATCACATTATCACTATTACATAACACTCATGTACTCTAATTTGAGTTTCAAATTAGGGTTTAGCACAGTACTACAAGATTTTTCTACTGTCACACTATAATTGACCAATTACCAGTCTACACACATACAGTGCACATTTATTGCACTAAAATATAATTAATATTATATTATAATTCTCTTTCCTTAATCAAAATCAAAATTTAGGGTTTGATTCCATATCTGATTTATCTTGCATATATAGCATTATTAATTAAGTTAAAATAATTAACTTAATAATCGTACTAAAATTCATATAATAAAATAATTATTATAATAATTCTAATAATCATTCCATATATTATTAAATAATATAATAATCATATTTTCATAGAAAATAAATAAAATATTTTTATTAATTTAATTATAAAAATATAATTTGTAATGGTCAATAATTCTAAGAAAATTATTTGAAATTATTCATGTAATAAATAAATTTTTATTTATCACATAAATACATATACTTTACCTTGTACGTATTCCTACCTTTAAAAAAAAATTATACGCAAAATTTTTGATTTAATTATTTAGAAAATATCGGGTTATTACAAAACAAACATCATAATAGAGAGATATAAGCTCTCCAAGTTCATGTCAGGGTTGTTATTTATTTCTGGGTTGTCCTGAAATGAAGAACAGTTACAAGGTACCACTTCTGGTGCTTTATATCTTGGATTTCCAAGCTTGCTTTATGTGATTTTAGGGTTCAATCTTGTAGTAGGGATGTCAAGGAACATATATCACACAATAGTTCAGTCTAACAACATCACATGTGAAAGATCAAGGCTGGTTAAACCTTGTCAGAAATCTGTTCTTTATGAATTATGGGTTTTCCAGAAATTCATCCACAGAGTTGGTCAACCCTATTTTGACCAACATTATCTTTGATTTTGTGCAGGATCTAAGTGTTTTAATTGTTTGATTGTGTAGTCTACATGTCAGTCTACACAAAACAAACACTAACATGGCCTAACTATCAAACATCAGCAAGATCAAAGGCCTTAAAAATGGCTATCAGAGGTTTCTAGGTTTCTGGGTTGCCCAGAAACTCAATTTCCATGGTTGGTCAACCATGTTTGACCACTTATATCTTGAGATCTAGACATGGTATGGAGTTGATTCCACTTCCAGTCTACTCTCCTCATGGCATAAAACAAGTCTATAACACTAAACACACATAACATCTAACAGATTAAAATCTTGAGGACCTGACATATGGCTGTCAGACCTCATTTTAGGGTTCTAAGTCAGTTGATAAAAACTCCATTTTCTGGCATCTAGATGTTATAGATCTTTGATGTAACATCGTAGATCACTAAATAACATGATATAACATAAATCTAAACAATAAATCCTAACATTCACATAAATCTTAAAGATCTAGCAAAGCTTTAGGGTTTATACCTTGTATACTTTAATGCTTGATTTTTGATCTTAGAGACTGATCTTGGAAAGCTATGAAGTGATCATGGCTTTGTTTCTCACTCACTTTCACTCTCATATTTCGAATTTAGAGAGAGAGAAGAGGTTGGATAGTATGTTAAGTAAAGTAAGATTTTTTCTTACTTTAAATCTTATAATTTGATTTAATGTATCCAAGCCTTGCAAGGTGGCAAGGAAATCTGATATTTGTGAGATTTTAACACACATGGGATAATATCATGTAGTGAGTTACCAAGAGTTGGCAAATCTTTTACTTAAGTTTTAAGTAAAAGGAAACTTTGGTCATTTCGCACCTACTAAGGGTATTTTGGTAATTTCCCTTATAATTTGAAGGGAAAATTGGACATTTCATATATATCCCACATCTTTTAACACTTTAGTATTTATACTTAACATTTGAGCTCCTGATTTAGGGTTTACAAATTCCCAGTTAGGGTTTCAGATTCCCGAAACTGAAATTATAGTTTTTGAACAATTCGTTAGGGTTTCTAACCACTGATTAAGGTTTACTAACTTATAAACCACATTCTTAACATAACTTTAAGGTTTCCTAAAGTTACACTATCCTAATTAATCCTTGTTCCTAAACCACAATTCTATACACATATAACCACCATACTCAGATTCATATACACTTATGCACTTAACTTTGTAAGTCTTCACCAGAAATTTTGAAATACATAAAAATCCTTCACAAAAATCTTTAAATCCACAATATATCTAGTTTAGGTCTATTATTGAACCTTTAATCAATCAATTACAATTTTTAGTAATTGTATAAATTCTCGGGTTGTCACAGCCACACCATGGTTGTAAAGCAAGGTATCAATGTTCCAATTGAACACTTTTGCAGGAGTTTTTATGACTTCCCCAAAATAGATATACATCACCCATTCTGAGTCGCCAAATATATGGTATAGAAATCAAATACAAACTTAATTTATACAATACAACAAAACGTAACTGAGAGTTTTACACGAATATTGTCTTATAGACAAATTCCAAACTCAAATGGAGTCCTCATTATATTTATTATCACACTATTTCACAGAATAGTGAGGACTACTATAGCCACCATCTCGGACCATCACTCGGTTCACTGAATAGTCCCAACTATGTTCTCATTTCCTGGAGAGAACAATGAAAGCAATAAGGTGAGCTCAACTAGCCTGGTAAGAAATATTATGACTAAGATAATGCAGAATAAATTATAATTAGCCTTCAACAGTGTTAAACTAATAAGGAACAAGTTTAACTGCAGTAGAACAAGAAATCCATTAGAAGAGTCAAGTAGATTATGATATCTACTATCTTCTATGATTTAAAAAGTTTATCATCAATGTTATCGCTGAGACTCAGCTCAATAAATAATCCACATAACTGCATTATCCATGCACTACGGGCCAAGGATATTCATTAGTATCACATCCATGAATTATCCATGCACTACGAGCCAAGGATATTCGTGTTATCACCAATGGTCATGATCATGCAAACAACTGTCCATCAATGCATTACGGGCCAATGACGACTTTTACCACATCATTTATAACATTACAGGTCATGATTACACCGAATAATCCCTGGTCATAATCATACCAATCAATAGTTCATCAATGTACTAGGGGCCAAAGATGACTTTCATCACAATATAAGCATGATGATGATGACAATGATATAATAATTCAATTAAATTAGAACAATGATAAATTTTAAAGATTTTATAATTTAATTTATCCAGAATTCAAAAACGTCCAAATTGTCAACATGATACTGCTTTGTGGAGGAAAATTCAAGAATAATAATGTATCAAAAATGATTTGGATCGAAAAGAAACCAATTTTTGTCATGAATAGTAACCGAGTGAATAGTACCCCATAAATAATACTTTAGGAATAGTATCCCGTCAATAGTAATCCTACATGAAAAGATCAAAAATTATCAAGAATGATCAGAATAGTATTTCCATGAAAAGATACTTGATGAAGCAAAAATTTGAACGATATTCTACTAATTTTAAGGAGTATAGAAGCCAAAACTTAACAAAATGAGTTTAGAATTCGAAATCTGAAATGAAATAATAATACTTACATACTATAGAATATGGAAGAAAATATTATTTATTATGAATATTGAACAAAAATAATATCTCGTACCTTAAAAGGAGAGTACTTATGACTGGTAGGGCGGGAATATTCTTGAAGAAAACTTGAACTATTTTCTACACTCAAAGCTTTCTTAAACTCTAAAGAAATACGCTCAATATTATAGAAGAAGAATTTTCTAATTCTGGTGTGATTTTCAATTCTAAACTAAGCATCCTTTTTATAAGAGAATGGAAGGATACTATTTAGAAATAATCACAGACGCACAGTGCAGAATTTTCACGGGCGCCGAATTCGTTTGGGTGAAATTTTATGAGTTACTATGCAAACACTATGCAGATACTATGCATAATAAAATATAATATATTCTATTTTTCATAAAAAACAAAACTTATTATAATATATATAATGCCATCCTAATTCATTCTTCTCCCGTGACAGCCCCCACCCCATTATCATTCCCATCATTCCATGTAAAGACTGTGCGGGAGAATTCCCTGGATGGAATTGAGACCTCCTCAGATTACTTAACCGGATTTTACGCCTTGGCAAAGACCAAAACTCCACTTGAAATTAACACATTCCTAATATATCAAATAAGTAAAAGGAACTTTATCATATGACATATTTGGACCAGTTCCTCTCCAGCAAAGAAAAAAATGAATGAAAGCCCAAACAAAAATGATTATAAACAGCTAAAAATTTAAGCTTATCCAACATATCAAATATCTGCTTTTGCTTTTGCTCTTTTTGTGAGAATCATAGTGGAATTTCTCTATTAAGCTTTACTCACCATGTGCATTTTGTATCTTTTTTCTATTTGTTCTTCAAAAGGTTCTTCTATCCCCGTCATGTTTTTTTTAATCCTTACATGATTTAGATACATTGAAAGCTACCATAAATGAGAATTAGTGTATGCCACGAAGAATTAAAGGATACTGGTGAATGAGGATTAAAGGATACTGGTCAGGTCAGTGAATCTATTTCTGAGGTTTTCTCATTTACATTGTGCTCAGGGAGAAGGCTCTCCTTCTATGATGCCTCACAATGTTTTTTTAATTTTTCATCCCATTTTGGTAATTTAATGAATGCTTGGTGAATCATTAGACAAGTGTCTCTAAACTATCGTTTCAAATTAAGTCATTTAATTATCAGTAAAAGTTAGATTCTATAGCATGCACAAAGATACATATGTTTTATATGGAAAAAGGAAGGTATAAATCTAATCCAGTTGTAATTCTACAACTCAGTATCATAGAATAAAACCATATAAATAATATTTTCCATTTGAAAATGCATCCTTACAGCACCCAATCTCAGTCAATTAATGAAGCAATAAACATTAATTTACTTAAGTATCCAACATCCCCATAAGTCATGATTATAGCTTGAAAAATAAATGAATGCTGCCACCAAATGAAAAATAAAGAGAATAACAAAGTAACCAATAAAATTATTGTAACTGGAGACAAGAAATAATGAAATATATATTCATAGGTGATGCAAACACTCACATGTTCAATTATTTCCCTTTGTCCATGTAAGAGAGCAGACCTAATTAAAAAGTATATTCGCAATGTCAGACACATAAGAATTTCATCAATCATCATAACTGAGTTAGAAAAACATATGGTATAATGCAGGATGCCAGGGAGCCGCTTTGAGAGAGCTGTCATTATCGATATCTTCTTATCTGTACATTTATTATATCCCCATCAGCGATAGATTCAGCAGCACGGGCAATCAAGCTCATTCTTTTCATCCCATTGTCATCTCTGTCAGCTGAACATGGTTTATAATTGATATAGTTCTCCTGTAATTTATTGGAAAACAAAACAAAATAAAATGTCAAAAGGCATACATATTTTGACTTGGCATTATCACAAGTATCAAACAAGAACACCTTATAACCTTTTGATGGTAAAAGCAAGGGTGAGGGACAAAAACCAAAGTTAATGCATAAAGCAGCATTGTTAGAAGTGACAACTCCCCATTTGGGAGCAAGCTGCTCTATTTACATTAAATCCAGCATTATTTTCCATTTTCAAAAGTTTACCAGAGTTTGGATAGTAAAACATGAGAGGATATGACCAGTCTAACTTTTACAACTGATACCTGAATAAGAAGAGGGACCAAATCAGGATCACTCATGCTTAGGTCAATTCGTTCATCCATTCTTAACTTTGCCGCGTTAAACCCAAACAGTCTGCTTGAGCAAAAGGATAATCTTAATCAATTAATATGAATGATCCATAATATAAGTAAAACAAAGATAAAAATATTATAGTTTTATGAAAATTCTACTTAATCTATCTTCAGAATCCAAATTGGTACCGAATCTTGTGTTTGAGGCTCAGGGAGAAGGCTCTCCTTCGTTGGAGATATTGGTACCGAGGTAAAAACTAACATAATAGGAAGCAATATGATAAAGAGCTGCTAGAATAAGGCAAACACTGATTGGCCCAACTGTAATCAGTGCTTCATTAATTTAGGCTTTTAGTTTAGTGTGTGTCCATATTCAGTGCTTCATGATTTATTTTTATTTTTTTTAATATTATACAGTGCCTTCAGGCACGGGTTATCGTTAGTATATAAACATTGATGGGTTATCGTTAGTAACTTTCACACTAATCTTTTTTTAACCTAGGGCGATGGGTGTACGTAGGTGGAAGAAAGGATAAGTTACTGTGTTCAATCTTTAAAGTGCACGAATGCCTCCTAGACATGCATTTGTTGAACTTTTCTTTGTAACATAATTTTAACAAGAATCGAATTCTCGACCTCTATGCCAATAAAAATTAGTTATCGATGAACCAAGTGATCATTAATTCGGCAGCATGTAATCACTCACAACATTAATATTTGATTTATCTTAATGAATAAAGAAAAAGAAAGTTTCCATTTTGTTTGGTCTTCAAATTATAAAAAATAATATATATTACGATTTTATATGTCTGACTTTTTATTACAAGTTACATGAGTAAATTGAATTGATAATATTTTAACAATATATTTGATACAATAAACTAATTTTTTAATTTTATTTAATTATATATATTACTAATACGTCACAATCGTAATTTTATAATAGTCCAACTGCAAAACTTGTTGGGTGTCGCTAAAATTTAGTTAGATTGAATAAGAGTTTGAGTTTTACACCTTTGATTGTTGGAACTAAATGATTTGACTCAAACATAATGTTAGGCTTAACTTCATTTTCTTTTTCTTTCTTTTTTAAATTAAACAATGAATTTAACTTCTTATTAATTTATTTATTTTGAAACAGTTAAAAAACTGAAATATATTGAATTTTTATGTCTGTCATAAAAAGATTACAAAATAATGAAAAAATAAAAACATAATCCTTTAACAAACCACATTATGAAGATGAGTTAAAAATATAAATATACAAGGGGGAAAATGTATATACACAATTGTGTAGCACATATTCGCTTATGGTGACGGTTTTTTATACTATAGCGACTGTTCACCCGTCGCTAGCTATTCTGGTCTATGGCGACGTTTAACCGTCGTTATAACCCAAAAAAATTATCGTCATAGACGACTGTGTACTACACAGCTGTGTATATACATCTTACCAATCCTACGAAATAATACATTAGCATTTTTGACTTTTACGAAAGGTTGAATATTGAGTTAATATTAATTGAAAATCTAGAAGATGTGGGATAGGAATGAAGATGGAAGACTTTTATTTGAACTTTTTGTGAAATTAATTTTTAGTTTAAATTTTGGATTATGAACTCATTTTTTCTGTTAAGAATATTTTATTTGTTTACAATAACTAATGATCTTTAAGCTATGAAATTACACTAGATGATTTGTGTTGTGTTGTATTGTATTTGTTTACAATAACTAATGAATATTAATGTTGATTAAAAGTTACCTTTAAGCACTTTTTACCATGGATAAACTTAAAAGATCATATCAATCTATTAACTTCAAAACTTGATAATAATGATAACCCATTTTTCTTTTAAGCTACCTTTCCTTTGCGAATGTGATGAAATAAGATTACTAGCATGTAATAGAAGGAAACACTATGTCATCCTATTCTTTGAATTATTCTTACCATACTAACCATTTACAAATACAATCAAAATTAGGGAAATAATTAAATTTTTAATTATAATAATACTGATATATTTGCATGTATTTTTGATATTTCTACATAATCCCCTCACATGAGAAGAAAGTAGGTTCCACCTTAATGTGACAGGGACCATGTGAAAATTTTAAAAATTCATGTGAGTTTGTTTTTTAAGTTATTACTATACCAAGATTTACTCCTATTCTTTATATTACTCCTATTTCATGTGCTACATTTTTGATATAGGTTGTTAATGGAGTTTTTGTTCAAAAGAATCGAAAGAAAGAACACAAAGAGGCTTCATTGATTGGGTGAAAAACAAGAAAAAGAAAGAAGTAAAGAATGGAAAATGACTGTTTACATATTCTTATTGCCAAAGGATCCTTATACCCAGCAGTAGTAAATTAATATTCAATGTCTTCAATAGTTTATAAACTCAACTATCTTCAAAACAATAGTATTGAATGTATAGTAACAATAGTAACAGTAATAACAACTATCTTCCAACAGTTTGAAACCTCAACTATCTTCAAAAAAATAGTATTGAATGTATTTGTCTTTGCATCTTCATTTGTTCATGTTTAACTCATGTTTAATTTATTAAGTTTGCTCTTACAGGTTGATCTAAGTGATAGTAACAACATACATGTGCTCCTAATCAATTACATATGGATAAGGTAAGGCTACTGGTATTGTTAAAAAAATTCATTTTGATATTAGTTTGCATTTTTTGACTAATGTCTTATTTTGTACTTCCTAGGAGAATTCACATGTGAATCACTTGAACAACCCAAGTTTTATTCCATCTTCAACGAAAGGGAAACCAAAGCTTGGTTGTTCTATTGGAAAAGAAAATTGGAGCAATCAATCAGTATTTGTACAAATCATTGTTTATCTGTTGATAAAAATCGGTTAGAGCATTATACACTAAATTGTCACTGATATTTTTTTGTTCCTCACCCCTCAGTCTCTCTCACCCTTACCCTTCTCTCTCATGCACACATGAATTTTATTTTAAAAATTAATACTTTTTGGACATGATAACCTAATGCCTTATTTTGGTAAGAGCGATATACACTATATTGTCGGTGATATTTTTGAGTTCCTCACCCCTCACTCTCACGCTTACACATCTCTCTCACGCACACACGACTCTATTCTTACATGGATTTGATTTTGGACCTGCTAACATATTGTCCAAATTATGTAATGGTTTCTTTAGCCATTCTTACATATTATAGATT
The DNA here is from genome assembly GCA_020205615.1 of Panax quinquefolius. Classification (NCBI taxonomy): domain Eukaryota; kingdom Viridiplantae; phylum Streptophyta; class Magnoliopsida; order Apiales; family Araliaceae; genus Panax; species Panax quinquefolius. The sequence goes on along the minus strand of CM035173.1, from coordinate 71,059,984 downwards.
CTTATTTAATCTTTTTAATTTTTTTGTTCCTATCATACATTTAATTTATTCCACACATCACTTCCTATTTTAGACTCCAGCATCAAATTTTGCTTCCTCTAAAATTAAGGCCCAACGCGCCAGACGTGAATGAAATCGCATTGATAGTAGTACGTGCTCGCGACGTAAGCTATCACAGTGCGCACGTTGGGAAAGAGAGCGTTCTGGGAATTACACTCAACCTCTACCCAAAGACACCACCCAAGTCCAACTTCCTAACATGGTTACTGCAGTCCCCTCGCATTCGCCTACTCAGTTGTGCAATTTTGAGGTACATTTACTACTGTCATTTACTAACTATCTGCAACGCCAGAATGAATGTGTATTTCTGCGGGAAACACAAATTATTAGCAATCATAATGCACCTTCAACGTCGAAAGTATGTCACAAGCCCACTAATTGTCGAAAAAATGGAAAAGAAAATATGTCTACCTCTTTGGCAAGTTTTTTGATTAAGTTGTAATGTATTGTCTTTTTTCCCTGTTGGATAGTTGCATAGGAAAATACCGATGATTTACACTCCCCCACAACCGTTATGTCATGTTTTTCAAGACCTAACTCCATTGCACCGAGCCACTATAGCACACCTTCAACAAAAAAGGTCGCGGACAAATAATTTGGAATGCTATCTAACACCTACAATTACGTCTGACCCAGTTTTTATTCCAATTTACTTTGCTCTATTCTCACCTGTTCTGGTGCGACCTTTATCCTTGCCTCGAAATTTAGAGACAGACTTTTCTCAATATAAAATTGTCCCCGATGTAGAACCGCATTCTCATCAAACTAACGACAATGTCCTCATGACGTCGTCTCCTGTTCTGGCAGATCTAACATTGTATGTATATTCTACATAGTTTATTAGCTGCCTACTATTTTCTTACTTCTCATATTTGTGTACATATTATTTTTATTTGTAGATTCCCACCAGAACCCTTTAGCGATGTTGACTGTATGTTTAGTGATGACGAAATGAATATTATTGTCCTGTCAATAATGAGCGTCATTTTCTTGGGCCTATGAATATTCAGTGTCCTTATTGTTCATCCTTACATTGGCAGAATGAACAATTATCTCGCACAGGATTGTCTAATCCAAGATTCGGAACATGTTGGCTACAAGGCAAAATTAAGTTACCGGAACTCATTGCACCCCCACCTCCTATTTGTGTATTGTACGATAGCCATGATGGTCAAGCAAAATAATTTCGTCGGCATATTAGGGAGTACAATACAGCTAATGCTTTCACGAGCTTGGGTGCTAAGCTTGATGACAGATTACTCAACTTAAGAGGGCCAACATCATTCACTATCTATGGAGAATTATGACACCGTATCGGGTTATTGTTACCCCCGGATGGTCGCGCACCCATCTACTGTCAGTTGTACATATATGACCCAACCATTGCATTGAATATTTGGTGTGCGCAGAATAATAACTTATGTCGAGATGTCCTCCACACTATACAGAATTGTGTGTTGTCAGTGAATCATTTTGCTTCACAGTACAAACGTGCCCATGAAATACTAACTGAGTCAGAATCTTCAGATCATGATTTACGTGCTCACCTTCATTACACCTCATCAACTGATAGGCATCGGTACAATCTTCCAACCATTGGTGAAATAGCTGTGATTTTTCCTGGTAATGGTAGTGAGAGTAGTGGTATTCGGGATATTGTTCTGCACCTAAAAGGAGATAATAGAGCCCTGAGCCAGATCAATGAGTGTCATCCAGCATATTTACCATTACACTATGTACTTTTATTCCCTACTGGTGAACTTGGTTGGGAACCTGGTCTACGACAGTGGAACTCTGAACAAAATGATTTTGCAGTAAGAAGGATGACACAAATGCAATTTTACAGCTATCGTATGTTTCCACATCCCACCGAGTATTCGACGATTCTTAGAGGAGGAAAGTTATTTCAAGAGTTTATAGTAGATGCTTGGGCATCAACGGAGCAAAACAGGTTATCTTACATCAGACTCAATCAGGATAAGTTACGTCGTGAGGTTTATGAAAATTTGTGTGATGGCAGTGTTGATGAGTTGGGCCCCGATCAGATCGAACAACGCTTTGTTCTGCCTTCGTCCTTTACTGGGAGTGCACGTAACATGAGCCAGATTTTTCATGACTCTATGGCCATTACAAGGTACCACCAACACCCTGACATCTTTCTCACCATGACTGCCAACCCAAAATGGCCCGAAATAACAGCTGCCTTACTAGAACACCAAACCTCTTTGGATCGTCCAGACATAGTTGCCCGTGTATTTGAGTTAAAATGGCGTGCCCTGATGCATGAGGTAAAAAATGAACAGATTTTTTGTCGAAAAGTTGCTCATGTATTCACCATTGAGTTCCAAAAACGAGGGTTACCACATATGCATGATTTATTCTTTCTTCATGGCCCTGACAAGATTCAGACAACTACACAAGTGGATCGGTTAGTTAGTGCTTAATTCCCAGATCCATCCACTAATCCAACTCTGTACGAAACAATCAAGAGTTGTATGGTTCATGGTCCTTGTGGTTCTCGAAACCCTTATTCAACTTGCATAGTGAACGGTGCATGCCGGTTCCATTATCCAAAAGCCTTTGTAGATTCGACTACTATGGATGAACATGGATACCCTGTTTACCGTCGTCGCCGTAATGGTCAGTCTTACACCACCAGAGGGCATACATTTGATAATCGAGACGTCGTACCTTACAATCAACACCTATCAAGAAAGTTCAACTGTCATATAAATGTGGAGGTCTTTGTAGGAATGCGGTGCGGTAAATATATCCACAAGTACATTTACAAAGGTCATGACCGCACAACTATGGTTTTAGAGGGACCAGATGGAAACAATGAGATAAAGCAATACCTTGATGCAAGGTATATTGGAATGACATGAGAGAATTGCGTGGCGACTCTTCGGTTATCCTCTTCCTGAAAAAATTCCTTCGGTTGTACGGCTAGATCTACATTTACCTGGGATGCATCAAGTTCTTTACGATCCTACTAAAACACTTGAAACAATAAGACTTGGGTCTAGGAGTCAAATCACAACTCTGACTGGATTCTTTGACTGTTGTTCTTCAAATGATGTTGCACGTGTCTACACATACTATGAATTTCCCCAACATTTCGTTTGGAACAAAGGTCGGATGATTTGGATTCCGAGACAGAGTGGGTTTGTAATTGGCAGATTATACTTTGCTACGCCCAATTCTGGGGAGCGATTTTACCTTCGATTGCTATAACAGTTATCAAAGGACCGCATTCTTTTGACGGTCTACGCACGATCAACGGTGTGTTTCATGATAGTTTTAAATCAGCGTGTGTAGCTATGGGGCTCCTGGAAGATGATGCAGAGTGGGTACAATGCCTCCAGGAGGCTTCAACCATGAATACGGGATACCAGTTACGGAGACTATTCTGCATCATTCTGGTAAAATGCTCACCTATACATCCATGCACTCTATGGAATCAATTCTCTGTTTATATATGTGATGATCTTCGTCACAAGCTACAAACAACTTTTGGCATATACTATCCAACAGAGTCTCAAATCGAAGATTATGGTTTATATTTGATTGATCAGTTGCTACATGAATCTGGAAAAAAATTTGATGACTTCCCACCTATGCCACACCCTGTTCAAAATTGGAGTTCTGTTTCAGGTAATAGATTGTTGATCGATCATATGCAACTACGAAATGAAGCTAATCAACTAAATGACCTTTTGAATATTAATATTTTAAATAATGCTCAACGTACTGCTTATGATACTATCACTATCTCTGTTGCTGAAAATCTGGGCAAAATGTTTTTCCTCAGTGGAGATGCAGGAATTGGGAAAACCTTTTTGTACAACACCATCACCACTAAAATGCGCAGCGAGGGTCATATCGTCGTTACAGTTGCATCATCAAGAATTGCATTATTGTTGTTGTTAGGCGGTCGGACAGCTCATTCTATATTTTTCATTCCATTTGATATCATAGAAAGCTCGGTATGTGGTTTTAGCAAACAGTCACCGCATGGGGAATTATTTAGGGAGGCTCGCTTGATAATATGGTATGAAGTTCCCATGCAGCATCGACATGGTATTGAGGTAGTTGATCGTACACTTCGTGACGTCCGTGATGATTACAGACCATTCGGTGGTATCACGATTGTGCTTAGCGGGGATTTCCGTCAAATACTACCGGTGATACCTAAGGGTCGTCGAGAATAAATTTTTGGTGCATCTTTAAGACGTTCTGCAATGTGGGCGAGTGTGTGCGTATTGACTTTGAGCATAAACATGCGTCTGAATAGCAATCATCTTACAAATTATTCTCACTCATCCTTCTTGGAAGAGGTGGTGTATATTACAGATTATTCATTTAATTATTCCTTCTTCTACTGATATGTTTCACATCATACTTAGATTGGGATCAATACGCATGATACTGTGGAACTTCCTCCAACGATACACAAGTGTAGAACTATGCATGAACTAATTTCCAGAGTTTATCCACAACTATATGTGCTCAGTGTGGTAACCCCATCCTACTTAATCGAGCGCACAATTCTTTCTGCTCGGAATGATGATGTCTACACCATCAATGATGCTGCTCTACAAATTTATCCTAGCGAGAAGTATACCTACTTGGCAGCTGACAAGGTGTCAGATGGGGACGAACTCTGTCGTTCTACCACTAATCAATATCCAAGTGAGTTTCTAAATTCTCTAAACCCACTAATTTACCGCCTTTCAAGTTGGAGCTAAAGGTCGGGTGCCCCATCATATTGTTGAGGAATACAGCCCCGAAAGATGGACTCTGTAATGGGACCAGACTAATGGTTGACAAGTGCGCATCGCGGGTTATTGAGGCTAGAATTCTAACTGGTGACAAATCTTCGAATCAGTGTTTCATCCCGCGGATATCATTATCATCGTCATCCAAAGATTTACCATTTCAAATGACTAGACGCCAATTCCCAGTATGCTTAACATATGCTATGACAATCAATAAGTCGCATGAGACGATCGATCAAGTTTGTTGGTGTAGTCTGCTGCTTATCATATCGACCCACGGTCACCTGTATGTGGCCATGTCTAGGTGCACGTCGGCTGATCGCATTAGTGTCCTTCTCCCTCCTAATGGATCATCTACCATGACAAATATCGTATATCCGGAGGTGTTGTTGGACACGGTGTAAATATTACTACCTTTTTTAATGTTTTGCAACTTAGGTCAGGTAATTGGTTCATGACTTTTGTTACGTTCCAAGCAATCAACAAACTTCTTTCTTGGTAGAAAAATTGTTTTGTCAGATTCTTGATTTGAAATGCTCTTCATTTGTTAGTTTTAATGTATGATGTACCTTTAGTCAACTCCTTCAGTAATCTTGAAATTAGCATTTTTGATTAACATTTTCCCTATCCAATATCAAAATTCATATCAAAATCAAAACCCTCGAACTGGGATGTTTCTAATTCAAATTTACAATACCCTAATTTCAAAACTAATTGGCAGCACCTAATATTGTCATTTTGAGAGTGATTAAAAACTGAAAAGTACCTAATACACTAATTCGCTCTTAGACGCTTGGGAATGGAAAACAGTCTGCAAGTCCAATATTACGAGCTGTCGTAGTTATAGCTGCCGGAGATGAGAAGACGATGGCGTTATTAAATAATATTTTGAACATATTTATAGTAACTACTTGAGCCCGAATCAAGTCTCAAATTTACTGTTCCACGAGTATTATTGATATTAACCTTAAATTTTAAGGTCACATTGAGCCCAAGAGTAGCATTTAGTCCTTGAACATATTGAAACAACCTATCTTAACTTGAGCCATCTTAATTTACTGTTGAAATAAATATTCCTGGAACATAACTTATTTATACTCTTTTTGAAGTGCTTATTTGTGTATTTTTTTGGTGAGGGTGGTTTTTTTGTGCACTCATTGTCTTATAGTATAAAAGAGAAAACAAGAAATTGCGAGTTCTAGAAGTAAAGGAGAAATTATAACCTTATATGAATTATGTCTAAAACTGGAAAATGAACGCCAATGAATCATGATGGACTTTAAAAAAAATTAAGCTATTTACTTTCACATTGAGTTAAGTGAAAATTTGGATCACTTTCATAATTATAGATTGTTTTTTGGTATACATTTATTTTTGCAGATTAGTATTGTAGATTTCTTTTTCAAGGAAGTTTATTTTTTTCAAGCATAGCATTAGGTATAGATTGACTCCTAACAATCAGTAATAAATATAATGACTAGAAGAAATTGGTCGTTTTGATGTTACATCTCCATCTCCATCATGCTTTCTTTTCTATGATCAAAAGGAAAAATAATTTCTTTAATTATGTAAACTAATTAAAATGAGTGCTTGTGACTTTGTCTTAGGATCCAGAAATTCAAATAAAGGCTAAAGCTTTGAACTGAGTCTTAATGGAAAATAACACAGTCGAACATTCTCATTAATATCAGTTTATTCATAATTCTAAAAAAATTACTTCAGGTAGAGAAAATGGGAGAGAGAAACTTATGACAGTAGTCAAATTGAGTAGTTTGTGTATCATGTTTCTTTTGCTACTGCAGGGGTTTGCGATTTTTGACTAAAGAATGTCATGTTGCCAAGCTTTTCTCAAAGCATATGAAGGTTGAGGATCAGGTAGTGATATCTTTTCTCAAAACTTTTATTAGGACCAAGTACTAGAATAATATATAAGGTGAAGAGGTCTTTTAAAGCGTTGCGTTGTTCATAAAGTAAATATGTGTGTGCTCATTTATTTTTTAGATAATTTATGGTAAAGTAAGGGTTCTTATGTTTCAGATTTACAGTTATTTTATTTTGACTCGCATATTTCTATAATTTTTATATTTTAAATATTTTCAGGTATACATTGAAGGATACTTGGTGTAAGCTGTAAAGAATACTTTGTGTAAGCTGTAAAGTAATGGGTCTTATGCTCAAAATGTTGTTTATCTATTTTCTATATGTTTGTATATTTTTGGTTCCATCTTTTGTTAAGTTAACTAATTTTACATGGTTATGATGATTTTTGGGTATGGAATGATTGTTTTTTTGGTGGTTTGTATATGTATTGATGACTAGAAGTTTTTTAGACAGGTTTAAAATTTTTTGGATATCTATTTTTAAAGGAAACTCTGCCGAATTTTTTTGAAATTAGTACCGACTAGCTTGATGTTTTGGTGGTTGGATATGTATTGATGATTGAGTATGTATTAATTGTTGTGTTGGTATGTCTTTAGATAATGTAATATTTTTCATTACATCGTGTCTTTATGTTGTTATATGTACATCATGCACTAATATTAATCTAATCTAATTTCAAGATGGTTGTTATATGTACATGTTGCGTCTATATTTTGTGTCACTAGGAGATAATTCTCCTCTTAGTAGCATGTGTTTGTTAAGGAAGAGCAGTGCAAGTCTCAGATATCACATGTTGCCGAAAAATAACTCTCATTTCAATTCTTTTTGTTCATAATTTATTTTTACTTTTTTTGAGAATTATACGATTGCCTTGAGTACTCGGAGTTATCGCTACCAAATAGCTCGATGTTTTGGTGGTTATATATGTATTGATGATTGAGTTTGTATTAATTGTTGTGGTAGTATGTGTCTTTAGATAATGTAATATTTTTTAAATTTTAATTTAATTTTTAGATTATGCTAGTGTTCCTTGAGCACAGAGTTATAGCTAGTATATATATATAACAAAACTAAAATAACTGCTACCGACAGTTTTGAAAAATGGGTAAGTGGGAGTCAAAATAATAAGACAAATTTACAATAAATACTTCATAAAAATACTCTCAATATTTTTAACAACATTTATTCATCTATAATATAACTTGCAATATTATCAACCAGATCATTTCCAGGAAAGAGGGGCTTTTCGATAAGAATTTCTCCTTATTGGCGCGCAATTAGGTGACCTAACCCCTTTCCTCGATAGAACTTTCTAGACATTGTCAATAATGCAAATAATAATATGAATAACTTGTCATCTCAATTATTGATTTAATAATATAAAATATTGTAACAATAATTGAATCAAATAACGTGAGATACTATGCATCAATTATTATAGCAATAATTGAATAAAACTGAATGACTTCTCACGTAAGGATCAATAATCAATATCGTGTGCTACTTTGCAACCACGCGTATTACTGTACTTTTATCACCGAGTATTTCAATAATTAACGGTAAAACTTTCGCCGTTATTTTTAGAAAAAAAATATTTTTGTCATTTTCTAACTCTGACAATAATTCTGTTGTGGGGTCCACGAATGATTGTGCTGTTGTACGAATATTCCCTTTTAAAATGAATATTCCCTGACCAATCGAATATTTTATAATAACTTGCGTACTTTGCAAAATTTGTAAATATTACCCGTAACTATAACATTATATCAAATCCACACCATAATATTCAAAAATATATTTCGAGAAAATTAATCTTTATTCATGAAAGTTGTGGTCTTACAACCTCCCCTTCTTATGAAATTTCATTCTCGAAATTGTGGTACGTACCTGGTATGACGAAGAGTTGAGGATACCTTGATTTCATTTCAGATTCTAACTCCTAGGTCATTTCCTCAACATCTTAGTTTCTCCACAAAACTTTGACTTGAGGTATAACCTTGGAGCATAGAATATGTTCCTTCTTATCCAAGATTTTAATTGGTACCTTTTCATACATTAAATCTTCCGCTATCTCGTTTAGTTCTAACTGAATAATGTGGTTCGGGTCTTTCACATTTTTATGTAACATGGATATGTGAAAACGTTATGAACACGAGACATACTTGGCGGTAAAGCGAGTCTATAAGCCACAGTTCCTACTCGCTCGAGGATTTCAAATGGTCCAATGAATCGAGGATTGAGCTTTCCTCTCTTTCCAAATCTTGTAACTCCTTCCCATGGAGCAACACATAATAACACATGATCACCAACATTGTATTCCACGTCCCTTCGATGAGGATTAACATAACTCTTTTGTCGATCTTGTGAGGTTTTTATACATTATCGGATCATTTGAATCTTTTTTGTTGTCATGTGTACCAATTTCGGCCCCAACAACGTTGCTTCACCCACTTCATCCCAGCATATTAGAGAATGACACTTGCGTCCATACAACGCCTCGAATGGAGTCATGCCAATACTTGCTCGATAACTGTTGTTGTTAAAGAATTCCACTAATGGCAAGAACATGTCCCAAATTCCTTTGAAGTCAAGGACACCGAGTCTTAATAGATCTTTAAGAGTTTGAATAGTCCTCTCTGACTGTCCGTCCGTTTGAGAATGATATGCCGAACTGAATCGTAAATCCATGCCCATAGCTTTTTGCAAACTAACCCAAAATCTTGAAGTGAATCTTGGGTCTCGTTCAAAAAGTATGGATATTGGCATACGATGCAGTCTTACAATCTCATTTATGTATATACGAGAAAGACGTTCAAGTGAATAAGTTTCTCATAAAGGTAAGAAATGAGCAGACTTGGTTAATCTATGAACAATGACCCAAATTTCATCTATGCGTTGAGAAACCTTGGGAAGACTAGTAATGAAATCCATGGTAATGTGCTCTCACTTCCATTCTGGAATTTTAAGTGGTTGCAATGGACCTTTTGGCACTTGATGCTCTTCCTTGACTCGTTGACAAGTTAGAAACGTTGAGATAAACTCCGCTATCTCTCTCTTCATATTTCTCCACCAAAATGTATGTCAAAGATCGCGATACATTTTGGTACTCTCAAGATGGATTGCAAACGGTGTGTTGTGCGCCTCCATCATGATCTTATACTTTATATCAGGTTCATTAGGAACACAGAGTCTGGAGTTGACTCGAAGTATTCCTTCTTCATCGATTCTTGCTTCCAAAATAGCACCTTCTTGCACTTTCTTATTCATACGCATCAGCTCCAGGTCTGTAGCTTGAGCAACTTTAACTTTATCGATTAAAGTCGGTTCTACTCATATATTAGACATCATCACGTGGGTCCCTAGAGTCTTTAACACTATCTCCATCCTTTGCAAGTCATACAAAATGGGCCTTTGCGTTGACAATATCGCACTTGTACCCGCGTATGATCTTCTACTCAACACGTCAGCTACTACGTTTGCTTTTTTATAATGGTATTGAATGGTATGATCGTAATCTTTCAACAGCTTGAGCCAACACAATTACCACATGTTGAGTTCCTTTTTGGTAAAGAAATATTTGACGCTTTAATGATCTTTATAGATCTCCACTATCTCCTTATACAGGTAATGCCTCTAGATTTTAAGTGCGAAAACAACAGCTTCCAACTGTAGATAATGAGTAGGATAATTCCTTTCATATTCTTTGAGTTATCGTGAGGAATAGGCTATGAATTGCCCATGTTGCATGAGAACACATTCTAACCCTATGCTTGAAGCATTGTCGTAGATGAAAAATCCCTCTGAACCAGATGTTATTGTCAGAACAGGTGCTGAAATGAGTCTCCTCTTTTGTTCTTGAAAACTCTTCTCACATTCCTCACTCCAACCGAATTTTGTATCCTTTTGAGTCAGCTGAGTTAATGGAGTAGCAATTTGAGAAAATTCTTCCACGAATCTTCGATAATAACCAGCTAAGCCCAGAAAGCTACGTACTTCGGTCACTGACTTAGGTTGCTACCAGCTTTGTATTACTTCAATCTTCGCTGGGTCAACAGATGTTCCGTGATTTGATATCACGTGCTCAAGGAATGCTACTTCCTAAAGCCATAACTCGTATTTCTTCAACTTGGCATAGAACTTATTTTCATGAAGCTTTTGGAGTATCAGCCTCAAGTGTTGCTCATGATCTTCACGGCTTTTGGAGTATATGAGAATGTCATCAATAAAGATAACCACAAAATGATCCAAATATTCCTTGAATACTTGGTTTATCATATCCATGAAGGAAGCAAGAGCATTAGTCACTCTAAAATACATGACTAGGAATTCATAATGCCCGTATCGAGTTTTGAAAGCAATCTTTGGAATGTCATCAATTTTAATCTTTAACTGATGATATCCGGAACGAAGATCGATCTTTGAAAAGAATTTAGCGCCTTGCAACTGGTCAAACAGGTCATCAATGCGAGGCAACGGGTACCTATTTTTGATGGTGACATGATTCAACTCCCGATAATCAATACAAAGTCGTATACTTCCATATTTCTTCTTCACGAATAGAATAGGACCACCCCAAGGAGACATACTAGGACGAATCAAACCGATGTCTAACAATTCCTGTAGTTGGGTCTTTAACTCCTGAAATTCAATAGGAGCCATTCAAAATGCGGCTTTAGAAATGGGTTTTGTACCGGTTTCAAGGTCAATACCAAACTTGATTTCATGCTCCGGGGGTAGGCCAGGAAGTTCTTCAGGGAATATATCAGGAAATTTATTAACAATAGAAATATCATTCAAATATAATGTATTTGTGTTTAAATCCTTGACATGGGCTAAGAAAGCTTGACGTCCATTTTTCAATAAACGAATGACTTTATGGCTTTATATGACAGTGGTTAACTTTAGTGGTTTGGTTTCTTGAATTTGCATGATAGGTTGGTTAGGAATATGAAAGCTAATAACCTTACAAAAATAATTAATTTTAGCATTATGAGTAGTTAACTAATCAATTCCTATAATCACATCGAATGCAAGTATTTTCAAAGAGATAAGATTGACAGGTAACGTGCAGTTGCCAATTTAAATCAAATAAGACTTATAAATAGTGGATGTAATGAAGGTTTCTCCCAACGGAGTTTCAACAGATAAGTCAAAGTCTAATTTCTTTAGAGTTAAATTTAAACGTTTAGCGCAAGTAAGAGAAATAAAAGAATGGGTAGAACCGATATCAAATAAGGTATAGACTTCACAAGATTTTATGATTAGCTTACCCGTGATAACCTCTTTTTGGTTCCTCGCTTTTTGGGAGGTCGTGACAAATGCTCTCCCTTGAACTACCGTCTTTGACTTGTCTGGGACGGCATTTTGTGTCACCATCCCAACTAGACTTGGCTTCATTGCACGACAAAATCGAGCTAGGTGAACCTCTCTTCTGTAATTATAACATGTTTTGGACTGCGTCATGTAGTTTGGACTGATGTGTCCCTCATCTCCGCATTTGAAGCATACGATTGGTGGTCGTTCTCCTTCCTTAACAATGGGTGTTGGTGCTGACGTCTTTCAATCATTGTTGAATCTCCTCTTCTTAAAATTTCCACATCTATTAACTTGGCCATGATTACCACCGAAGTGGTTATCATTTTTGGCATGTTGATTCCTTCCACGTTTGTTGTCACCGCTTCGATGAGTGCTACAATTGGTATTATCATTTTTTCGGTTGCTCTCTCGTGGTTGGGTTGACTCATTATCGCACTCCAATAACTGAGCCCTATTTACAACATCTGAATACTAGTATAGTTTGTGAGAAATAAGGTATTGACGTATTTTGGGTTTCAAACCTCGCAGAAATATTCGCATCATTCTCTCCTCATTATTAATCAAATGGGATGCAAACCGGGACAACTCAGTAAACTTAGCCTCGTATTATGACACGGTCATATTGTTTTTCTCCAACTTGATGAATTTCACCTCCTTTATGTGACGAATACTTTCGGGAAAGTACTTGTTATTGTAAAGTTCTTAGAACTTATCCCAAGATATCTTTAGTGCGCTAGCCTGGGTACATTTTACAGATTCCCACCAATAATCTACTTATCCTCGCAACATGAAGGTGACAAAGGGAACCTTTTGCTCATCGGAGCATCCCAAGACATCAAATATCTTGGTGATCTTCTTTATCCATATCTATGCCTTAAGTGGTTCTAGATTTCCCAAAAACTCTGGTGGTCCCAACTCCTTTAACTGCTTAGCGGTGACCATCCGGGAGTTGCCAATGTTTCCACCTGCATTTTGGATAGGAGTCTATCTTGCCTGATATTGCATGAATTGCATAAAGCCTCTGAACATTCCATCGTTCATCATTTGGTCAGTGTTGTTGTTTGCATGAGGATTATTTCCTTCCCGATGCACGTTATCCTGGTTATTGATCATCGGTGACTCAACAGTCTCATGTGCTCCATTGCTTATCTTAAAATTTTCGGATGTCTTTTTCAAACACTGCCACAAATCAAGGTTTAATTGACATGCCACATATTATCCCTATATTCCGAACGACCAATTAAATAACAAATAAACTTAGGTAGGCCATACTAGCGAAGGATTTACCTGTCTCTCCCTTCCTAGTTCTAGTCTAACATCTCAGCTAGGGATCATATCCCTAAGCTTTGATACCAACTGTGATGTCCCCAAAATAGGTATACATCATCCATTCTAAGTCGCCAAATACATGGTACAAAAATCAAATACAAACTTAATTTATAAAATATGACAAAATGTATCTGCGAGTTTTACACGAATATTATCTTCTAAATAATATCCAAACTCAAATAGAGTCCTCATTACATTTATTATCACACTTTCATAGAATAGTGAGGACTACTATAGCCACCATCTCAGACCATCACTCCGTTCACCGACTAGTCCAGGCTACGTTCTCATTTTCTGAAGAGAACAATGACAGCAAAAGGGTGAGCTCAACTAGCCCAGTAAGAAATATTATAACTAAGATAATGCAGAATAAATTATCGTTAGCCTTCAACAGTGTTAAACTAATAAATAACAAGTTTAACTGCAGCGGAACAAGCAATCTATTAGAAGAGTCAAGTAGAGCATGATATTTACTATCTTCTATGATATAAAATTTTTATCATTAATGTTATCGCTAAGACTCAGCTCAATAAATAATCCACATCACTGAATTATCCATGCACTACAGGTCAAGGACATTCATTAGTATCACATCCATGAATTAGCCATGCACTACAGACCAAGGATATTCGTGTTATCACCAATGGTCATGATCATGCCAACAAATGTCCATCAATGTATTACGAGCCAATGAGGACTCTTACCCCATCATTTGTAATATTACAGGTCATGATTACATCGAGTAATCCCTGGTCATATTCATACCTATCAATAGTCCATCTTTGCACTATGGGCCAAAGATAACTTTCATCACAATATAAGCATGATGATGATGACAATGATATAAGAATTCAATAAAATAAGAGCATGGATAAATTTTAAGGATTTTATAATTTAATTTATTTGGAATTCAAAAATGTCCAAATTGTCAACATGATACAGCTTTGTGGAGTAAAATTCAAGAATAATATTATATCAAAAGTGATTTGGATCGAAAAGAAATCAAAATTTGTCATGAATAGTACCCCAGGTGAATAGTAATCGAGTGAATAGTACCCCATAAATAATACTTCAAGAATAGTACCCCGTGAATAGTAACCCAACATGAAAAGATCAAAAATTATCAAAAATGCTCAGAATAATATTTTCATGAAAAGATACTAGATTAAGCAAAAATTTCAAGGATATTCTACTAATTTCAAGGAGTATAAAAGCCAAAACTTAACAAAATGAGTGTAGAATTCGGAATATGAAATGAAATAATATTACTCACATTGTACAGAGTATGGAAGAAAATATTATTTCTTACGAATATTGAACAAAAATAATGTAAGACCCCAAAATTTTTAAATAAAAAGGAATTTCCTTTATTTATTATTTTGAAATAGTAAGGGTTGATTTGATTAATGTGGATAGTTAAGGGTTAAATATGCAAATATTTCAAAATAAGCAAGTGGTTATAAAATATTCATTATCGTCGGGGAATATTCGTTTGGTCGTGGAATATTAAATGCTTGTCGGGAGAATATTAAATTTAAATGCAAAATAACCATGTGTGGGCCCCATAACGGAAAGTGCTTGGATGAAGAAAGCGACAAATATAAGTTGTTTTTAAATAACGGCGTAGTTATTACAGCTATTATCTTGTTGGAATACCGATTGGTTAAAACACACTAATACTGGCGTTGTTGAGCAGTAGCACACAGTATTGCACCAATTATTGATTCTTACGTAAGAAGGCACTACTCAATAATGGTTACGATAATTCTTATTCAATTATTTTATTGAGTTAATAATTCTTTGCGTTGATATTTTATATTGTTGTTGTTTTGATAATTGTCATTACACGATTATCTTTCATTATCGAAAGCAATAATTCATATTATCTGAATAATATTATTAGATAACATTATTGGCAATGTCTAGAAAGTTACATCTAAGGAGAGGTTTGGTCACCTAATTGCGCATGATGAAGAAATTCTTATTGGAAAGCCCCTCTTTCTTGAGGAAGCTGCTGGTTGTCAATATTGTGATTACTGTAATATTATTTGTGAATAATTAATTATTGATTCATATGATGAGGAAAATATTGATTTTATGTGGATATAGATGGAGAAAATTTTTAAAATGACAATTGTTGAAAATTAATATTTTATCTTTTACGATAAAATAATTCATTTAAATATATTATTTTAATAATATATTAACGGTGATATTTTACAACGAATGTGGGATATATGAGTATACGAGGAGGAAGAGTATTTTTGTTGCAATAAATGTTTAAAACATGTTAAACATGTCGATTGGACCCCATTTATTATTTGAAATTTGATTATAACTTTGTAAAATCTCCGTTTATGGATTTCGGTCAATTTCTATTTGGAATTTGGAAAAACTTTCTTCTGCAAAGTTGTAGAGAATTGAATTTCCTATAAAAACTCGCGAGATTCGAATTTTCTGATGAAAGGGCTATTTATTATGAATTATTGAAGTTAGAAAGCTCAAAATAATTGATTTTGGAAGTTTAAAATATTTAAAATAGGAAAAACGTTTTGGAATTTAGGTGGCCTCATTTAACATGTGTAGGAGCTGAATTCAGTTGGCAAGTAAAAGGTATGAGGTTTTGGAAAATAAATATTAATATTATATTAAATTTTACGCTTTGGTGTTCTAAGCAATTTCCTATAAATAGGTGCTTGGGTTAGAATTGAAAATCACACCGTAAACTGAAGTTTTCTCTTCATATTATCGAGCGTATTCTTGTGAGTATTTTAAGTATACTTTGAGTATTGCTATACGGTGCAAGTCCAAGTCATAGCTTTTATATCAAGGTGTTTCAATTTAGAAGCACCGATCTTTCGAGGTAAGGGATATTATTTTTTTGTAATTATTTCTTCAATATCATTATCTTTGAAATGTTGATCTGAAGTTTTATCAAATTTGGAACTTTTTCATGTCGGGGTTACTATTCATGGGTTACTATTCATGAGTTACTATTCACGAATTACTATTCAGCGGAGTTCTTATTCACGAGTTCTTATTCACGAGTACTATTCATGAAGCGTGAAGATGTTTTTGTGGAATTTCTATCTTTTGGTGTCTGAGTTACTATTCACGATATCGGCACTATTCACGATATCTGACACTATTCACGTATACTGGTACTATTCAATAGAAAAATAAAATTTCTTCTTTTTGTCCAAAATATCTATTCGGATACTAGCTTTGATTGTATCCATGTTTTGATCATTCTTGAATTTTACACCACTATGATTATTTTTGAGGTATTTTGGGCGTGGATAAAACCAAGTATGAATCCTTAATCCTTAATCCTTGTCATTTTGTTTCAACTTTGGATTCGTTTCTTTAAAAATATTTTTCATCATCCTCGGTCTTAAATGATGATATTATTGAATATCTTTGGCTGTAGTGCAAAGATGAATGATTTGAAGAATATCTTTGGGCTGTAGTGCAAAGATGAGCAGTGTTGAGATGAACATGATGGATTGATTAATATCTTTGGCTCAGAAAGTGCAAAGATGAATAGGTGTTGAGATGAACATGACCGATTGATTAATATCTTTGGCCTGTAGTAGACAAAGATGAGCAGTGTTTAAATGAAACATGACCCGGTGATGAATATCTTTGGCTCAGAGTGCAAAGATGAATATTTGATTCGGATGTATATTGATTGATGTTACAAGGATAAAAGATAGAGCGATGAACTTTTAAATTCATACATAGAAGATAGTAGTTTGCATTCTCTACTTAACTCTTCTAATGAATTATTATTTCATTGCGAATATTGATCCGAAACTTGTTGTCTATTGTATTCTATCGATTTTTCCTGTTGAAGACTAACGATAATTTGTTGTATATTATCTTAGTCATAATATTCTTTCTTGAGCTAGTTGAGGTCACCCTTTTCCTTGTTGTTCCATTTTTCTTCTCGGGAGGCGAGAATGTATGCGAGTACTAGTCGGGGTATGGAATGAAGGTTCTAGAGAGAGTTGTTTAGTAGTCCTCACCATTTTGTAAAATAATGAATCAATAATTATGATGGGGATTTATTTGCATGTGGATATTGTCTAGAAGACAATATTATATTTAAACTCATTAATATATATTGTCGTATTTCACACGACATTTGTATTATTGAAGTTGTAGTTGCTTTTTGTACCATGTATTTGGCGACTCAGAATGGGTGTTGTGTATACCTATTTTGGGGCGTCACGGTTGGTATCGAGCTTAGGGATATGATCTCCAGCGGAGATCGGGGAATAGAACTAGGAGGGAGACGAGTAAATCCTTCGCTAAAGTGTGTCCTACCTAAGCTTATTTGTTGGTTGAGTCATATTATAGGGGTATTATGTGATATATTGATTTATTTAATTAACCCTTGTTTTATGATAGTTTTAAGAATGGTCATTTCGAGAAGCGTTAACAATGGAGTGAATGAGATCGTGGAGACACCTCTAATCGCCAACCGAGGATAATGTGATGTCGGTGAAGAAGGAATTAGAGATATCCATGTGGTGAGTGAAGAATTGATAGTTGCACCCGAGATAATCGCAGAGGTAACGGTGAGAGTGAGGAAGAAGAGAAGAAGAGGTACACGAAGAGAGTTTATTAGAGGTATTTTATGATCAAAATATAAAATTGCAAAATCGTATTCATGAGTTCAAGAGCGGGCTAAAGAATTGCGAAAATCGTGGAGCAAAAGGATGCAACGATTCAAGCTTGTGTTACCCGACACGTGATGCTTGAGCGAAGCACTCTTGACGAGTATAAGATGATAAAGCTGGAATCTGAAATTTGAAAGAAGAAATAATCGAACGAGTGAGAATGAGTGATGCATGGGTAAAAGTCGCACGCACGACACGTTGATATTATGGAAAGAGATGTCCAATCTAAAAAGAGAAGATTTAACGATGACGGAAACGCGTCGGCGAACATCGGCACCATCAACAAATTCTAGGGGGAAGAGAATGATCGCGCGGTTAGATGCTACTGAGATGTGGAGAGGAGGGACATATAAGGTCAAACTGTTCAAAGCCTTCCAAGGTATGCTATAATTGTGGAAAAGAAGGTCATATCGCTCGAGATTGTACGATATCGAAACCCAGTCCAGCGAGAACGGTGACTCAAAAGACTGTCCCAGAAAAGTCAAAGTCAACGGTTCTTGGAAGAGCGTTTGTCGTGACCGGTCAAAAATACGAGGAACCCGAACGAAGTTAGCACGGGTTAGTTAATTATAAATTCTTGCGAAGTTTATACCTTACTAGATGGGTTCTACCCATTCTTTTATCTCTCTTGCTTGCTTTCAGCGTTTGAACTTGACTACGGAGAAATTAGACTTTGACCTATTTATGGAGAATCCGTTAGGAGAAACTTTCATTACATCATTGTTTAGAAATCTTGTTTGATTGAGGTTGGCACTATCACATTACCTATTAACCTTATTTCTATAGAGATATTTGCTTTTGATGTGATTTTAAGGTTAACTACTCATCATGCCAAATTGATTGCTTTTGTAAGGTTGTTAGTTTTCATATTCCTAAGCAACTTTGTTATTCAATTCAAGCAATCAAACCATTGTAGTCAAACATTTTCATATCAAACCATGAAGTCATTCGTTTATTACGGATGTCAAGTTTTCTTAGTCCATGTTATGGATTTGAATAAAGACACGTCGATTTGAATAATATTCTGTTGTTATTGATTTTTTTCTGACGTATTTCTGAAGAATTTCTTGGCTTACTCCCAAAGCTTCGATATTAAATTTTGTATCGACTTTGAACCCCAGACAAAACTCATTTCTAAAATCTCATATCGAATGGCTCTATTGAACTTCGTGGAGTTAAAAATTCAACTATAAATTTGGTACACGAGCCTTTATCTTGTGACTTCCTTTGTGGAATTCACCTAAGCGAACTCTCTGTAGGGGACGTCATATTAGATGCGATAGTAAAGCGATAGGTGTCATTGTGACGTCTTATCCAAGATTGGGATATGAGTCGCGGTTGAGAGCAACCTAAATCGATTATCGAAGGCGTAGCTTTCTAGGCTTAGTTGGTTATTATCGGAGATTCGTTGAAGGATATTCTCGAATCGCTATTCCATTAACGTGGTGACTCGTAGAGATACAAAATTCGAATGGAGCAAGGAATGTGGGAAGAGCTTGAAGAATTCAAGAGGAGACTCATTTAAACACATGTTACGATCATGCCATCCGAAAAGCGAGCGTGGTGGTAGGCGACGCGTTGAGTAGAAGATTATATGCGAGGAGCGAGTGCGATGATGTCAAGTATCGCATAGAGCTAACTTTAATAGAAAAGTTAAGGTTGCTCAAGCCCAGACCCGAGGTGATCGTATGAAGAAGAAAGTACAAGAAGGAGCTATTAGGGCGAGAATTGATACTTGAGTCAACTCCGAACTTTGCATTCCTAATGATTTTGATTTGAAGCATAGAATCATGATGGAGGCACACAACACATTGTTTGCAATCCATCTGGGAGTACCAAAATGTATTATGATCTTCAACATACATTTTGGTGGAGCAATATGAGAGAGAGATCGCGTAATTTATCTCGAGATGTTTAACTTGTCAGCGTGTAAAGGCGGAGCATCTTGTACCTAAGGGTCCGTTGCAACCACTTGAGATTCCGGAATGGAAGTGGGAACACATTACCACAATTTCATTACTAATCTTCCCAAGGTTTCTCAAGGCATAGATGCGATTTGGGTTATTGTTGATAGATTAACCAAGTCTACTCATTTCTTACCGCGTCGAGAAACTTATTCCTTGAGCGTCTTTCTCGTATATGTACGTAAATGAGATTGTGAGATTGCATGGCATGCCGGTATCCATAGTTTTAGATCGTGACCCAAGATTCACTTCATGATTTTGGGTTGGTTTGTAGAAAGCTATGGGCGCGAATTTATGATTGATTTGGCATACCATCCTCAAGCGGATGGGCAATCGAAAGGACTACTCAAACTCTTGAAGATATATTAAAACTACGTGTCCTAGATTTCAAAGGAAGTTGGGATAAGCACTTGCCATTGGTGGAATTCTCATACAACAATAGTTATTAAACAAATATAGGCATGGTTCCATTTGAAGCATTATATGGCCGAAAATGTCGTTCTCAATATGTTGGGATGAGGTGGGTGAAGCAACATTGTTGGGACCCGAGTTAGTACGATATGACTCACCGAAAAGATCCAAATGATTCGACAACGATACAAAGCGGCACAAGATCGACAAAAGAGTTATGCGAGATCTTCATCGAAAGGACGTGGAATTTAATGTGGGGATCATGTATTGTTGCGAGTTGCTCCATGGAAGGGAGTTACAAGATTTGGGGAGAGAGGAAAGCTCAATCCATGATTTATTGGTCCATTTCAAATTCTTGACCGAAGTAGGAAATGTAGCCTATAGACATGTTACCTCCAAGTATGTCTCGTGTTCATAATGTGTTTCACATATCGTACTTCGTAAATATGTGAAAGACCGAACCACGTTATTGAGTTAGAACAAAGCGAGATAGCCAGAAGACTTAACGTGCGAGGAGGTACTGTCAAGATCTTGGATAGGAAAGAACATGTCCTATGTCTTAGAGGTTATACCACAAGTTAAAGTTTTGTGGAGGAATCATGCTATAGAGAAATGACACAGGAATTGGAAAGCGTAAATGAAAGCGAGGTATCCTCACCTTTTGAAACACACCTGTACGTCACGTCGATTTCGAGGATGAAATTTCATAAGGAGGGAGGTTGTAAGACCCGAAATTTTTAAATAAAAGGAATTTCCTTTATTTATTATTTTGAAATAGTAAGGGTTGATTTGATTAATGTGGATAGTTAAGGGTTAAATATGCAAATATTTCAAAATAAGCAAGTGGTTATAAAATATTCATTATAAATGGGGAATATTCGTTTGGTCGTGGAATATTACGTCTTTGTAGGGAATATTAAATGCGACCAGTAGCGACCATGTGTGGGCCCCATAACGGAAAATGATTGGATGAAGAAAGCGATAAATATAAGTTATTTTTAAATAACAGGCGTAGTTATTACAGATTATCTTTGTTGGAATACCCGGTGGTTAAAACACACTAATAATGTCTGGCGTTGTTGAGCAGTAGCTTTGCGGTATTGCACCAATTATTGATTCTTACGTGAAAAGGCACTACTCAATAATGGTTATAGTAATTCTTTATTGAGTATTTTATTGAGTTAATAATTCTTTGCGTTGATATTTTATATT
Organism: Panax quinquefolius; assembly: GCA_020205615.1. Taxonomy (NCBI): domain Eukaryota; kingdom Viridiplantae; phylum Streptophyta; class Magnoliopsida; order Apiales; family Araliaceae; genus Panax; species Panax quinquefolius. The sequence goes on along the minus strand of CM035173.1, from coordinate 71,038,348 downwards.
CTTTGTTGTTTGATAATTGTCATTTACAAGTATCTTTCATTATCGAAGCAATAATTCATATTATCTGAATAATATTATTAGATAACATTATTGGCAATGTCTAGAAAGTTACATAAGGAGAGGTTTGGTCACCTAATTGCGCGCCAAAGATGAAGAAATTCTTATTCGAAAGCCCCTCTTTCAGGAGGCGCTGCTGGTTGTCGATATTGTGATTACGTAATATTATTTGTGAATAATTAATTATTGATTCATATGATGAGGAAAATATTGATTTTATGTGGATATAGATGGAGAAAATTTTAAAATGACAATTGTTGAAAATTAATATTTTATCTTTTTACGATAAAATAATTCATTTAAATATATTATTTTAATAATATATTAACGGTGATATTTTTACAACGAATGTGGGATATATGAGTATATGAGGAGGAAGAGTATTTTTGTTGCAATAAATGTTTAAAACATGTTAAACATGTCGGTGGACCCCATTTATTGAGTGAAATTTGATTATAGCTTGTAAAATCGTCCGTTTGTGGATTTTGGTCAATTTCTATTTGGAATTTGGAAAAACTTTCTTCTGTAAAGTTGTAGAGAATTGAATTTCCTATAAAAACTCGCGAGATTCGAATTTTCTGATGAAAGGGCTATTTATTATGAATTATTGAAGTTCGAAGTTCAAAATAATTGATTTTGGAAGTTTAAAATATTTAAAATAGGAAAACGTTTTTGGAATGTTAGGTGGCCTCATTTAACATGTGTAGGAGCTGAATTCAGTTGGCAAGTGTGCGTATGAGGTTTTGGAAAATAAATATTAATATTATATTAAATTTTTACGCTTTGGTGTTCTAAGCAATTTCTATAAATAGGGTGCTTAGGTTAGAATTGAAAATCACACGAAGCTGAAGTTTTCTCTTCATATTATCGAAGCGTATTCTTGTGAGTATTTTGAGTATACTTTGAGTATTGCTATACGGTGCAAGTCCAAGTCATAGCCTATATCCTGTGTTTTAAATTAAATCTTGATCTTTCGAGGTAAGGGATATTATTTTTTTGTAATTATTTCTTCAATATCATTATCTTTGAAATGTTGATCTGAAGTTTTATCAAATTTGGAACTTTTCATATGGGGTTACTATTCATGGGTTACTATTCATGAGTTACTATTCACGAGTTACTATTCATAAGTTCTTATTCACGAGTTATTTATTCACTTAGTACTATTCATGAAGCGTGAAGATGTTTTTGTGGAATTTCTATCTTTTGGTGCCGGGAGTTACTATTCACGTATACGGCACTATTCACGATATCTGACACTATTCACGATATCAGACTATTCAATTAGAAAAATAAAATTTCTTATTTTTGTCCAAAATATCTATTCGGATACTAGCTTTGATTGTATCCATGTTTTGATCATTCTTGAATTTTACACCACTATGATTATTTTTGAGGTATTTTTTGGGCGTGGATAAAACCAAGTATGAATCCTTAATCCTTAATCCTTGTCATTTTGTTTCTTTGGATTCGTTTCTTTAAAATATTTTTCATCATCCTCGGTCTTAAATGATGATATTATTGAATATCTTTGGCTGTGGTCAAAGATGAATGATTTCTGAAGAATATCTTTGGCTGTAGTGCAAAGATGAGCAGTGTTGAGATGAACATGACCGATTGATTAATATCTTTGGCACTGTAGTGCAAAGATGAGCAGTGTTGAGATGAACATGACCGATTGATTAATATCTTTGGCCAGTAGTGCAAAAGATGAGCAGTGTTTAAATGAATACGACTAATGATGAATATCTTTGGCTGTAGAGTGCAAAGATGAATATTTGATTCGGATGTATATTGATTGATGTTACAGGATAAAAGATAGAGCGATGAACTTTTAAATTCATACATAGAAGATAGTAGTTTGCATTCTCTACTTAACTCTTCTAATGAATTATTATTTCATTATGAATATTGATCCGAAACTTGTTGTCTCATTGTATTCTATCAGATTTTTCCTGTTGAAGACTAACGATAATTTGTTATATATTATCTTAGTCATAATATTCTTTCTTGAGCTAGTTGAGCTCACCCTTTTCCTTGTTGTTCCATTTTTTCTTCTCGGGAGGCGAGAATGTAGCGAGTAGTACTAGTGGGGTATGGAATGAAGGTTCAGAGAGAGTTGTTTAGTAGTCCTCACCATTTTTGTAAAATAATGAATCAATAATTATGATGGGGATTTATTTGCATGTGGATATTGTCTAGAAGACAATATTATATTTAAACTCACAGTATATATTGTCGTATTTCACACGACATTTGTATTATTGAAGTTGTAGTTTGCTTTTTGTACCATGTATTTGGCGACTCAGAATGGGTGTTGTGTATACCTATTTTGGGGGCGTCACAAATAATATCCCTTACCTTAAAAAGATAGTACTTCTGACTGGTAGGGCGGGACATTCTTGAAGAAACTTGAACTATTTTTTACACTCCAAGCTTCCTTAAACTCTAAAGAAATACGCTCAATATTATAGAAGAAGAATTTTCTAATTCTGGTGTGATTTTCAATTCTAAACTAAGCATCATATTTATAGGAGAATGAAAGGATACTATTTAGAAATAATCACGGACGCACAATGCAGAATTTTCACGGGCGCCGCATTCGTTTGGGTGAAATTTTATGAGTTACTATGCAAACACTATGCAGACATTATGCATGCACTATGCATAATAAAATATAATATATTCTATTTTTCATAAAAATTAAAACTTATAATATATATATATATATATATATATAACAAAACTGAAATAACATCTACCGACAGTTTTGAAAAATAGGCAAGTGGGGTTCCAAATAATAAGCCAAATTTACAGCACATACTTCATAAAAATCCTCTCAATATTTTTAACAACATTTATTCATCAATAATATAACTTGCAATATTAACAACCAGATCATTCCTAGGAAAGAGGTGGCTTTTTGATAAGGATTTCTCTATATTAGCGCGCAATTTGGTGACCAAAGCCTTTTCCTCGACAGAACTTTCTAGACATTCACTACAAGAAATTTTACCTATAGCAATGAGCTTTAGCGATGATCAGTTCAGAACCTTAGCAATAGGATATCTATAGTGATGGTCATGAGCTGACCGTTAGTATAGAGAGAAAAAATAACTCTATTATTAGGGTCACCTCTTGGCTGACGCAATAAAAGGGAAAAATAGGCTTATACCGAGGCCTTTTATTTGGCCATAGGTAATGAAAGCATCAAGCTCCCTCTTAAATAAAATTATCTGCCAAAATCTCCCTCCATTATTTTCACTCTCCCAAAATCTCTCATACTTAGACCCTAAATTTGCATCGTCATCGCAGACCTAAATCCCAATTAGAAGAATAATTCTCTCGCATACCCTTCCCTAAATCTCTTATACCCAACATCTAAATCTCAATCTTCATCGCAAACCTAAATCCATATTTCATTTAGTTTCACTTTGGCTCTAGTTCTTACACCCTCCCTCTCTAGTTTATTCATATTGTGTTCTATCATGACGCTTAATCATGCAACGGAATTACGTCAAATCAATCGCTTATTCAGTTTCAGCACACTGATGTTTCTTGGGAGATTCAATTTTAGTTTATTTAGGTTTTCAATTTCTAAATTGAGTTCTTCGCCACTCAGATTCTCAACCTAAAGGTTACTAATTTTGTAAGTGCATGTCATTTATTTTGAAATATATGGGTATCAAGTTTCTTTAATCAAATGTTGTATGTATAGAGATATCAATTGATTTTAATTTAAACTTGATGTTAGTTTATTTAATTAGTGGATCAAAGTAATTACTTAAATTGTACTCTGTAAATTACTACCTACTAGTTTATCTACCTAAAAAAGAACAAACAATTTATATTTATACCCAAACATAATCCCTTCAAAATAATTAACAAATCAAATTAGGAAGATTGGGTCAGTTTCCAATTCCCTAACTCCTTCTATTCATTATCAATGTATTCACTCATTCTTCAAAATATGGCTTATATAATATTCCAATAAGTTCACTTACATATTATATACTAATTATGTTTTTAATTTCTAAGTATGTCTTGAAACATAGTCTCTGTCCCTTTCTGTAAGTTATGTTATCCATATTGTGAGATCTTGAATTTTATGAAATGAAAGTATTCAATTTTCTTATAATTATTATTCTATTTCGTAAATGGTTAAATTGACAAAAGGCTAAAGTTAAGGGTGACATGTGAAAATTTTTCAAAGTAAGCAAGTTGTCATAAAATAATAGGTGATAAAAGTACAGTAATACGTGTGGTTGCATAGTAGCACACGGTATTGTATAATATTTTTGATTATTGATGCTTACGTGAGAAGTCACTCAGTTTGATTCAACTATTGTCGCAATATGTTATATTATTAAATCAATAATTGAGACGAAAAAGTTATTCATACTATTATTTGTATTATTGATGATGTCTAGAAAGTTCTGTCGAGGAAAGGGGTTTAGTCACCTAATTGCGCGCGAATAGGGAGAAATCCTTATTGGAAATCCTCTCTTTCTTGGGAATGATCTGGTTGTTAATATTATGAGTTATAATATTAATGATGCATGTTATTAAAAATTAAATTTGAGTTTGGAGTTGAATTTGGAGATGCGGACGAGATATTTGAGTCTGGACGATGAAATTAGTAGAAATAGACTATAAACCCAAAATTTGTCGGGATTGACTTTTGGTCAAAGAGTCAAAAGTTGACTTTTTCAGAAATAGTCAAACTTTGAAAACTTCAAAGATGAAATTTTTGATAAAAATATTTCCATTGTGTTGGGATTATTAGTGTTAGTGAAAATCGACATTTATTTCGATAATAGTTGATTTCTGGATGTTAAATTTACCATACGGATAATTAATCAGATAAATGAGTAATTAATTGTTATTGGTACACATGAGTGAAACTAATGGTTCACATGCATATACTATTAGGGGAGGTTGTGCAAGATTTATAATACTTGAAGGAATAAATTAAAAATGGAGGCAAAGGTGAAGGTACAAAACTGTAATAATTCGGACCCCTAAATGTCAATTATCAAAACTATGTTTTCCTATAAATATAAGCTCAGTTCTTCTTTCATTCTCACCAATTCACTAAGACTCACAAGAGAAACTATAGAGAGGGAAGCTATAAAGAGGAAGAAGAAGAGTATTTTGCTACTTCACTATTGCAGTATCCAGTCTTCTACTAAGGTAAGGGATGTTATTTATTTCTTATTCATAAGGGTTATTATTTCTTACTATTCATTAGGGTACTATTCACTCGGGGTGTTATTTAAGGTGTATTATTCACTCGAATACTATTCACTCAAACTATTATTTATGGGGTACTATTCACGAAGTACTATTCACATGATACTACTCATGAAGTACTATTCACGAGGTACTATTCACCCGGAGTACTATTCATGACAAAAATTGATTTCTTTTCTGTCCAAATAATTTTGGATACATGAATATTATTCTTCAATTTTACTCCACAATTAGTGATCATGTTGAAAATTAAGATATTCTTGAACTCTGGATAAATTGAATTATAAATTTTTAATATTTATCCTTTATCTCACGTGATTGTTTCTTTGTATCACTGTCATGATCCTCATGCTTATATTGCATTGAAAGTCATCTTTGGCCAATAGTACAAAGATGGAGTGTTGGTTATTGGTTTTAAAGTTGTATGTCTTTGGCTTGTAGTGCAAAGAAGAACGATTGATTGATATCTTTGGTCGTAGTGTAGAGATGAATTGTTGATTGATAGCTTTGGCCCGTAGTACAAAGATGAACAGGTGTATGACATCATCATGACCACTAGTGATACTAACGAATATCCTTGGCCGTAGTGCATGGATAATTCGATGATTTGATTGGCAGGATCATGACCATTAGTTAACAATTGAATGTCTTTGACCGTAGTGCACTGACAAACAATTGATTTGTATGACCATGACCATTGGTTTTATAGTTGAATATCTTTGGCCCGTAGTGCAATGATAGACAATTGATTTGTATGATCATTATTATTACACTAGAATGTCTTTAGCAAGAATATTGAGTGAACGTTCTATTAAGCCTTTGTGGCATGGAGAAACTGTTGATTCACATTATTGTAAACATAAATTGTGAATTTAACTATAATCTTTAGTGGTTCAGGTGAAGACATGTGATGAAAGTTTTCTTTGTCTTGGGTACAACAAAGAATTGTTCATAAGTATTACAGGAAAAATATTAATGATGGACTTTTAATTGGAGGAGATAGTAGACATTATGTTCTACTTGACTTTTCTAAATGATTGCTTGTTCCGCTGCAATTAAACTTGTTGTTTATTGTATTCTATAAGTTGTTATACTGTTGAAGGCTAATGATAATTTATTTTGCATTATCTTAGTCATAATATTCTTTTATGGGCTAGTTGAACTAACCCTTTGCTTTCATTGTTCTCTTCAGGAAATGAGAATATAGTCGGGACTAGTCGGGGAATGGAGTGACGGTCCATATAGTGGCTTTAGTAGTCCTTACTAATCTATAATGTGATTGTAATGAGGATTGAATTTGAGTTTGGATATTGTCTAGAAGACAATATTTGTATTAAAACTCACAACTTATGTTTTGTCATATTTTGCACGACAGTTGTATAAATTAAGTTTGTATTTAATTTATGTACCATGTATATGGTTACTTAGAATGGGTGGTGTATACCTATTTTGGGGGCGTCACAATTGGTATCAAAGATAGGGATGTGATCCCTGGCTGAGATGTGAGGCTAGAAGTATGAGGAGTGAGACGGGTAATTCCTTCGCTATTATGACCTACCTAAGTTTATTTGTTATTTAATTGGTCGGTCGGAATATAGGGATAATGTAACGATCCCAAAATTTAAATAATTTATTTATCGACTTCGGTCGTTAACAATACATTCAACCTCTAATTTTACATCATTAAACGATAATACAACCGTTGAAATTTACGGAATAATTAAAATTTTCTATTTCAAACTATTCTCGTTTCCAAAACTTTCAACCTTTACATCTAAGTATCTCAGAATCATTTTAATACTACAAGAGTTTACATGACATTACAATTCAACATTAATATATTATTCGGAACCTTACACATGGTTCAAATAATAATAACACAGCCAAAGTGTATAAATCTTCAAGTATCACATCTGATTGTCTTTCAAGTAGCACATAACTTTACCTTGAATCTTTAACATGCAAAAGTGGTTATTTGCAAGGTTGAGATCGACAACCCAACAAAATCTAACAGTTTTCATGCATCACATAGCACATAATATCATGCTCAACATATAACATACATGTTGTAGTTCATATAACAAGTATAAAGATTGAGTTCCTTAATCAAGCAGCATGCTTTAATCAATCAACGTAGTCATAAATTGACTTTAACATTTTATACTTTCAACATGTATATAACACTTCATGCTCTTTGCAATAAAGATTTAAAACAGTTAATCATCAAGTTCACATAACAAATAGGAAATGAAAGACTTGCCTTGATCGTTGTTTACCAATAATAGTTTCACAGCTTACAGCTATTTGTACTTCACGTGCCCTACATAATTATATAATCATTCACATTAACTATTAGTCACATGGCAACGCATAGTAGCTTTAATGTAAACTTTACTCTATATCTGATAACCCTTCTTATTAATCAATACATAATGTTCAATTTGATTGTGTTAACTTTCGACTTATATCTTACAATATTTCGTACTCGAAGTTCATTCAAGTGTTTAAGTCTTGCTAGGAATCATTATTTGTTTTATATTAAACCCATTTCATACCTTATAATGTTCATTTCATTTGAATTAAAACACTTTTTACGTTCATTAACATTTGTTCTGAGCGTTTTTAAATCGACGCTCATTAAATCATACGCCCGATTTGTCTCTCTTGTGTATGCTTAGTATGCTTATACAACTTATCTTATACATCATTTATTAATGTTAAGCATCATTATGTTTACTAACATTCATGTTTTATAACTTAGAACAACATCTTTTATAGTCAGAAGCACTACAGTTGCATACGTGCATGCCCGACGCCCTCCAATTATCCCCGAAAAAACAACAGTCCTAACAATGACCATTTTTACCCCTGTTCCCGATCTCAAATTAAATAACTTATAGAATAAAGGTTGTAGGTCTATTTGTCCTCGTTCCGTATCATCTTGAATAGCCTCAATCGGAGTTCGTATGAAAACGTTATGCCTATTTTACTAAAATAGGTCAAAAAAGTCACGCCTGACATACTTTGGGCGCAATTGCGCGCTTGATTAAATCTTGGGCACAAACATGACTATGCCATAGAGCTTAAATCAAGCGCCCCAAATGACTTAGGGCATAGCACAACCGCATTTTTAGTTAGCGTAACAGGACTGAATTTACTGTTCTCGCGATTTTTTTGAACCTTTTCTCCTTCTAATCTTCATAACTTGAGTTATACACATCCAAATTAGTCTGTTTTCGATTCTATGAATTCGTGATTCATAGAACTACAACATACTAGAATTATAAAAATTTACAAAAACACTAGGTAGCCTAAATCTTGACCCAAAACTCATGTTCATACTAAACTTTAATGTTTTAACATGTTTAGCGAATTCATTCACTACGAATTCGTTTCTTAACCAAATTGATTCATTCAACTTGTGTTATTTTCGTTTCTTATCGTATTAACATAGTCCATCACCAATTTCAGAATTATAACATAAACTCCTAACAAATTTTAGTCCCAAAATAGACCCAAATACATATATATAACAAAACTCAAATTCTTCATCATTTAACCTATTTTCATGAATTTGATTATTCTAAAACTTGAATTTGTGTTACTCAAATTTCACATATGAATGAAAATATTAGATTATTCAACACTTGACATAACCCTAATTGATTTCTTCATGAATTCATACTTACATGATATCAATAAAACATAAGAATCTAAAAACTAGAGGTTTAGGCTAGATTATTACCTTTGATTTGCTATAAAGTTTGAATAATTTTCTTCTTTCTTCCTTCTTTGATTCTCCAATTCCTCTTCTTCAATTTCACAGAACTATCAATTTCTCTCAAAGCTCTCTAACTCTCTTCTCCAACAATCTGGTTTCTTTATTCTTAGGCTTTAGGAACAAAACACGTACATCCATATAACTGATATAAACATAATGTGTATGCATTATGGCCTCATCAGTTACAATAATAACGGGTCACTAAGCCATGTTTGGCTAGCACCCAAACTCTCCTTTTTCAATTTTTTTAGCAATCCTTCTTATCATACGATACCCTTGTCACACCCATTAACTATTTGAATTGAATTAATCTCAATTCATTAATAAATCCAATTAAACCTTACTAATAAAATTATAACTTCTATTTAGCCAATATAATTATAATTTTATTTAACAATTATTAATCCTCTAATTTAATTACATAATTCAATTAGAAAATCACCAACACATTAACGTAATAATTATGCACAAATTATAAAATTATTTATCATCAATTTATTTAATATCATCATACTTAAATAAATTATTCCATAATAATTTTCATTGAATATTTATTTTAATCCATAAATATTTCAACTAAAATAGTTATTTTACTTGATAAATATTTTAATTATTTACGATCTCATATTCGTAACATATTAACATATTACATTTATATGTAACATACATTAGTCTCTCATATCATAATAAGAATTTTATTTATTAAATTCTTATTTTAATAATTTTCAAAAATTCGGGTTGTCACATCCTTCCCTCCTTATAAGGATTCCGTCGTCGGAATCACCGAAACCCTACCATACTCAGGTTTTCATCAAATCTCTTCGTTGAATAACTTCAACACATTACCTCAATATAGGTTTTATATTTCCTACTCCCACCATTCTTGATAATAAATTCTTGTAAGTTTTATTTCATAACTTTCACTTGAACTCAATTATATTTTGAGTATTATATATTCTTTAACCCATTCATTTCCTTTTCTAAGGATCGTTATCTTATACTCAACTCATAAACACTCGGGATATTACATTCACCCCTTCTTTTACTAATTTCATCCTCAAAATTTTATTTATTAATCTTTATTCATTCAATCTATCAAAATATATTTTACGTTAATACTTTATTCAGTCATTGGGTTCTATAACCACTTTCTTTCCACAACGATCTTTCTACAATTATTAAACTTTTCTATTAAAAGTTTTACATTATTCTTTTATAACTCATCTCCTCCTAATTTCAAAATTTCTTTTCTCACTTATTCAATATATTCATCATTCAGTGTCGCATTCTACGTCTTACTTCTTTCTAAGGAATATCATCCTTACCACATTCGCCTTTTAGAATAGCAAAAATCTTCCTCAATTGCTCAATAATTGGAAATCAGTATGAATAACTCATGAATTTAAAAGATTCCAAATCATGCTGAAGGCACAAGACCTTGAACTACGTCCACGATTATAAGTACTCTTTCAACTTAAACCTTAACAGTCATTAGACTGTAGGGACTCCCCGCACTTAGGGTGTTAAGCCATTCGTACAATGTATTGTGCACAAACATCTAAACGCATCGCGTAAAATAATTTCCCCACAATAAGGTTGTTCTTCTCAGTTTTTAGAGATGTAACTGAGGGTCACAAGACCACGAACTATGTCCATGGTTACAAGTAATCTTTTAACTTTAACCTTAACAGTAATACTATAGAGACTCCCCGTACTTACGGTGATCAGCCCTTCGTACCATGTATTATGAACAAACATCTAAACACCTCAGCGTAATCCCCTATAAAAGGGTTGTTCTTCTCAGCTTTTCAACATCTGAATCCACACCAAAACAATTTGGTTTGGCATAACTTCTCAAGAAACGCTTGAATTTCATGAACATCTTTTAATATTCGTCTAGCTGAATCATATAGCATAGACTTCTACAACAATTCGGACATCAATCAAAATATATATATACATACATATATATATATATATTCTCATATCCTAAAGAAATCTCAAAAATCTTTTTATGGCATCATTATTATGATGTTGTCATACTACATCTCACCATAGTGGGCTGACGATCATATGATCACATCCAACACCAGTTTTCATTGCATTGATGACTCCGCAACACGGAAGCACGAAGCTTCCAAGGGAAGCTACGTGAATAGTAAGGAGGTGGGAATAGTAAGGAGGTGTGAATAGTAAGGCAGTTTGGCCAAATAACAAAAATGCCCTTAGCTTTGAAAATCTATATAATGAAAGTGTTAGTTGATTTTTTTCAAAATCAACCAACACTTTGGAAAAGAGAGAGAGTTTGAGTTCTTGGAGAAGAAGAAGAAGAAGGAAGAGATTGAGCATGAAGGCTCAAACCGGAGTGGCTCGTGATATAGAAAATCTAGTGAATCGCCGACTTTGTCTAAAGGAAGAAAAATAAGGAAGAAAGGTAATCTGAAACCTAACTTCTAAGTTAGTTTTTCTTTAAGTGTCTATGTTCAAAAACATATCTTAATGAAAATAAGAAGTAAATGATGTTAGGAATGATTTCATATGGTTGAAATCATTGAGAAAAGAAGAAAGAAGAATTTGAAATTTATTTTATAAATTTCTTAAGGAAGTATAAGATTTTTAATGAATTTGAACGATCCGAATGAATCATATGAACGATTCGGTGAAATAAGTAGGGAATGGTGTTTAATAACACCGAATTCCAAGAAAAAGTGAAATCGTAATCAAAATATCGATTAAAAATGAAGAACGAACGAAGAACGCGAAGAACGTTGTTGATGGACAAATTTAAAACCATCGTAGTATAATTTTTGTTGATGGATAAGTTTAAAACCATCACCTATAAGTTAGATGCTTATTGCTTGATTAGGAATGGTAGAAACGTTCATGAAGAATGAATTAAAATTAAGCTATAACGAAGTTATGGAAAAAATTTCGTAAAAGACGAACGAGAGTTAGAAAGTTATTAAATGAACCCGAACGTGTAGGATTTAATAAGAATGTAAGAGAACGTAGAAAACGTGAGTTGTGAACTCAAGAATGAACGAGTTCCGAGTTCAGATGACTGAATTGCGGACAAACAAATGAAGAACGTTAAAAACATAAAACGAACAAAGGACGATGATAAAGCCAATTGAATGGTATGTTAACAGATTTAAAATGAAGTTCTGTTTAAGGGTAATAGAAGTACGTAAGATAAGGAAGAGAATGGCTTTGGAATGACCTCGTTCCAAGTTATAATGAAGAAGTTATGAGATCGGGAAATAAGCATCTTAACAACAACCTATGTGGAGAAGACCCAACAACACTTCAATGTTATTCCATAATATATGGCACAAATCCCAGAAAGGAAGAAACAACGATACACCAAGACAAACAGCTGCGAGGACCTTCAAAGAGCCGATACCCTCAATCACAAGTCTTCATCAAATCAAAAGAAAATCATCAAAGTCGATTCCGTAAATAAGTCGGGAACAATGATTGAAGGCATCAAAGCCCAAGTCCTATACTTGTTCACCATCTGGAATAGAGGTAAAAGTCTCTTGTGATCTTGGTATCTTATCAGCCCAACTGTCAAAGCAGATATCACAGACCACAAGAAATGCTGGGGAAATTTCAAAATTTGCGACAACCCGATATTGGAAAACTTACAACAAGACTGGGGCAATCTCAGAAACAACGACAACTCAACACTGGGGCATTCATCAACCATTCTAAAGAGGAAAATGCACCAGTCAGCACCATCAACATGGTACATCATCATCAGAGCTTCCATCACATTATCTTACTAGCGATTCAAATTAGGGCATTTTCTGATTCTAGGAAAGCGAAAGATTTTAAGGCGAGATTAGGCCTCTCATCAAAAGAAGGAGAACTCTTGAAAGAAATCATGGTGACATTAGCTTGCCCCTTCAAAAGAAGGGGGAAATTCTCAAGAATGTTCTTAACTTAAGAGCAGAAGTCCAACGATAAAGGGTCTGGCGAATGAAATCTACACCATCAAACATGTTACTCTGCGTCAAATTTGTTAGTTCCTAGTAGGCACGATAGATCTAGAAGGGGGGGGGGGGTTGAATAGATCCATTTTATTTTCAAATGTTTTACTTGTTTATTTTATATTGTTAATAATTTAGCATATGACAAACATAAGAATCTTTTCAAGCACATCGGAATAAGTAAAAGCTCCCCTTCATTGATATATTCATATTTATACATACATTGTTCGTAGAGTTAGTTCAGTGATAAGCAGTTAGAACATACATATCAGTTATAGAAGTTAATGTACATAATATAAATGACATAAAGTAAAAGACACAAGGGATTTTAAGTGGTTCAGAGACTCAAGCTCCTAATCCACTCTTCTGCTTTTAACTAGCAAGATTTCCACTAAGGAAGGGCAGCACCCTGAATCACTAAGATTCCTTCAAGGCTAGCAGCCTTGGGACTTCAGTTCACTAAGAACTCTTCAAGGCCAGTAACCTTGGAACTCCTCTAGTTCCCTAGGAACTCTTCAAGCCCAGCAGGCTTGGAACTTCGTTTAGTCCCTTCGGACAAGGACCCCTCAAACTCTAGCTTCTTGTTGTTGTAGTTGTTGTTGTTTGGTGGTGGTGAGCTGCTAAGATATCATTAAGCTTGAACTTCTTTTATACTTAGTAGCTTGGTGTGATCCTCTTTGCATTCTGCTTCGAGTCTGGACCACATCTTCTCTGGTGCAACTGATCTTTACTCCTTTCTACTCAGCTTCATCTGATGTCAGATATGTACCATCACCATTTGGGTTTGCTAAGTCTTTGAGCTTTTGGTAGACTTCATCTAGCACTTGGCAATCCTTGAATCCTTCTTGAATGTTTTGCAGACATGATTCTGCATCTGTTCTTTTTTAGCTTTTGGTTCATGGTGATCTGTAGAGTGGCTCTCTTGATCTTCTTTGTACTCTGCCACTTTTCTGAATGCTATCTCCTTGGCCTTCTTGGCTCTCAGCTTGGCTCCCATCTGCAATGGCATTCTCATCTTTATTGAGTGAAGCTCTAATCTGTTTAAGTCCTTCTTAAAAGTTGCTTCACTTCCACCTATGTAGTCTCACTGTCATTGAGACTTATTCTCTTAATCTCTGGTGGAGCTCGTAGAGTCAATAATAGCATTCCAATAACTCATGATTCTTCATCTTAGCAATCATCAACAACTCTTGATCTTTGAAGCTCTGTTGTTTTATACTCATTCCCAATTTTCGCGTTAGAAAGTAGCCATTAGAAGCTTTTTGAATTGCTTTGCAAATCTCGAGTTATTTGGTGCAGACTGTATATGTGACATGACATGACTTTCAAACACTGTAGTCTACTGTTTCACCTACCCCAACAGAGATGTTACTTTTATATCTTTAACAGGTAGTCAACTTTATTTCCTCCTTCTGATTTCTCGATCAGAGGTTGTCCTTTTGCATCGATGCTCTCAATAAACTCTGTTCGACCATCAATCTTTAGATTGAACCGTTGTCAATGCTTCATTCTTCAGACGACCGAACTCTACAATTCTGATGCATATCTTCTTAGACTTGATCGTAGTGTCTAGTTGACAGAGATAACACTACGATCTTGAAGAGTTTTGATTGGATCTTTAATGTAGAACACCTCTTCCCTCTCTTATGAAGTGACTCAACACTTCTGTTTGCTTTGACTGCTCTCAGATACTAATGGCTTGACTAATTGCTCTGGCCCCTTCTGAATAGCAAGACACTTCAGATTTGTGGCGTGTCCAAATCACTTTCTCCTTCTGATCTCCCGTTCACTTATCATCAATGGACTGACCTAATGCTTATTCACTTTAGCCTTATTCTTCAGAAGCTTACTAGTATCTCTGTGTACACTCTATCAGTTCTTTCTTTGTCTAGCAAACACTACGATCCTAGTTACTTCCAAGATCATTGTCATCTTACCACTTGACAGCTACTGCACCTGCTGATTTTCCTTAGTCAGCTACTGAAGTCTTCTTATGATCATCTTGTGGAAGACTTCATCTCGAATGGCTTCACAACTCAATCTAGATGCGGATTGGGTTGATGCTTAGATTTTCTGTTAGCTTGCATGTCATTCGTTGAGTGCTCTCTAGTTTCCTTC
Source organism: Panax quinquefolius (assembly GCA_020205615.1). NCBI lineage: Eukaryota > Viridiplantae > Streptophyta > Magnoliopsida > Apiales > Araliaceae > Panax > Panax quinquefolius. The sequence goes on along the minus strand of CM035173.1, from coordinate 71,023,147 downwards.
AGGTGGGATGTATCTTTACAGTATCAACTAGAGGATTCATTCCTTTGGATATTCTAGGAGTGCTCATTTGTTGATAATCTCATTAGCTCTCAGTTCTACACTCTACGATTCAGCTTCGGCTGTGCAGACACTACGACTCCAAGATCAGATCCTGACACTCTATGATTTCTGTCTTTTTGCTTGTTGTATTCATCTGATCTTGCTCAACTACGATCTTTGCCTCTGATGTGATCAGTAGACACTACGACTCCGTGTATGGTCTACAATTCTTGACTTGGCTTTGGAAAATGCTCGGTCGACTCTTAGACAGGTTGCCTCTATGATTCTGAACATGACTTCCTTAATAGTCTATGGCTCAGAGGAAGTGCTACTCAACACACTACGATCCTTCCTCGTCTCTCATGGTAGTCTACGAACTCCAAGATCTAATATTGCAGAGTACGATTCTGCCTTGATAGCTCTCGAGTTTTCCTTGACTCTCCTGACAGACTACGATTTCTGGTGTAGTGTTCGACAATCAGACAAGCCTATCTATTACATCATAAGATCAACCTAACATGCTCGATCTTTCTATATTTATAGTCCTTGTACATCATTTCTTTTTAAGGACTTTACAAAGCTATTTTTCTTATGTAGGATCAACCTAACATTTTTGATCAATTCATTCTAAGTCCTTGTATATATGTTTCTATAATCTATCAAAGGACTTTACAGCTTTTCTTAATGAAAGCATACTTGCATATTCAATCATATATATATATATATATATATATATATATCATAATCAAATTATATATAAATAGGAATATCATTCACATGCATATTCTTGACAATCTCCCCCTATTTGATTATGACAAAAACAAATAGTGCATATGCATGTTATGAATGAATCATATATAAATTGAGCAACTGTATTTCTAAAATAGATAATCATGAATGTCATTTATAATGATGTGAAATTTAATACACTGACATTTTACATCCAAGATCCAGAACATACCTAACTTCTTAGAGATGTACCTCTTTTGGCTCATTATATGCTTCCAGGATATCTGTTGACCCAGCTATTCATCTGTTTGATTTCTTTGCTTCTGCTTCCCTTGGGATGTTGACTTCATTTCTTTTGTTTGCTTCTCTGCAGATGTATGCTCTTCTTCTTCTTCTAGCTTCTCCTCAGCCTTTGTAAATAAAGGCTCATCATCCTTTGGCTCCCCTTCAGATGATGAACCAAATGTGAGACCCCAGATTTTATGAATAAAGATTTAAATTTCTCAAAATATTTTTTTAAATATTATGGAGTGGATTTGATATAATGTTATAGTTGTGGGTAGTATTTATAAATTTTGCAAAGTATGCAAGTTGTTGTATTATATTCGATTGGTTAGGGAATATTCTTTGTGTCGGAGAATATTCGTACGACGACACAATCATTGGTGGACCCCACAACGGAATTATTGTCGGATTGAGAAAATGACAAAAATATTTTATTGAAAATAACGGCGGAAGTTTTACCGTTAATACTGTTGAACTACTCGGTAGTAAAAAATACGATGTCTGGCGTGGTTGTAGTAGCACACTACACGGTATTGATTATTAATGCTTACGTGAGAAGTCACTCAATTTTGTTTAATTATTGTTGTAGTAATTGTTGCATAGTATCTCACGTTATTTGATTCAATTATTGTCGATATTTTATATATTATTAAATCAATAATTGAAATGACAGAGTTATTAATATTATAAATTATAATATTAACGATGTCTAGAAGTTCTGCCAAGGAGAGGTTTGGTCACCTAATTGCACGCATGATAGGGAGAAATCCTTAATGGAAAGCCCTCTTTCGGGGAACGACACAGTCGATTAATATTGTGAATTATAATAAAGATGATAAATGTTGTTAAAATTATTAAGGTTCTTTTTTATGAAGTTTTGCTTATTTTATGGATTCCTATTTACCAATTTTCAAAATAATCGGTAGAAAATTATTTAAAGGTGGAGCCCATATGTGTTGGGAAATGATATTGGAAATGGAAGAGTATACGTATGGAAGTATATGTGTGTTTTGAGTATATAGTGGAAGAAAATGATATTTAAAAGTGATAGGTGTGTGATGTGTGTGTGAGTGGGAAATGGTGGAAAAGTAGTAGTGTGATAGTGATGTGTAAGAGTGTAGTGAATTTGATTATTGGGTGGGTGGGGGATTGATGTTGGTTATGGGGGAGAAAAATTAAGTGGTGTATATATAATATTGATATATATAAGTTGAAAACATGTGTTTATATATATGTATTATATTTTAATTTTTGTTGTGATTTTATTGGTTAGTTGATTGACTTTATTGTATTTGGTTGAAGAAATAAATCGCTAAAATTATTTTTCCTTGAACGATAAACTTCCATTCTCCTATAAATAGAAGCTCATTCCTTCATTATTTCTTTAATTCCTTTGAAACTCTAGAGAGAAACTAGAGAGAAACTATAGAGAAAGAAGAAAAAAAAATTCGCTACTTCACTACTCCGATATCAAAGTTTCTTTTATGGTAAGGGATATTATTCTTTTGTATTCAAGAAGAGAACTTACATTATTCCATTTCTTTATTGTTTCGTTGGAATAACTTTTACGCTGAGCTACCCTAAACTTGGTGACATTCTTCTATTATTTTGTCTTTATTATTTTATTGGAATATCTTGTCCGTGTGTTTTACACCGGACCTGGTTCCATTATTTATTATTCTATCTTTATTATAATGTTGGAATATCCTATACGTGTGTTTTACAAGGACTTGGTTCCATTATTTATTATTTATCTTTATTATTATTACATTTGGAATATCTTGTACGTATGTGTGTTTTACAGGACACTGGTTCCATTATTTATTATTCCTCATTTATTATTTTGTTGGGACATCCTGTAGGTGTGAATTTCACGACGACTGGTTTCGTTATTATTATTTACATTGGAATAACTTCGTACATCTGAAGGCACCGCATGTATGGTGATTTCTTTTATTATAACATTCGTTATTATACTCAGTTGGTTAAAATTTTGACTTCTATACTCCATGAAATTAGTGGAATATCCTTGATATTTGCGCTTCATCCAGTATTTTTCATGGAAATATTCTTCTAAGCATTCTAAATTTTACTCTACAAAGCAGTATCATGTTGACAATTTGAACGTTATTAGTTCCTGAATAAATTAATTTATGAACTTGTTTTATTGAATTCTTATATCATTGTCATCATCCTCATGTTTATATTTTTTTGAAAGTCATCTGTGGCCTGTAGTGCATAGATGGACTTGGTATGATTATGACCAAGGATTATTCGGTATAATCATGATCGTAATGTTACAAATGATGTGGTAAAAGTCCTCATTGGCCCGTAGTACATTGATGGACAGTTGTTGGCATGATCATGATCATTGATGAATACACAAATATCCTTGGCCCGTAGTGCATGGAATTTGTGTTCGTGACCGTAATGAATATCCTTGGTCGTAGTGCAGGGATGATGTGGATTATTTATTTAGCAAAGTCTCAGCGATAAAAGTGATGAAAAACTTTTTAAATCATAAAAGATAGTAGATTTTGTACTCTACTCGACTCTTTTAATGGATTGCTTGATCCGCTGCAGTTAAACTTGATGTTTATTGTATATTATCAGTTTAACATTGTTGAAGACTAATGATAATTTATTCTGCATTATCTTAGTCATAATATTTCTTCCTGGGCTAGTTGAGCTCACCCTTTCTTTCACTGTTCTCTTCGTGAAATGAGAGCGTATTTGAGACGAGTCGGGGAATGGAGTGATGGTCCTAGATGATAGTATTATTAGTAGTCCTCACTATTACATTAAATAGTGTGACAATAAATGTAATGAGTACTTTTTACGAGAATGGATATTGTGCAGAAGACAATATTTTTATTAAAACTAACAAAGATGTATTTTTTTCGTATTTTAAAGATAATTTAGTTGTATTTGAATTTTGTACCATGTATTTGGCGACTCAAGATGGGTGATGTATACCTATTTTGGGGGCGTCACAGTTTGGTATCAAAGCTTAGGATATGATCTCCTGGTGAGATGTGAGATAAGAACTAGGAGGGGAGAGATGGGAATTTCTTCGCTTATTATGACCTATCTAAGTTTATTTGATATTTAATTGGTCGGTCGAGTATAGGGATAATATGTGATATGTTATTTAACCCTTGTTTTGTGGCGGTATTTGAAAATGACATCCGAGAATGTTGAGAATATCAATGGAGCACGAGGAGACCGTTGAGTCTCCACAAATCAATAACCGTAACAATGTGCATCAGAAGGCGATAATCCTCCGATAAACAACAACACCGATCAATTGTGAACGATGGTACATTTAGGAGCTTTTAGAATTCATTGCAACATCAAAGAAGGCGGCTCACATTAATAATGCGGTAAAAATAATGGCAACCCACGATCGGTCCACCGCTTAAGCAATTCAAAATTTGGGACCACGAGTTTTTGGGAAAGCGAGAACCACTTAAGGCGGAGGCGTGGTTAAATGAGATGACTAAGATATTTGATGTCTTGGGATGCTCGAGGAGCAAAAGGTTCCTTTGCCACCTTTATGTTGCGTGAAGAGGTAGATTACTGGTGGGAATCTGTAAAACGTACCCAGCCTGACACACTCAAGATGTCTTGGGAGAAGTTCCAAGAGTTGTTCAATGACAAGTACTTTCCCGAAAGTATTCGTCACATGAAGGAGGTGGAGTTTATCAAGTTAGAGCAAAACAACATGACCATGTCGCAATACGAAGCTAAGTTCACCGAGTTGTCCCAGTTTGCGTCCCATTTAGTTGATAATGATGAGAGAATGACGCGAATGTTTTTAAGAGGTTTGAAACACGAGATACATCAATATCTTATTTCTCATAAGCGTGTTTGTATTGAGGATGTTGTTAATAGGGCTCGATTATTGGAGCGTGATAATGAGAGCAACCCAAAAATAGAGTAAGCCAAACAAAATGATAATACTAGTGGTAGTATGATCATCGAAGCGGTGATGATAAGCGTGAAGGGAATCAACATGCGAAATGGTAACCACTTTGGTGGTAATCATGGCCAAAATAATAAGAATGGACATTTCAAGAAGAGGAAATTCAACAATGATGGAAAGACGTAAGACCAAAGACACCGTTGTTAAGGAAGGAGAACGACCACCTATCATATGTTTCAAATGCGGAGGGAGGGACATATCGGTCCAAAGCTGGGTGATGTCGCCCAAAGCATGTTATAATTGTGGAAAAGAAGGTCACTTAGCACGATTTTGTCGTTCACCTAAAGACAAGTTCAAAGCTAGGATGGAGAACCAAAGACCGTTCCGAGAAAAGTCAAAACCGGTAGTAGTTCAAGGAGAGCATTTTTCGTGACTTCTCAAAAATGAGTAACCCAAACGAAGTTAGCACGGGTTAGTTAATTATAAATTGTGAAGTCTATACCTTATAAGATATCGGTTCTACCTATTATTTTATCTCTCTTGCTTGCGTTCAACGTTTAAATTTGACTCCGGAGAAGTTAGACTTTGACTTATTGGTTGAAACTTCGTTAGTAGGAGCCTTCGTTACCTCCACTATTTATAAATCTTGTTGATTCAAATCGACATTTTCACGTTACCTGTCGATCTTATCTCTTTGAAAATACTTGCCTTTGATGTGATTTTTTAAACGATTGGTTAAATACTCATCATGCTTTTCGTAAGGTTGTTAGCTTTCATACTCCTAACCAACCTGTTATGCGAATTCAAAGTAACCAAACCACTAAAGTTAATCATTATCATATCAAGCCATAAGTAAAGAGCCCCGATCCTTTAATTGTTGACTTCTTTGTGTGGAATGCACCAAAGCCAGACTTTCTGTAGGCGACATCATGAATGAAGATGGCAAGTTGATAAGTATTAATGTGACGTGCTATCCAAGTCTTGGATGAGGGTCACAGTTTTGAATGATATTTCTATCGTTAATAAAGTTCCTGACGTATTCTTGAAGACTTCATGGCCTACCCCTAGAGCGTGAAATCGAATTTTGTATTGACCCCAGTACAAAACCCATTTCTTAAACCCTCAAATATTTCTTCAACTAAAATAAACGTAACATGCGCCAAAGACGTTGCCTCGAGCTGTTGAAGATTACGATCGTACCATTCAATACCATCCGTAGGAAAAGCGAACATGGTAGCTAACGCGTTAAGTAGAAGATCGTATGCGGTTACAAGTGCAAATATACGAACCCACGTGAAGATAACGAATATACGAGTAGAATCGACTTTAATCGATAAAGTTAAAGCCGCTCAAGCTTCACACCCGAATTTGATGAATGTGAAGAAGAAGGTTCAAGAAGGCGTTATCTCAACCCTCGATTTAATTGACCCATTTGAAATACTTGATCGAGTAGGAACTGTGGCTTATAGACTCGTTTTACGGCCAAGTATGTCGCGTGTTCATAACGTTTTAACGTATCGATGTTACAAAAATATGTGGACGACCCAAACAACATTATTAATTTAGGAACGGACGAGATAGCGGATGATTTAACGTTTGAGGAGATACGTGTTAAAATCTTGGATAAGAAGAATCCTATTCAACACTCAAGGGTTATACCTCAAGAGTTAGAATCGAAATGAAGTCAAGGTATCCTCACTTGTTTAAGGCATACAGAATGCGCACGTAAATTTCGAGGCAAAATTCCATAAGGAGGGAGATTGTGAGACCCCAAATTTTATAAATAAAGATTTAAATTTCTCGAAATATTTTTTTAAATATTATGGAGTGGATTTGATATAATGTTATAGTTGTGGGTAGTATTTATAAATTTTGCAAAAAGTATGCAAGTTGTTGTATTATATTCGATTGGTCGGGGAATATTCTTTGTGTTGGAGAATATTCATGACGGACATTTACAATCATTAGTGGACCCTATAACGGAATTATTGTCGGATTGAGAAAAGCGACAAAATATTTTATTAAAAATAACGGCGGAAGTTTTACCTTTATTATCTTGTTGAACTACTCGGTAGTAAAAGTACGATAATATATTGTGTGGTTGCATAGTAGCACACGGTATTGATTATTAATGCTTATGTGAGAAGTCACTTTAGTTTTGTTTAATTATTTCTTTGTAGTAATTGTTGCATAGTATCTCACGTTATTTGATTCAATTATTGTCGATATTTTATATATTATTAAATCAATAATTGAAATGACAGAGTTATTAATATTATAAATTGCAATATTAACGATGTCTAGAAGTTACGCCAAGGAGAGGTTTGGTCACCTAATTTAATTGGCATGATAGGGAGAAATCCTTATTGAAAAGCCCCTCTTTCCGGGAGCGACTAATTGGTCGATTAATATTGTGAATTATAATAAAAGATGATAAATGTTGTTAAAATTATTAAGGTGTTTTTTATGAAGTTTTGCTTATTTTATGGATTCCTATTTAACAATTTTCAAAATAATCCAGAGAAAATTATTTAAAGGTGGGGCCCATATGTGTTGGGAAATGATTTTGGAAATGGAAGAGTATACGTATGGAAGTATATGTGTGTTTTGAGTATATAGTGGAAGAAAATGATATGTGAAAGTGATAGGTGTGTGATGTGTGTGTGAGTGGGAAATGGTGGAAAAGTAGTAGTGTGATAGTGATGTGTAAGAGTGTAGTGAATTTGATTATTGGGTGGGTGGGGGATTGATGTTGGTTATGGGGGAGAAAAATTAAGTGGTGTATATATAATATTGATATATATAAGTTGAAAACATGTGTTTATATATATGTATTATATTTTAATTTTTGTTGTGATTTTATTGGTTAGTTGATTGACTTTATTGTATTTGGTTGAAGAAATAAATCTACAGAATTATTTTTCCTTGAACAGTACACTTCCATTCTCCTATAAATAGAAGCTCATTCCTTCATTATTTCTTACGAATTCACTGAAACTCTAGAGAGAGAAACTATAGAGAGAAAGAAGAAAAGTTTTCTGCTACTTCACTACTCCGATATCAAAGTTTCTTTTACGGTAAGGGATATTATTCTTTTGTATTCAAGAAGAGAACTTCTGTTATTCCATTTCTTTATTGCTCTGTTGGAATAACCTGTATATGCGGGCTACCCTAAACTTGGTGACATTCTTCTATTATTCTGTCTTTATTATTTTGTTGGAATATCCTGTCCTTGTGTTTTACACCGGACCTGGTTCCATTATTTATTATTCTATCTTTATTATTCTGTTGGAATATCCTGTCTGTGTGTTTTACACCGGACTTGGTTCCATTATTTATTATTCCGTATTTATTATTCTGTTGGAATATCCTGTCTGTGTGTTTTACACCGGACCTGGTTCCATTATTTATTATTCCGCATTTATTATTCTGTTGGGACATCCTGTCGGTGTGAATTTCACCTGACCTGGTTCCGTTATTATTATTCTGTTGGAATAACCTGTCTATGCGAAGTACCGCATGCATGGTGATTTCTTTTGTTATTCCATTCGTTATTATACTTAGTTGGTTAAAATTTTGACTTCTATACTCCATGAAATTAGTGGAATATCCTTGATATTTGCGCTTCATCCAGTATTTTTCATGGAAATAATCTTCTAAGCATTCTAAATTTTACTCTACAAAGCAGTATCATGTTGACAATTTGGACGTTATTAGTTCCTGAATAAATTAATTCGTGAACTTGTTTTATTGAATTCTTATATCATTGTCATCATCCTCATGTTTATATTTTTTTGAAAGTCATCGTGGTTTTGTAGTGCATAGATGGACTTGGTATGATTATGATCGAGGATTATTCGGTATAATCATGATCGTAATGTTACAAATGATGTGGTAAAAGTCCTCATTGGCCCGTAGTACATTGATGGACAGTTGTTGGCATGATCATGATCATTGATGAATACACAAATATCCTTGGCCCGTAGTGCATGGAATTTGTGTTCGTGACCGTAATGAATATCCTTGGTCGTAGTGCAGGGATGATGTGGATTATTTATTTAGCAAAGTCTCAGCGATAAAAGTGATGAAAAACTTTTTAAATCATAAAAGATAATAAATTTTATCCTCTACCTGACTCTTTTAATGGATTGCTTGATCCGCTGCAGTTAAACTTGATGTCTATTGTATATTATCAATTTAACATTGTTGAAGACTAATGATAATTTATTCTGCATTATCTTAGTCATAATATTTCTTACTGGGCTAGTTGAGCTCACCCTTTCTTTCTTTGTTCTCTTCGTGAAATGAGAGCGAAATGGGGACGAGTCGGGGAATGGAGTGATGGTCCGGATGATAGTATTAGCTAGTAGTCCTCACTATTCTGTTAAATAGTGTGACAATAAATGTAATGAGTACTTTTTCTGAGAATGGATATTGTCTAGAAGACAATATTTTTATTAAAACTAACAGCATGTATTTTTTCGTACTATACACGACTGTTGTATAATTTAGTTGTATTTGAATTTTGTACCATGTATTTGGTGACTCAAGATGGGTGATGTATACCTATTTTGGGGGCGTCACAGTTGGTATCAAAGCTTAGGGATATGATCCCTGGCCGAGATGTGAGACAAGAACTAGGAGGGGAGAGATGGGGAATTCCTTCGCTATTATGACCTATCTAAGTTTATTTGATATTTAAATTGGTCGGTCAGAGAATAGGGATAATATGTGATATGTTATTTAACCCTTGTTTTGTGGCAGTATTTGAAAATGACATCCGAGAATGTTGAGAATATCAATGGAGCACAGGAGACCGTTGAGTCTCCACGAATCAATAACCAGAACAATGTGCATCAGGAAGGCGATAATCCTCCTGTAAACAACAACACTGATCAATTGACGAACGACGGTACATTTAGGAGCTTTTTAGAATTCATGCAACATCAGGCGAAGGCGGCTCCTGTTAATAATGCAGGTAAAAATAATGGCAACCCACGGTCGGTCACCGCTAAGAAATTCAAGGAGCTGGGACCACCAGAGTTTTTGGGAAAGCCAGAACCACTTAAGGCGGAGACATGGTTAAAGCAGATGACTAAGATATTTGATGTCTTGGGATGCTCCGATGAGCAAAAGGGTCCCTTTGCCACCTTTATGTTGCGTGAAGAGGCGATTCTTGGTGGGAATCAGAAAAAAAGCGTATTGACTGACACACTCAAGATGTCTTGGGAGAAGTTCCAAGAGTTGTTCAATGACAAGTACTTTCCCGAAAGTATTCGTCATATGAAGGAGGTGGAGTTTATCAAGTTAGAGCAAAACAACATGACCATGTCGCAATACGAAGCTAAGTTCACCGAGTTGTCCCAGTTTGCGTCCCATTTAGTTGATAATGATGAGAGAATGACGCGAATGTTTTAAAGAGGTTTGAAACCTGAGATACATTAATATCTTATGAGTCAATTAACCGAGAGAAGCGGTAAGGCAAAATGATAATACTAGTGGTAGCGATCATCGAGCGGTGACAATAATAAGTGAAGGAATCAACAAGCCAGAAATGGTAACCACTTTGGTGGTAATCATGGCCAAAATAATAAGAATGGACATTTCAAGAAGAGGAAATTCAACAATGATGGAAAGACGTCAGCACCAGCACCCGTTGTTAAGGATGGAGAACGACCACCTATCATATGTTTCAAATGCGGAGGGGAGGGACATATCAGTCCAAACTGCGCGATGCCGTCCAAAGCATGTTATAATTGTGGAAAAGAAGGTCACCTAGCACGATTTTGTCGTTCACCTAAGACAAGTTCAGCTAGGATGGAGGCACCAAAGACCGTTCCAGAAAAGTCAGTCTGCCCGGTAGTCTGAGGAGAGCGTTTTTCGTGACTTCTCAAAAAATGAGTAACCCAGAACGAAGTTAGCACGGGTTAGTTAATTATAAATTGTGAAGTCTATACCTTATAAGATACCGGTTTTACCTATTATTTTATCTCTCTTGCTTGCATTCAATGTTTAAATTTGACTTCGGAGAAGTTAGACTTTGAATTATTGGTTGAAACTTCGTTAGTAGGAGCCTTCATTACCTCCACTATTTATAAATCTTATTGATTCAAATAGACATTTTCACGTTACCTGTTGATCTTATCTCTTTGAAAATACTTGCCTTTGATGTGATTTTTTAAACGATTGGTTAAATACTCATCATGCTTTTCGTAAGGTTGTTAGCTTTCATACTCCTAACCAACCTGTTATGCGAATTCAAAGTAACCAAACCACTAAAGTTAATCATTATCATATCAAGCCATAAGTAAAGAGCCCCGATCCTTTAATTGTTGACTTCTTTGTGTGGAATGCACCGAAGCCAGACTTTCTGTAGGCGACATCATGAATGAAGATGGCAAGTTGATTAGTATCAATGTGACGTGCTATCCAAGTCTTGGATGAGGGTCACAGTTTTGAATGATATTTCTATCGTTAATAAAGTTCCTGACGTATTCTTGAAGACTTCCTGGCCTACCCCTAGAGCGTGAAATCGAATTTTGTATTGACCCCAGTACAAAACCCATTTCTTAAACCCTCAAATATTTCTTCAACTAAAATAAACGTAACATGCGCCAAAGACGTTGCCTCGAGCGGTTGAAGATTACGATCATACCATTCAATACCATCCGTAGGAAAAGCGAACATGGTAGCTGACGCATTGAGTAGAAGATCGTATGCGGTTACAAGTGCAAATATACAAACCCACGTGAAGATAACGAATATACGAGTAGAATCGACTTTAATCGATAAAGTTAAAGCCGCTCAAGCTTCACACCCGAATTTGATGAATGTGAAGAAGAAGGTTCAAGAAGGCGTTATCTCAACCCTCGATTTAATTGACCCATTTGAAATACTTGATCGAGTAGGAACTGTGGCTTATACTCGTTTTACCGCCAAGTATGTCGCGTGTTCATAACGTTTTAACGTATCGATGTTACGTAAATATGTGGACGACCCAAACCACATTATTAATTTAGGACCGGACGAGATAGCAGATTATTTAACGTTTGAGGAGATATGTGTTAAAATCTTGGATAAGAAGAATCGTATTCAACACTAAGGGTTATACCTCAAGAGTTAGAATCTGAAATGAAGTCAAGGTATCCTCACTTGTTCGGCATACCAGGTACGCACGTAAATTTCGAGGGCAAAATTCCATAAGGAGGGGAGATTGTGAGACCCCAAATTTTATAAATAAAGATTTAAATTTCTCGAAATATTTTTTTAAATATTATGGAGTGGATTTGATATAATGTTATATTTGTGGGTAGTATTTATAAATTTTGCAAAGTATGCAAGTTGTTGTATTATATTCGATTGGTCAGGGAATATTCTTTGTGTCAGAGAATATTCATACGACGGCACAATCATTGGTGGACCCCACAACGGAATTATTGTCGGATTGAGAAAACGACAAAAATATTTTATTAAAAATAACGGCTGAAGTTTTACCGTTAATTGTTGAACTACTCGGTAGTAAAAGTACAGTAATACGTGTGGTTGCATAGTAGCACACTGTATTGATTATTAATGCTTACATGAGAAGTCACTCAGTTTTGTTCAATTATTGCTGTTGTAATTGTTGCATAGTATCTCACGTTATTTGATTCAATTATTGTCGATATTTTATATATTATTAAATCAATAATTGAAATGACAGAGTTATTAAAATTATAAATTGCAATATTAACGATGTCTAGAAGTTCTGCCAAGGAGAGGTTTGGTCACCTAATTGCACGCCAATAGGGAGAAATCCTTATTGAAAAGCCCTCTCTTTCCTAGGAACGACCTGGTCGATTAATATTGTGAATTATAATAAAGATGATAAATGTTGTTAAAATTATTAAGGTGTTTTTTTTTATGAAGTTTTGCTTATTTTATGGATTCCTATTTACCCATTTTCAAAATAATCGGTAGAAAATTATTTAAAGGTGGGGCCCACGTGTGGGGCCCATATGTGTTGGGAAATGATTTTAGAAATGGAAGAGTATACGTATGGAAGTATATGTGTGTTTTGAGTATATAGTGGAAGAAAATGATATGTGAAAATGATAGGTGTGTGATGTGTGTGTGAGTGGGAAATGGTGGAAAAGTAGTTGTGTGATAGTGATGTGTAAGAGTGTAGTGAATTTGATTATTGGGTGGGTGGGGGATTGATGTTGGTTATGGGGGAGAAAAATTAAGTGGTGTATATATAATATTGATATATATAAGTTGAACACATGTGTTTATATATATGTATTATATTTTAATTTTTGTTGTGATTTTATTGGTTAGTTGATTGACTTTATTGTATTTATTTGAAAAAATTAATCTGCAGAAATATTTTTCCTTGCACAGTACACTTCCATTCTCCTATAAATAGAAGCTCATTCCTTCATTATTTCTTATGAATTCACTGAAACTCTAGAGAGAGAAACTATAGAGAGAAAGAAGAAAAGTTTTCTTCTACTTCACTACTTTGATATCAAAGTTTCTTTTACAATAAGGGATATTATTCTTTTGTAGTCAAGAAGAGAACTTCTGTTATTCCATTTCTTTATTGTTACATTGGAATAACTTTGTATCATGTGAGCTACCCTAAACTTGGTGACATTCTTCTATTATTCTGTCTTTATAATTTTATTGGAATATCATGTATGTGTGTTTTACACCGGACCTGGTTCCATTATTTATTATTTCGGCTTTATTATTACATTGGAATATCCACGCATGTGTGTTTTACAGGACTGGTTCCATTATTTATTATTTCGTCTTTATTATTACGTACGAATATCATATACATGTATTTTTACTTGGGACTGATTCCATTATTTATTATTCCGCATTTATTATTTTGTTGGGACATCCTGTCGATTGTGAATTTCACGACTGGTTTAGATTATTATTATTACATTGGAATAACTTTGTCTATGCAAAGTACCGCATGCATGGTGATTTCTTTTGTTATTCCATTCGTTATTATACTCGGTTGGTTAAAATTTTGACTTTATACTCCATGAAATTAGTGGAATATCCTTGATATTTGTGCTTCATCCAAAGATTTTTCATGGAAATATTCTTCGAGCATTACGAATTTTACTCTACAAAGCAAATTATCATGTTGACAATTTGGACGTTATTAGTTCTGAATAAATTAATTCGTGAACTTGTTTTATTGAATTCTTATATCATTGTCATCATCCTCATGTTTTATATTTTTTGAAAGTCATATGTGGCCTATAGTGCATAGATGGACTTGGTATGATTATGACCGAGGATTATTCGGTATAATCATCTTGGTAGTAATGTTACAAATGATGTGGTAAAAGTCCTCATTGGCCCGTAGTGCATTGATGGATAGTTGTTGGCATGATCATGACCATTGATGAATACACAAATATCCTTGGCCCGTAGTGCATAGAATTTGTAGTCGTGACCCTAATGAATATCCTTGGCCGTAGTGCAGGGATAATGTGGATTATTTATTTAGCTGAGTCTCAGCGATAAATGTGATGAAAAATTTTTAAATCATAAAAGATAGTAGATTTTATCCTCTACTTGACTCTTTTAATGGATTGCTTGATCCACTGCAGTTAAACTTGATGTCTATTATATATTATCAGTTTAACATTGTTGAAGACTAACTAAAATTTATTCTGCATTATCTTAGTCATAATATTTCTTACTGGGCTAGTTGAGCTCACCCTTTCTTTCACTGTACTCTTCAGAAAATGAGAACGTAGCTGGGACGAGTCGGGGAACAGAGTGATGGTCCGGATGATAGTATTAGCTTGTAGTCCTCACTATTCTGTTAAATAATGTGACAATAAATGTAATGAGGACTTTTTCTGAGAATGGATATTGTCTAGAAGACAATATTTGTATTAAAACTCACAGCATGTATTTTTGCAGTACTATACTACATTGTTGTATAATTTAGTTGTATTTGAATTTTGTATCATGTATTTGGCGACTCAAGATGGGTGATGTATACCTATTTTGGGGGCGTCACATGAAGTCTGTTTTGAACTGAATTATCTCATGTTGTTGTCAACACCATCTTTGCCTCATCATTGATTTGAGATATCTTCTCAACTAGTTCATCAAAATTCTTCAATAGTTCTTGCTCTATATGGATTTGGTCATCTGGTTGGGAAGCCTCTTGTTGAACACCAGATTGGACTCTACGATTTTCATCATTTGACAGATTTTTGAAAGTATTAAGAATATGAAAAATCGTTGAATACCAATCGCTATTGGAGGATGAATGAATGTCAGATAGTTGTGCTTGGGCAGATGGAGGCTTCTTATTCTGGACTCGAACACCATCAGTGGTAGAGTGAATGGACTCTACGATTATCTCTTTGGCCATAATCCTTCTACCTTCAAAGTCCACTCTACGATCGTAGGGAATATAGTGATTGCCAGCATGTTGGTAGACTTTGTAATGGGGTTGGTCATTGATCATCATGGTTGCAAACTTCTTTACCCTTGGGAAGTTTTGTGACACCAGCTCTAGATTTGGAAACTGAGAGTAGCACCAGCTGAAGTAGCTCTCATCTTTATTAGTGTGTGCCTTTAACTATGGCATCCACGGGAAGAACCATCTCATCAGAAGCTCTACAAAGTTATACAATATTGTTCTGCAATCTAACTCCATATTCTTCCAATTGTGAAGCACTTCATCTATAGTAATTCTTACAACTCGAAGTTGTTCATTTCCATGACTTATCCATCTTGTTGGTGGTTCATCAAAAACTTCCACCACTATTCTTCTACTAATTCTAGCTGGAGAGAGAACAGGATAGTCTGCTAGTTCCTCTGATTCCTGATTTATAGAATCAGAATCTTTTCCCATTTCTTCACCTTCTGAACTGGAATCATTCTGATAAGATTCATCAGTGAATTCTTCTTGTTGGTTTTCATTTTATGACCCTTCTTCAGCAATATCTTCCTTGGATTCATCCTCTTCATCACTTACTTTAATGACTGCAGTAGAGTGATCACTTTTCTTGTTGGAGGCAAATTCAGCAAGTAATATGTAGCTCTTCGTTTTCCTTGGGGGTTCAGCTATGAGAGAGTCAGACTCTTCTTCCCCTTCAGACTCTGAGGCCTTTGAATCATAAGATAAGCTTCATTGACTTTTAGCATTGATAGGGTCATGTCCTTCTCCTCCAGAATCATCACTTGACCCTTCATTTGGGCTTGTTGGAGCATTTGCATTTGGAGATACAGTTGGGTCAGCTTGTAGCTTTTCTTTATCACCAGAGTGAATGCTCTGAGAGTCAGCCACAGGGCTTGTGCATTTTTCTTCATCAACAGACTTTGTATTTTCTTCCATGAATCTAGCTTCAGCTTCATTGGAGGATTCGTTCTTTGGGGACTCGGTCTTGAGACCATCAGTTCCCTTTTCTTCTTCTGACTCTACCACTTTAGCTTTCTTCCTTGATGGCCCTTGAAGTAGTTTGTTGCTTCTTTTCTTTGTGATTTCTGGTGCAGTTAAGACCTTTTCACCTTCATCTTTGTCTTTAGTGGAGAGACTCTTTGGTGGAGCCTCTGTTTTCTTCACACTCCTGGATCTATTCCTCACTGGTGTGGCTGCTACTGGTGCAGAGTTATCAGACTCAGAGATTTCTACCTCTTTCGCCTTCCTCTTCTTTATAGAGACCTTGCTTCTGCTCCCAGTTGTTAGTTTCATGTTTTCCTTTGGGTTCTTCTTCCAGTTCACGAACAGCTGTGGAGACATCACTTTATGAACATTTAGAGGCTCTCCTTCATCATCCTTGATTTTGCCTCCCAGCTTCTTCTTTATTACAATGCCCAGCAGTCTTCCATAAAAGACCTTAGTTATGGGTCTATCTGTGGACTTCTTTATCTCAACCTTTTCTACCCATTTGGAGATCTGATCGAACAAGATAGCTCCAAAGTTGATTCGCTTCTTCAGAACTATTGTAGACATAATCTTCAACTGCTGCTCAAGCACAGTGTCATGTGTAGTATCCTTGCATATGATACATTTTCCCACTATCTCGGCAAGGAACTCGAATTCCTCAAGGAACTCCTTCTTCTTCATGTCCTTCAGGCTAGGGTTTCTTTGGTACCCCATAATCTCCTTTGCCAACTTAGTGTCGATCTCATCAAGGTTTTTCAGTCCTAGGTCAGGAAAACCTAAGCATAGATTGATATCGGATGATTTCAACTTTATAGACTGACCTTTAACTTTGGTTGAAAAGGTTCCTGCATTTATGGAAGCATTTGAGTAGAACTCCTTAACCAGTTCAGTATATACTCGAGTGCTTGCCTCAAGACATTCTGAGAATCCAGCTTTCTTCACAAGTTCAAGAATGTCTCTGAACTTCTTTTCAGATTTCTCAAATGACTTGGTTCCGAGCTGAATGTCAGTGATTACTCGCCAATCTTCCATTTGAATGGTTCGAGGAATGTGGGTATTTGATTTAAAAAGATTTATGAGAAATAGCTGATTGTGATTTGGGCTCTGGAGGTTTAATTGATTTTGGCTTCGAAGAGGATTCTAGGGTTTGAAAATGGGAGGGAGAGAGGTTCGATAGTTTCTGGTAAATGTTTTCAGATTTTGAATTTGTCTTGATGGCAGTTCCTTCTAACTCTGCATACACTGTGATGTGTCAACTAGCCATAGGTTGCACGATGCCCAGTAATGAGCTGTAACTCCCCATAAACTTTTCAGTTAGATATCTCTTTTAGAAGAGTAGACATTTAATTGACGTGGATTGACCGTTGACCTCTTGGGTTCGTAGAGCAGCATGGTATGGCAGCTATGGACTCTACGTTTTCCTTTGTTGACTCAACAATCAACTTTTGAGAGACGTTACAGTGGATGGTTTTGACATTAATCCTCATTTTGAAACTGCATAGCTTGACCACTGATATACCCCAAGCCAGTTTGGGCACTTAAGTTCTGATATGTGTTTGCACGATGTCTTTCCAAGCTATATTCAAACTAATCTCCTCATAATTTTGAATGGTAGAACAGTTGTCTCGTTCTTCCAAGCTTCTTACGAGCTAGAATATTTTCTGGTAAGACTGCGATCATCGAGTTTACTTCTACAATAGTTGAGTTTGCACCACGATCAATGAGTTTTCTTCAAACTCTACTTTACAATAGTTGACTGTCTTGGTCCTTGAGATGAACTTGTTTAATCAATCCTTCTGGGTTAAGGTAGCTCAGGATAGGCCAACCTCTTAGAGTGAGCTAAGGTTCAAGTTTGTCCTTGAGGTGCTTTCCAGATGAAATACTTTTAGAAGTGATTTGCACTTATATCTTATTTGACCTTTTCTATTGGGGAGTTCTTCTTCCAACTCTAGACATTTGCACTGGCTGTAATTATGGTGTCCTCATGTACTTACACTACGATCAGGTGTTTGATCGTAGGTACAACATGATTTTTAGTTGGGTGGCTGATAGGTTATCAGTAGTATGTTTTGAGACGTTCCTACTAACTATGGATCTTCATTTGGTTCATCAGCCACAATGTTTTGGGACTCTGTAGCTGGTACATTGCTTCATTGAATATCTCAGTGCTGTTGTTCCTTAACAGATCACTGTTCCCCCATGGTTGATGTTGTCTTTTCAGTGAGGTGTGATTTCCTTTTCTTCATGTGCGTTAAGAGGTATCCTTGAATGTCTCTTTCTGTTTGGAATCACCACTGATAATTAACACTATTTACATCGTAGACATGGATATCTCTAGGATTGATCATTTTACTATCATTTAACAGCACTACGAACGTAGTCTTCTTTTACAGTTTGTCCTTGTGGAGTTCTGCTCCTGTAATGAGTTCCTCATGTTTGATCCTCGATGATCCTCTGTGGTGAGCTTCCTTGAGGATTCTTCTCTTATGACATGCTTTGAATGATTGAGCATCTAAGACCCTTTTACATCCTTGGTTGAATGACTTGCTTCCTTATAAGGATCAACAAACAATGTGAGCTTCATTCAGATTAGCTCAATAAGTCTTCCAGGACAGGCTTTGACATATAGGAGTTTTATCAAAATCATTTCTGAACAGTCTTAAGCCTTCTGCTGGTTGAATTTTCTTTACTGAAGTCTTACCTCAAACATTCCTTATATGTGGCGGATAGACCAGGTACCTGCAGGTTATAAATTTTTATTTTTGGTACCCATGGTTAAATAGGTCTTGCTAGGTTAGTTTTCTAAACCCCAGTTCCTCATATATTTGGATAATCATCATATTGATCACCAACAGTCATATTCATGCATGTAACTAATTTAGATACTACATTTTGAGATGCATGATGGGGAGTGTGTGTGAGATTTGCTTTTTTAATATAACACTATTTTTCTTTGATGGTTTCATCATTTGCTAGGTTATGTTCACAGAGTTTAAATGTTCACAAAGTGAGAATCAACTCTACAATTTATTTGTATCTGGTTGGTTCATGGAGGTGATCATTTTCTATGAATCTTCAAGATGCTCTTGTAGATCCAAACATACTCTGTGTGTTATTAAACACTTAGACCATAGGTTGTACATACATACTAATCCATCAGCAAAGATTACTTTACATAAAATTAATTTAACCTGTGATGCTCTTATGACCCATTTCAGATTTCTTTCAAGATGTCATCTTCAACCTAAAACTTGGATGGAGAGAAAGTTTATAGGCATTTAAGTTTCCATCCTCAATGTACTTTCTCTCTTCACCTTTTTAGGTAGATTATGATTCCTTGAAAGAATCATGTTATAGTTCATAAGGAGGTGCAATTATGATGTACATATTTATATTAGTGAGGAACCGTACCTTTTTACTGTCAGTTTCTTAACAGTCATTTATCTTAGATATACTGAGTTTAGGCATTGATGTGCATAGTTTCTCATTTGCTCCTGACAGCTAGTTGCTCCAGTTAACCTTCAATCAATCAGTCATGGTCTTGAAGATGCAAGCTAAGAGAATATTAGCATCTTTAGTTCTTTAACATCCTTGAGTTCACAAGGTTTACATCCAGCTGCTAGTTGGCCAGATACATGTTTGAGAAGTTCTTCTTTCTTTCTAGGATAAAAATTTCTTAGCATGTGTGGCCTTTTCATCTTTTTCAGGCTAGTGGATGTTTGACTCTTTTCTGTTGATGTCTTTTGAGCTTTCTAGCCTGGTCTTCAGACTACAAGACTGATCGCAAGCAAGGATTGATCTTGTTGATGTGGCAATCAAGAATATGAACCAATATGAGCAGCTTTAGGTGTGTATATACACATTTACCTGTACACAATATTTCCAACGTGTGAGCTCATCTGCATACAATGAGTGACTTACTACTAAACTATGTTTAGAACAATGTTTGTGCCTAGGATCAGACTCAAAGCGATTAGCTTTTGAATATAGCTTGAGAACCTGTTCTGATACTAATTGTTAGTTCCCACTAGGCACAATAGATCTAGAATGGGGGGGTTGAATAGATCCTTTTTATTTTCAAATGTTTTACTAGTTTATTTTGTATTGCTAATAATTTAGCATATGACAAATATAAGAATCTTTTCAAGCACAGCGGAATAAGTAAAAGATCTCCTTCATTGATATATTCATAATCATACATACATTGTTTGTAGAGTTAGTTCAGTGATAAGCATTTAGAATATACAAAGAAGTTATAGCAGTTAATGTACATAATGTAATGACATAAAGTAAAAGACACAAGGGATTTTAAGTGGTTCAGAGACTCAAGCTCCTAATCCACTCTTCGACCTTTAACTAGCAGGATTTCCATTAAGGAAGGGTAGCACCCTGAATCACTAAGATTCCTTCAAGGTCAGTAGCCTTGGGACTTCAGTTCACTAATAACTCTTCAAGGCCAGCATCCTTGGAACTCCTCTAGTTCCATAGGAACTCCTCAAGCCCAGCAGGCTTAGAACTTCGTTTAGTCCCTTCAGACAAATACCCCTCAAGCCCTAACTTCTTGTTGTTGTCGTTGTTGGTGGTGAGCTGCTAAGATGTCATTAAGCTTGAACTTCTTTTGTACTTAGCAGCTTGTTGTGGTCCTCTTTGCATTCTGCTTCGAGTCTGGACCACATCTTCTTTAGTGCAGCTAATCTTTACTCCTTTCTGCTCACCATCACCATCTGGATTTTCTAAGTCTCTGAGCTTTTAGTAGAGTTCGTTTGGCACTTAGCAATCCTTGAACCCATCTTGAATGTTTTACAGACATGATTCTGCATCTGTTCTTTTTTAGCTTTTGGTTCATGGTGATCTGTAGAGTAGCTCTATTGATCTTCTTTGTACTCTGCCACTTTTCTGAATGATATCTCCTTGGCCTTCTCGGCTCTCAGCTTGGATGCCATCTTCAGTGGCATTCTCATCTTTGTTGAGTGAAGCTCTAATCTGTTTACGTCCTTCTTCAAAGATGCTTCACTTCCACCTATGTAGTCTCGCTGTCACTGAGACTTGTTCTCTTAATCTCTGGTGGAACTCGTAGAGTCAACAATAGCATTTCAACAACTAACAATTCTGCAACTTAGCAATCATCAGGAACTCTTGATCTTTGAAGCTCTGTTGATTTATACTCCTTCCCAATCTTCCCATTGGAAAGTAGCCGTTAGAAGCTTTTTGAATTGCTTCGCAGATCTCGAGTTATTTGGTGCAGACTGTAGATGTGACATGACATGACTTTCAGACATTGTATTTATAACGACCCCAAAATTCATACAATTTAATTCTCAACTTCGGTCGTTAATAATACATTCAACCTCTAATTTTACATCCTTAAACGATAATATAACCATTAAAATTTGCAGAATAATTAAAATTTTCTATTACAAACTATCCTCGTTCCCAAAACTTTAGACCTTTACATCTACATACTTCAGAATCATTTTAATACTACAATAGTTTACATCATAAAACGATATTACAATTCAACATTAATACATTATTCGGAACCTTAAACATGGTTTAAATAATAATAAAACAACCAAAGTGTATAAATCTTCAAGTATCATATTTGATTCATGTCTTTCAAGTAACACATAACTTTACCTTGAATCTTGAACCTGCAAAAGTGGTTATTTGCAAGGTTGAGCTCGACAGCTCAGAAAAATCTAACAGTTTTCATGCATCACATAACACATAATAACATGCTCAAGATATAACATACATGCTACAGTTCATATAACAAGTATAAAGATTGAGTCCTTACTCAATCAACATGCTTTAATCAATCAACATAGTCATAAATCGACTTTAACATTTTATACTTTCAACATATATATAGTACATCATGCTTTTTGCAATAACGATTTAAAACAGTTAATCATCAAGTTCACATAGCAAATAGGAATTGAAAGACTTGCCTGATCCGTAGTTTATGAACTATGACTTAACTGCTTAACGCTTATCTGCACTTCGTGTATTCCTACACAGTTATATAATCATGGATTCACATCCATTAGTCATATATTAACGCATAGTAGTTGTAATGTAAACTTTACGCTATATCTCATAAGTCTGATGACATCTAACTTTGGATATGCTATAAACATCATATTAAACTATTTTTAAAATTTATTGGATACCCATTTCGGATAAGATAGACAGTCCAAAATAGTGTTCAAAAAGGGCGTTCAAATCAGTTTTTCATTCTTTCCCAGCTTTACCCTCTCTTGTTAAAACAGTCATAACTAATTCATTTTAAAACATTTTTGAGCGATTATTGAGCCCACGTGAAGATAACTTCCGAGGCTACAACTTTCATTCTTTGACCATTTCCAAATTCAAAACACAGAATTCCAGAAAATTCGTTCAAGGTGACTGTCCCGAGTTGGTTAGACAGTTTTGACGCGACTACTTTGAATGGTCACAACTCTTTGCTCCGAAGTCAGAATTTGTCTGTTCTGGAGTCTATGGAAATCTAATTCAGTTTACTATAACATACCAAAAGCCCAGAAGTTTCTGGAAATATTAACCAATCAAAGCAATGTCCCGAATAGAACCTCCCGCTGCTGACTTTCAGTTTGACAAATTCGACACCTTTCCTTCCAATCACCGTAACTCCTTCATCCGAGGTCGGAATGTGGTCATTCCAAAGCCTATGGCTTTCTAACTCAGTGCACTACAACTACCCAGAAACTCAGAATTTTTTAGGCAACATATCTATTCCAAAATTTGACACTATAGTCACTGTTCATTCAGTTTTCATTTCTAGACATGGTTTACTAAAATCTTCACCACTGATTCATTTTAACACTGTTTTGGTTCATTCAAGTTAGGTAATCTTCAGAACTTAGAGGGATATAACATACAATCATCAAATTAAGCTTTTAGACATAAATCAAAAGCACAAATGGTCCTCAAGCTCAGTCCCAAAAACTGTCCAACATGGTTCTTTGTAAATATTTTATTTTGTGAGTTTTGGATACACTTGGATGATGTTAAGGCTTCATATCTCTAATTACAATCATTAGAACTCATTTACATAATCAATTACAAGCCAAAATAAATATAGTAAACTAACTAGTTTACTAACAAAACTAACTAAACTTCCAAAATTTAAACTTTAACCAACAAACTAAATACAATATTTAAAATAATAACATTACCAAAAATTAAATAAGAACCATACCCGAAAATACGAGTTTCACAAACTGAATACGCACTTCCACGCCAAAATTTAACTAAGGAGATCTTTATAAAAAGTTCTCCCACAACAGGCCTTTCTCAAAAATTGGAGGTCTTATTGTTGGTGAATGAAACAAAGGATCAAGCCCTTCTATTTATAGGTTTAGCAAAGGGTAAAGTTCTCAATTTAGTTGATGTGGGACATGGTTTATACTAATTCTAATTTGTTTATACTAATTTTTCCTATTTTTAAAATGCTAAGTGTATTCATTCATCACGAATTCGTTTCTTAACCAATTTGATCCGTTCAAGTTGCGTTGTTTTCGTTTTATAGAGGAGAACAACAATCATCCATCAATTTAAAGTTTCCATCACGAAGTCATCATCAACTTTAGTCCCAAAGTACACAAAAACACACATTACAATCAAAACACAAACTCCTCTTCTTTAGTATAAATACATGAATTTGATTTTTGAAAATTTGTTTCTAGATGACCATTATCAAATTATAAATATCTAATAACATATAAAACATCGTAACCCACAAATTCATTAACCAAAACTCCAATTTTAAAAGAAACTCAAGAACACATAAACTAGAAATATAAACTAGATTATGTACATTTAATTCCTTAAGAAATAAAATTAACCTTATCGGTAAAATTATAATTTCTATTCAACCATTATGATCATAACATTATTTAACAAATTCTCACTCCTCTAATTTAATTATTTAATTATATTAGAATATCACAATTATACTCGCATAATAAAATACGTATAAATCTCATCTATTTTATCACACTTAAATAAACTATCCCATAACATTTTTCATCAAATATTTATTTAATACCATAAATATTCATTTTATTCCATAAAGTTTTGCAACTAAAATATTTAATGTACTTAATAAATATTTTACTCGCATTATACTAACATTTACATTTTCATGCAATATATTACCTCTCACTTTATTAAATCAATTATACTTGTATTAATTCACTATATTAATTAAGTGAATTATTCACAATACTTATGAAACTTAACTCATAATAATTTTCATTGTCCCACGGCATAATAATTAAAATTATATTATCCCATAAAATAATTTCAACTTAATTAAATAAACTAATATTATTTAATTTCTTTAATAGTTTAAATAACTATTAAATCTCACATTCTCCAACATATGAATATATAATTCTCTTCACACCAAATCACATAATTCAAAATATATACACCTCATAATAAGAATTTTAATTATTAAATTCTTATTTTAATAACTTATAAAAATTCGGGTTGTCACAGTAGTCTACTATTTCACCTACACCATCAGAGATGTTACTTTTATATCTTGGGCAGGTAGTCAACTATATTTCCTCTTTCTGATTTCTCGATCAGAGGTTGTCATTTTGCATCGATGCTCTCAATAAGCTCTGTTCGACCATCAATCTTCAGATTGAACCGTTGTCAATGCTTCATTCTTCAGATGACCGAACTCTACGATTCTGATGCATATCTTCTTGGACTTGATCGTAGTGTCTAGTTGACAGAGACAACACTACGATCTTGAAGAGTGTTGATTGGATTTTTAATGTTAAACACCTCGTCCTTCTCTTGTGTAGTGCTTCTACACTTCTGTTTGCTTCAACTGATCTCAGATATTGATGGCTTAACTCCTTGCTCTGGCCCCTTCTGAATAGCAAGACACTTCAGATTTATGGCGTGTCCAGCTTGCTTTCTCCTTGTGATCTCCCGTTCACTTATCATCAATGGACTGACCCAATGCTTAATCACTTTAGCCTTGTTATTCAGAAGCTGACCAGTATCTATGTGTACACTCTATTAGTTCTTTCTTTATTTTGCAAACACTACGATCCTGGTTACTTCCAAGATCATTGTCATCTTACCACTTGATAGCTACTGCACCTACTGACTTTCCTTAGTCAGCTACTAAAGTCTTCTTATCATCATCTTATGGAAGACTTCATCTCGAATGGCTTCACAACTCAATCTGGATGCTGATTGGGTTGATGTTAGATCTTCTATTAGCTTGCATGTCATTCATTGAGTGCTCTCTGGTTTCCTTCAGGTGGGATGTATCTTTGTAGTATCAACTAGAGGCTTCATTCCTTTGGATATTCCGGGA
Organism: Panax quinquefolius; assembly: GCA_020205615.1. Classification (NCBI taxonomy): domain Eukaryota; kingdom Viridiplantae; phylum Streptophyta; class Magnoliopsida; order Apiales; family Araliaceae; genus Panax; species Panax quinquefolius. The sequence goes on along the minus strand of CM035173.1, from coordinate 70,997,389 downwards.
TTGCTCATTTGTTAAGAATCGTATTAGCTCTACGATTCTGCTTTAGCGTTGTGAGCACATCTGTTGAAGTCTCAGTTCTACACTATACGATTTAGCTTTGGCTGTGCAGACACTATGACTCCGAGATCAGATCTTAACACTACGATTTCTATCGTTGTGCTTGTTGTCTTCATCTGATCTTGCCTGACTACGATCTCTTCTTCTGATGTGACCAGTAGACTCTACGACTCCGAGTATAGTCTACGATTTTTGACTTGGCATTGACAGATGCTTGGTCGACTCTTAGACAGGCTGTCTCTACGATTCTAAACATGACTACCTCAGTAGTCTACGGCTCAGAGGAAGTGTTACTCGACACACTACAATCCTTCTTTGCCTCTCCTAGTAGTCTATGAACTCCGAGAGCTAATATCTTGCAGACTACGATTATGCCTTAATAGCTCTCGAGGATTCCTTGACTCTCCTAGCAGACTACGATTTCTGGTGCAATGCTTGACGATCAGACAAGCCTATCTATTACATCATAAGATCAACCAAACATGCTAGATCTTTCTATATTTATAGTCCTTGTACATCATTTCTTTTTAAGGACTTTACAAAGTTGTTTTGCTTATATAGGATCAACCTAACATTTTTGATTAATTCATTCAAAGTCCTTGTACATATGTTTCTATAATCTATAAAAGAACTTTTCAACTTTTCTTAATACAAGCATACTTGCATATTCATTCATATATATATATATATATATATATATATATATATATATATATCATAATCAAATCATATATAAATAGGAATATCATTCACATGCATATTCCTGACAAAATCCTCATAAGTTGAGGCCTCTACACTGAAGTTTAAATCTGGACAACGAAAGAACAAGCTGCACCCTCTAGGGATGTCAGCGGTATTCAGGTCATCAGTTCAGCCGGGTTGCGAATCAAACGCTCAAGGAAAGGGGGCACAAGCACCCAACGGTGAAAGGAAACTCCAAATCACCTAAAAAGGGTGAGGTAAAATTCCATTCCAGCCAATTTACAACATACATCAACATAGAACAATAGACTCCTAAGGATAAATCTAGATCATCACATCATGTATGATCTGCCCATGTGAAAATGTGCTACATCAACGTACATCTCTGTTAAGGTTTAGCATGTGTCTCCAGTAGATTTAAATATGTGTGGAAGTTAAATGCCTAGATTAGGGAAAAGTCAATCCATTGTAACATCGGGAAGAGTCTGGTGAAGCAAACCTTTGAATATTACTTCAGCGAAAGTATCGGAAGATCATTATTCAAAACCATTGGCATTAATTCAGCGCAACATCAAGACAGTTCAGTGATGAAAGATTTGTATACCACCGTTCGAGTGGGAACCAAAATAGTTGGGCAATGTTAGCGTATTCAACTACCAGCTGGGTAGGATCCATTGTCAAACTCTCATCAAGGTAGGCACCATTGTAAACTACCCAGCGTATGCATTGGGAAGGTCCGGTGATTTTAGAACGTCATCCCCAGTAGAGATGTAGAAAATATCTCAATTTCTCTTCATCAAACAGGCATCAGCGACACTGACAAAAAGCCAAATCGTTGTAGTCAACACCAGTATAGGCATCATTAATCCCCGGTAAAAGTAAAGCAATTTGCGAAAACATTTTAAACATGCATCATAACATTCATTACATTGCGATTTGCGATATGCAAAATGCGATGTACGATTTGTGAAGTGCGATTGGCCAAAAGCGAATTGCGATGTACGAAATGCGATGTGCAATTTGCGAACTCCGATTTGCAAAAACATTTTAACATTCATCATATCATTCATTACATTGCGATTTGCATCATTAAAAATACCACGTCATATTTCAAGTGTCTACTAATCTTTATCATGTCCATTACATTGGATTGAATGAACATGATAAAGAGGGGCATCTATAGACACTCGAAATTTTTGTTTCCTGTTACTAACTATGCAGGAGGGCAAAAGCATATTTTTTACACTTTAGAGGTAACCCAGGAGGACCACAACATCAATTCTAACCCCGAAGATCGCCCTGAGAGACCCAATTTCCAACCTCAGAGATAATCCTGAGAAATTAGTTTCCAACCCTAGAGATAACCATGGGAAAGTTAGTTCCAACCCCGGAGATAACCCTGGGAGATCAAGTTAAATGCCCGGAGTCAACCCCAGATGGGCAAGCCAACCTTAGAGATAACCCTGAGAACATTTAGAGTCAACAAAATGACAATCTCAAAGATAACCCTGGGAAAAAACCACTACAACTATGCAAAAATCGGAGATAACCCCGGGAAGAGCAAAATGGTCATTTTGCCAACTCAACTTCACTTCAAATTAAATACACTAATTTCAACTCAAATTGCTTTAAAAGAATTCCACAAGAATAATATCTTAACTTCAGAGCAAAAACTACGCAAAACAGCTTATCGGATTGCTTGACGGAAACCTGGAAATGCCATTTTGGTTATGAACCCATCTTCCTGGAATCAAAAAAGGGCAAATCCCATATCATTTCATAGCTCTAGGAAAGAGATTTCCAGAATGGTATGACACGCCTCAATCGGAGGCCCGGATTGAAATTTTGCAAGTTCAAGCGGACATCACGTTACACGTGTGCACGTATTTAGAGACGGCGGGATCTGCAGAGCCCGTGGCACCCCGGGCAGCCGTAGGTGCATCTGTGGTTGCCATAGGTACACCTGCGGCTCGTCCGTCTATAAATAGAGGGCTTGGGGTGGCCATATTTCCAAGAGAATAGACGAGGAAGCCATGTCCAATTTGTTCTGTACACACTATAAACTGAGTGCTTTCTTATTTTAAACACTTGCGAGCTTATATATTGATACTTTTTTACCGGCAAGAGCCGAGTGTTCATCCACTTCAAGCTATTAAAGTCTTCTTTGGCAGTCCACTGTAAGCCTTCTTACACACTATAAAGCCTTTCTCTTCATCTTTGCACACACTTTTCTACACATTGAGAGTCGTGTTGTGTGTGTATGCCCGGACATCGGTCTGTGGTTTTCATTTCTGTTTGTATATATATACTTATATATGTATATATTTATATATGGACTAACATTATCAAGTTATGCCTCGATTGAGCCTAGACTAATGTTTGAGGCGTTTACTTTATATATATATATATATATATATATATATATATATATATAAATTGTTGTCAGACTCTGTCCGATGAGCCTGGATTTTACATCCGGATCGTTTACTGCTTATATATATATATATATATTTATATGAACTATTGTCGAACTCTGTTTGGTGAGCCTGGATTTAATATCTGGTGCGTTTACTACATTTATATATATATAGCGACAAATCGCTAAAATGATAAACCGAGCCGGGATTGAGAAATATAATGTGCGTTTATCGCTTATATATATATATATATATAAATATATATATATATATACATTTCTATAAGGCCTGGAGTTTACTTCGTGGCCTTTTACTGCTTTATTTACATTTAGTCCCGCATGAAGTTTACTTCGTGGCGGTTGATCGCATTTACTACTTTATTTACATTTCTGATCCCCCATGGAGGTGCTTTGTGGTGGTTGATCATGTCTCTCTATATATATTTACCGCTTTTATATATTTACATTTCTAATCCCCCATGGAGGTGCTTCGTGGTGGTTGATCATGTCTATATATATAAATATATATATTTATCGCTTTTATATATTTACATTTCTGATCTCCCATGGAGGTGCTTCGTGGTGGTTGATCATGTCTGTATATATATATTTACAGCTTATATATATATATAACTGCTTATTACTTTTCATATAAACTACTGCATCATGTGAGGCTAGGAATTATGTGATCACAGATTTAGTCTGCTGAATCTAGATTCGATTCCCGTGATGGACATTTTCAGCTGTAAGCAGCTTGTACATTATTTATGGTGTTCGAATTTCCTTAGATGGCTTTAATGCCCATGAGGATTTCGGCATCACTGTATATTATTTTCTTGAAGATGCCTCGCATCTCGAAAATAAAAGCAAACAAGCCGAACATTTAATAATAAAATGGAGGTATGAAAAGGTCTCAATTACTATTAAGCACATGGTTTGAAATACCTCTTTTACAAAATCTCACTGCTATATCATGTTTAAAACAGAATTTTTCATAAATATTCAAACCCTTTGTATATAGGTGCGAACGAGGCCTCACACTACTTCCATATAAATTGCACATTCATCCAGACACACACATACATTCATATAACAGTTTCTTGAAAAGTGGCGGTCACCGTGGTAACACGGATGTCGGGGGGTGCCTAACACCTTCCCTTCGCATAATCAAGCTCCCGAACCCAAATGAATCTCGATTTCACAGACCCATTAAAAGTGTCACATCATTGGGTCAATATGCAAACCTTTTCTCGATTGCGTTGGTGTAACTAGTTAAAAACACCAACTGGCGACTCTTACAATCAAATCGTCGACATGATACATGTCGGACCTTTTTCACTTGTTTTTTCAAACAAATCTCACATAACATGAGAACACCAAAAAATAAGAATAGAAAAGGGACAAATAAAAATCCTGACGTCGACAGGTGGCGACTATGCTGGGGTCTCCAGTAAGAGGGCATAAGTCGCTGCTACAAGCTTTTCAAAACTGTTATTTACATGTGTGTGGATGTTGCATTTACATTTATGATGAATGTGTATGAATGCATTTTACTTAATGCACTACAATATATCTATTTGTGATATTAGTGCTTTGCACATATCATCATTTTCATAAACGGTGAGACACGTTGTATATGAATGTATGTTGTGTGGTTCCTCCACCAAGAGGCTATCCTGTCGGTGTTTGATTACTGGACTCGTAGGGAGACTAATTCCAACGAGGCTCAGGAAAGGCACCACCCAGATTCGCTCCAGTTGAAAGACCAGATTGACTTCCCGTCAAGTAGATTGCGATGATCTGGGGACTTTCGTGCCAAAAAGCCGCGAGATTAAACCTAAGATAGGTCATCCTCTGATAAACCAAACGCGAAGGGAAGTCTCTTTATACTTTCCCATTTAAATTACTTGTAATTTCAATTACTTGTCAATCTCAATGTAATAGAAAATATGAAGGAATATGTGTACATGTATATTAAAACCGGACATGCTATCTTGTCTTATAAACATTTTACATCCATTTTATAGGATAATATTCCTAAAAATGGATACATCACATAGCATGTAACATTTATACATTCCATAAGACTAAACTACGTAAGTCTTTTTGTATAGAAGCAATTGATCATGTTTCCCATTCAAAGTCCAAAAGGGAATTAAGCCCATAGTCAGACATGGATAAAATTGCCCAGCCTGATCATACTCCTGTCTCTCGCAAGGAGTTCGAAAGATTAAGCTATAAAATTACCGAGTTGGCTGTTATGCTCAAAGAACTACACCAATCTACTCAGGGTCCACAAATACCCATCCACACAGAATCCCCTGCACATGGAGGAACCTAGGGCCAAAAAATGCCTACTCAATCAGAGTCATTCATACTAGGGGGCAGTCATGGCATTGGTAAAAAGATGGAAACCCAGATACCTAAACCTCATTCTAATAATGAAATCACAAATCTCAGGGATGATCGAGAAACTGGGGATATAAGAAAGAAAGTTCAACTAATGGATGAAACCATCAGAATTCAATCAAAGAAATTTGGAAACTATTGCGTGTGTCAACTATTCGAGATCTGTGCATATTCCCGAGGATCGATATCTGACAAATTCAAAGTCCCAGAGTTTGAAAAGTAAAATGGTGCTGAGCGATCCCTATCGCTTTTTGAAAGTGTACATAAGCGAACTGCGGGGGTCTTATGCGGAAGATGAAAGCCTCAGAATGCAACTTTTTCAAAATAGTCTCACTGGAGAGGCTAAAGCCTGGTATGCCCGACTTGACAATACCAAAATTCACAACTGGGAAGAATTGGCCCACGCCTTTCTAAATCAGTACAGTTTTCAGTCACAAATGGCACCGGATCAATACCAAGTGACTAAAGTCAAAAAGCAAAGTACTGAATCTTTCCGAGAATATTCCTAGAGGTGGAGGCATCTAGCAGCACAAGTCATTCCATCAATGACAGAAACTAAGATGGTAATGACGTTTATTAATATCCAAAATGCTCCTTACTATGAAAGGATCCTAGCAGGCATAGGAAAGTCATTCTCGGAAATGATCAAACACGACGAAATGGCAGAGATGGGTCTAAAGGCAGGCAAGATTAAAGACTTCATTGCCTTGGAAGTAGTCGCCAAGCATATACAGACTGGAAAGTATGCGAGCGATCCCAAGGGGGTACTCGATAAAGGCACTGAGGATGTATCCCTTGTTGTACAAGTGCAAGCTAGTAGACCAACCTACAGTCCCCCTATTTGGAAAATGCAAGATAATCTGCCATCTCAACAACAGGCTGCATTCAACCAATGCCCATACAGAAAAAGAAAATTTGAAAGAATGGAAAATCGGGTGTTCACTCCACTGGGCGATTCCCTTGAAAATGTATTGGCGATATTAATGGATCACAAGAAAATTACCGAATTGGCCCCACCTCTGGAACCAGGTAGTAAAAGATACAATCCAAGCCAAAGATGTGCTTACCACTCGGGGTCTGTGACAACCATAATTTTGTAATTTAATTTTAATATTTATTGGATTGAATTAATATTTTTCGATGAATTAATTATTAGATTAAATAATTAATTGATGAAGTTGTGATAGATTAATTTAATTATATGTGTTACATTTATTAAATTAATGTGGAGAATTTTTATTATCTGAAGTATGTGATTATGTGAACTTATTGAATTAAAAGAAGTATTTAATAAGTCTATGTTATTTTAATTAATTTAATTATTAATTAGAGATTTAATAATTTAATATTATTATTAAATGAGAAATTAATTATGTAGCTATGTGAATTAATGAGAAATTATTTTATTTAAAATAAATTAAATAAGATATTGATTTATTTTATAAGGAGTGTGACATTACTTAAACTATATTATAAGTTTTATTAAATTAAATGGGTTTAAATCCTATTCTTGTCGTACCAAACAAGGCCCTAAGGGGAGTTATGAGCAGTTCACCATGATGGGGTAACTGACCATTATTACATCGATTCATCTCCTTATTTATCGACGTCTTTTATTTTCTTCCTTTTCATTTTTTCTAAGTCCAGCATAACACGTAGAGAATCTGAAGAGAGTGAGAGTTCGAGTTTTTGTTGGGAAATTCACTTTTTAGTAATCTACGCTTGGGTAATCTCTTCAACCCAGTTTATTTATTTACGTCTTTTAAAGTTTTTATATGGCTTTCTTACTTACGTAACTCTACATAATTGGGAAATCATGTCGTTATGTGAATATATATAATAATTGAGTTGTAAGGCATATTATATATATATATATATATATATATATATATATATATATATATATATATATATATATATATATATATATATATATTGTGCTTCCATATCATTGGTTTTCATAAGATTATGACGTATGATTTTGGCTTGTTATTTCAAAAATTTCTGATATCACGTGATATGGTCATATGGCCCTTACGCACAAATTTAATGTGTTGATCATATATTATCCCTAAATTTTACACTTATATATGATTATAAATGCTAAAATGAACAAAATAAAACTTGAGTGGTTGGATTTGACCTTATAACGAATCCATAGTAGTAAATTCTATGTTTTTATTCAAAAACCTTCAAGAGCATCAAGAACAGTATAATTTTAATATTTTAATTCTGTAATTATGTGTTTTAATGGGTTTAAACTACTCTATAAATGTTGGGTAATGATTATGTATAAATTCTAGTATTTGGGTATGCTTAAACTAATATATGGACAAGAAAATTGGAAGTTATGGCCATATTAATGTATAATTTTACGTGTGATTGATTTTTGGCCTAATTTGGCCTTGTTATGTTCATGAACTACTGAGCTGTGAAGCTAGAGAGAAAATGAGCACAGGTAACTTACGCTTCGTGGCACGTTACTAAACTACGATACCCAGCCGTGACAAAAAAAAATAAAAAAATAAATAAAAAATAAAAAATAAAATATTCGATGAAAATTATTATTAAAATATTTATAAAATAAATTAAATATTTTAATTGAGATATTCATGGAATAAAATAAATATTTGATAAAATTATTATTAAAATATTTATAAAATAAAGTAAATATTTTAATTGAGATGTTTATGGAATAAAATAAATATTCGATGGAAATTATTATGAAATAATTTATTCGAGTGTAATAATAGTAAGAGAATGAAAATATTCCAATTTAATAATTAAATTAGAAGGGTAATGATTTGTTAAATAAAGTAGAGTTTATATTAAATAATTAAGAGAACATGTAACTAATGAATTTCGTGAATATATATGGTATGTGTGTAGGACTTGTGGTGAACGGAAGTAGTAATCGTTTAGCCTACACGCGAGGCAAGTTCCTAAACCTTAATTCTTTACATAAAGCAAGTTCATTATTCTATCTTGTTTATTATTGTTCAAGTCAAGATTTCATATTAGATCTTATCATTCTTTAAAAGCATAATTCCTATTATCTGATACCTATTCGATCAGATACATCTTGAATTTTATTATTCAAATTGAATATCAATTATTGTTGAACCTTGTAAGACTAGTGAACCCTTATTGATTCAACTAGTCCATAGTTGATAAGCATTATAAATTCTAGAACTTTTATTGAGCTTACCCAATCCAAACTTCCTTCGGTGCGAACTGCGATGTCAAACTGAGATGAACAACCCTTTAATAGGGGATTATTTACGCTTTAGCGTTAAGATATTGTGCACAGTATGGTACTAAGGGTTGATCCCCCTAAGTACGAGAAGAAGAGTCCATAGTCTTATGACTGTTAAAGGTTTCAAGAATAAACACTTGACAACCTAGGACATAGTTCAAGGTCTTGTGACCCTCAGAATTTCTTTTGATTCTTGTTATTCATTCTTGATTCAAAAGTTGAGCTTTTATATTCAAAGTTATTAATTCATTCGCATGTTATTATTATTCATTTATTATATTGTTATACTTGTGAAGGCAATCGTGCTCACTCTTGCGTAATAATAACATTGCGATTAAGAACGAGAGAACTGACGAGCCTTCCACTAGTAAAGGCAAGGGCAAGATTAGCAAGTAATGAAGACTATTTGTTTATGTGGTTGTGTAATGACATTTAGAATTGATGTTACTTAAGACTTAATTGTTATGTTTCCGCATAGATATTTTAAAGTTAGATTAACCTGGGATTTATTTAGTTATGCAGTTGATGTAACCCCATAAGGGGAGAGAGTTATTATTTATTCTATCTATTGTATGGTTGTATTTTATTTATGGGTAGATAGATAGATGATGTTTGTACAGTGAACACCAAATCATGTGGAAATAGAAGTACCGGATTTGGGGGTGTCACAGGGTCTCTAAGACACGATACACAAGATTGTTGGTCTTTAAAGCATAAAATTCAAAATATGATCGAAAGTGGCAGTATTGTGGTCTAACAACCTAATCAACAAAATTTCAACACCAACCTTCCGTTGCAGCATGATACGGGGGAAGTAAACATGATCAGGTCAGGAAGCGCTGAAATACACCCAATTTGTAAGTGCATACGAAGGATAGAGGACTACCCCCAACGGCGCAGATCAAATGTTGTAAAGTGGGAAAACTCGGAGGAGGGTATGATAGTAATGCAAAAATTAGAGATGATCCAGAATCAGGTAAATTTGCTAGCTAAGCTGATAGTGCGCCAACATCAGGATACGAGGCAGTTTTTCACTCAACTATCAGAAGGCCAAGAAAAGGGGAATGAGAAAAATGCTAGAAGACCTCGCCAACGGAAAAATCGCTCGGGGGAATGCGAATTCTCAAAGAAGAAAGATCTAACAACCTCCACAAGAGTTTGAAAATTCACCCCTCCAAGCAAATCCAATGAAGAAATGCTACACTTTCTGATAAGTGAATGAAGGATTACTGAGTTGCTGCCTCCTATAAATCCCAAGATAAAGTGTTATAATTCCACAAAGATATGTCTCTACCATTCTAACTCACTTGGAAATACGACTAAGGAATGCTGGTCTTTGCGACATTAAATATAGGATCTCATTGAAAATGGAGAGCTAGAGATAGAATTCCCCATGACCAAAAAAGGCAAAAAAGAAATAATAAGCTTAAGATGTCCACTCGAGACAGACAGTTTAGATGAGGTGAAGGCTATGAGCGATAATCTTGGCAGAACACAAGATGGAGTAATCCTAATGTAGGAAATGACAGATGAGACAAGGGAATCCCCAAAGGAGATTCCTCCACCAACATCCAACATCTTATGGTCCAAAGATATCAACCACATTCCAGATCTTATAACCTTGGATGATGCGGAGGAAATACTAATCCTTTCCAAGGAAGAAAAAGAAAAAAAGGAAAGTTCCTTGCAAGAAATGCGACAACAGTTCGATGGAGGTTTCATGGTCGAATCCTCTCAAGCCTAAGAAAAAGGTGAAGGAACAAATGAAGGAAAAGGTGGTGAGGTTATCAGGGAAACTAACCCATCAAAGAATCCAGAGTTCATCCCTTTTTGCGAGGGGTTCAGTATGAGCATCCCCGAGGGAAGTGTTAAAACAGGAAGCGATCAATTTATGGCTATAAGCGAGGACATTTAGAATCAAGAAGTAACCTCTATTGCGAGCCTTAAAGGTAACATAACCACTAACAATTAGACTATCAGGCCTCAACCAGCCAAGAAGATGTAGATCCAGGGGATAAAGTTGCAAGTTCCAGAAGATGTTGGGATAGTATCACTTTCTTCGTAGTATGCCTTTTATTTTTCATGCGTGTAAATATTGAAAAAAAAAAAGAAAAAACAAAAAAAAAGAAAAAAAAAGGAAAAAAAAGAAAAAAGAAAAAAAGAAAGAAAAAAGAAAAAAGAAAAAAAAGAAGAAAAAAAGAAAGAAAAAAGAAAAAAATGAAAAAAGAATCAAAAATCAAAAATCAAATCAGTCAGGTTTTAGCTCAGCCAGCATGAACTACGAAAGACCTGATCTCCTCTTCAATGAGAGTATGTAGGCAGCCATTTATGGTGCAGTCAAACCAAACAAAAACCCTAAAAACCCAAACAAACACTTCTCAAACCGTTTATCCTATCAAGCAGGAACTACGCAGATCTGATCTCCCTCACACACAGGAGTACGTAGGCAACCATCAGTGGTGCGGTCTGACCCTCAAAAGAAACATCTAAACCCAAACATTAATCCCAAGTCTATGCCAAAGAACAACCCTCCAAGTCAGCGACCCATGTGGAGAAGACCCAACAACACTTCAATGATATTGCATCAAATATGGCACAAATCCCAAAAAGGAAGAAACAACGATACACCAAGACAACCAGCCGCGAGGACCTTCAAAGAGTCGATACTCTAAATCACAAGTCTTCATTAAATCAGAAGAAAATCATCAAAGTCGATTGCACAAATAAGTTGGGAATAATGATTAAAGGCATCAAAGCCCAAGTCATATACTTGTTCACCATTTGGTACAGAGGTAAAAGTCTCTTGTGATCTTGGTATCTTATCAGCCCAACTGTCAAAAGTAGCTATCCCAGACCCCAAGCAATGCTGGGGAAATTTCAAAATTGGCGACAACCCGATATTGGAAACCTTACAACAAGACTGGGGCAATCTCAGAAACAACAACTCAACACTAGCGCATTTATCAACCATCCTAAAGAGGAAAATGTACCAGTCAGCACCATCAACATGGTACATCATCATCAGAGCTTCCATCACATTATCTTATTGGCGATTCGAATTGGGGCCTTTTCCGATTCCAGGAAAGAGAAGAAGAATTTTAAGGCGGGATTAGGCCTCTCATCAAAAGAAGGAGAACTCTTAAAAGAAATCATGGCGACATTAGCTTGCCCCTTCAAAAGAAGGGGAAAATTCTCAAGAAAGTTCATAACTTAACAGCAGAAGCCCAACGATAAAGGATCTAACGAATGAAATCTACACCATCAAACACGTTACTCTGCGTCAAATCCTCATAAGTTGAGGCCTCTACACTGAAGTTTAAATCTGGACAGTGAAAGAACAAGCTTCATCCTCCAGGGATGTCAGCGGTATTCAGGTCATCAGTTCAGCCGAGTTTCGAATCAAACGCTCAAGGAAAGGGGGCACAAGCACACAATAGCGAAAGAAAACTCCAAATCACCTCAAAAAGGGTGAGGTAAAATTCTATTCCAGCCAATTTACAACATGTATCAACATAGGACAATAGACTCTTAAGGATAAATCTAGATCATCACATCATGCATGATCTGCCCATGTGAAAATACGCTACATCAACATACATCTCTGTCAAGGTTTAGCATGCGTCTCTAGTAGATTTAAATATACGTGCAAGTTAAATGCCTAGATTAGGGAAAAAAATTCATCGAAGACATCTGGTGGTTGTCATCAATCCATCGTAACATCGGGCAGAGTCTGGTGAAGCAAACCTTTGAATATTACTTCAGCAAAAGTATCGAAAGATCCAGTATTCAAAACCATTGGCATCAATTCAGCGCAACATCAAGACAGTTCAAAGATGAAAGCTTTATATACCACCATTCGAGTGGGAACCGAAATAGTTGGGCGATGTCAGCGAATTCAACTACCAGCAAGGTAGGATCCGTTGTCAAACTACTATCAGGGTAGGCACCATTGTAAACTACCAAGCGTATGCATCGGGAAGGTCCGGTGATTTCAGAACGTCATCCTCGGTAGAGATGTAGAAAACATCTCAATTTCTCTTCATCAAACTGGCATCACCGACACCGACAAAAAGCCAAACCGTTGTAGTCAACACTAGCATAGGCATCATTAATCTCGGATAAAGGTAAAGCAATTTGAAAAACATTTTAAACATGTATCATAACATTCATTACATTGTGATTTACCATATGCTAAATGCGTTGTGCGATTTGCGAAGTGCGATTGGCCAAAAGCGAAGTGCGAAGTACGAAATGCGATGTGCGATTTGTGAACTTTGATTTGCGAAAACATTTTAACATTCATCATAACATTCATTGCATTGCGATTTGCATCATTAAAAAGACCATGTCATATTTCAAGTGTCTACTAATCTTTATCATGTCCATTTCATTGCATTGCATGAACATGATAAAAACGGGCATCTGTAGACACTCAAAATTTTCTTTGCCTATTACTAACTATGCAGGAGGGCAAAAACGTCTTTTTCACACTTTAGAGGTAACCCTGGAGGACCTCAACATCAAAGCTAACCCCGAAGATCGCCTTGGGAGATCCAATTTCCAACCCCGGAGATAATCCCAGGAAATTAGTTTCCAACCATGGAGATAACCCTGGGAAAGTTAGTTCCAACCTTGGAAATAACCCCGGGAGATCAAGTTCAATGCCCGGAGTCAACCCCGGATAGGCAAGCCAACCTCAGAGATAACCCTGAGAACATTTAGAGTTAACAAAATGACAATCTCAGAGATAACCCTAGGAAAAAAACCTCTATAACTGTGGAAAAACCAGAGATAACTGTGTGAAGGGAAAAATTCTCATTTGCCAACTCAACTTCACTTCAAAAAAATACACTCATTTCAACTCAAATTGCTTCAAAAGAAGTCCCACAAGAACCATATCTTGACTTCGGAGCACAAACTACGCAAAACAGCTTACCGGATTGCTTAACGAAAACCCAAAAATGACATTTCAGTCATGGACCCATCTTCTTTGAATTAAAAAAGGGCAAATCCTATGTCATTGCATAGCTCTAGGAAAGAGCTTTCTAGAAATGTATGGCACACCTCAATCGGGGGCTCGGATTGAAATTCTGCAAGTTCAAGCAGACATCACGTTGGACGTGTGCACGTACTTTGAGACGGTGGGACCTGTGGGGCCCGGGGCACCCCAGGCGTGCGCAGCAGTACACAATGGTACGCCATGAGTACACTATAGCTCCCCCTCTATAAATAGAGGGCTTGGGTTGTCCATATTTGCAAGAGAAAAGGCGAGGAAGCCCTGTCCAATTTGTTTTGTACTCACTATAAACTGAGTGCTTACTTATTTTAAACACTTGTGCGCTTATATATTGATACTTTTTTACCGGAAAGAGCTGAGTGTTCATCCACTTAAAGCTATTAAAGTCTTCTTTGGCAGTCCACTATAAGCCTTCTTACACACTATAAAGCCTTTCTCTTCATCTTTGCACACAATTTTCTACACATTGAGAATCGTGTTGTGTATGTATGCCTGGACTTCGGTCTGTGGTTTTCATTTTTGTCTATATATATATACTTATATATGTATATATTTATATATGGACTAACATTATCGAGTTATGCCTCGATTGAGCCTAGACTTATGTCTAGATCATTTACTTGCTTATATATATATAAATATATATATATATAAGAACTGTTGTCGAACTTTGTTCGATGAGTCTGGATTTTATATCCGGTGCGTTTATCGCTGAAATGATAAACCGAGCCAGGATTGAGAAATATCCTGTGCATTTACTGCTTATGTATATATATATATTTACATTTACATAGGGCTTGGAGTTTACTTATTGGCCTTTTTTTGCTTTATTTATATTTAGTCACTTTGGAGTTTACTTCAGTGGCGGTTGATCTCATTCTTGCTTTATTTACATTTTGATCCCCCATGGAGGTGCTTCGTCGTGGTTGATCATGTCTCTATATATATATTTACCGGTTTTATATATTTACATTTCTGATCCCACATGGAGGTGATTCGTGGTGGTTGATCATGTCTCTATATATATATATATATTTATCGCTTTTATATATTTACATTTCTGATCCCCCATGGAGGTGTTTCATGGTGGTTGATCATGTCTGTATATATATTTACAACTTTTATATATATAACTGCTTATTACTTTTCATATAAATTGCGGCATCATGTGAGCCTAGGAATCATGTGATCCTGATTAGATCCATTGAATCTAGATTCTTGATTCCGTGATGGACATTTTCAATTTATGGCGACTTGTACATTATTTATGGTGTTTGAATTTCCTTAGATGGCTTTCATGCCCATGAGGATTTTGGCATCATTGTATATTATTTTCTTGAAGATGCCTCGTATCTCAAAAATAAAAGCAAACAAGCCAAACATTTAATAATAAAATGGAGGTATGAAATGGTCTTAATTACTATTGAGCACATGGTTTGAAATACCTCTTTTACAAAATCTCACTACTATATCATGTTTAAAACGGAATTTTTCATACAGATTCAAACCCTTTGTATGTAGGTGCGAAAGAGGCCTCGCATTAATTCCAAATAAATTGCACATTGATCTACACACACACACACATTTATATAACAGTTTCTGGAAAAGTGGCGGTCAACTTGGTAACACGGATGTCGGGGGGTGCCTAACACCTTCCCCCCTGCATAATCAAGCCCCCGAACCCAAATGAATCTCGGTTTCACAGACCCGTTTAGCAGTGTCACATCACTGGGTTAATGTGCAAACCTTTTTTTGGTTACGTTGGTGCAACCAGTTAAAAACACCAACCGACGACTCTTATAGCCAAATTATTGACATGATACATGTCGAACCTTTTTCACTTGTTTTTTTAAACAAATCTCATATAACATGAGAACACCAAAAAATAAGAACAGAAAAGGGACAAATAAAAATCCCGACGTTGACAGAAACGATACTAGATGAAGCACAAATTTGAAGGATATTCTACTAATCTCACGGAGTATAGAAGCAATACTTTAACAAAATGAGTATAGAATTCAGAATCTAAAATGAAATAATATTACTTACATACTACAGAGTATGGAAGAAAATATTATTTCTTATGAATATTGAACGAAATAAAATTTCTTACGAATACGAAAAATAATATCCTAAGCGAATATGAAATAAATAATACACCTTACCTTAGTAGAAGACTGGATACTGCAATAGTGAAGTAGCAGAATACTCTTCTTCTTTCTCTCTATAGCTTCTCTCTCTATAGCTTCTATCTCTATAATTGATGTTGTTAGTCTTAGTGAATTGGTGAGAATGAAAGAACGATGAGCTTCTATTTATAGGAAAACATAGTTTCGATAATTTCACGTTTTGGGGCTCGAATTATTACAGTATAATATCTTCATCTTTTCCTCCATTTTTAATTTAGTCCTACAAGTATTATCAAACTTGCACTACCTCCCCTAATAGTACATCATGTGAATCAATAGTTCCATTCATGTGAACAAATAGTTATATGCATGTGAACTAATAACAATTAATTGCTTGTTTATCCGATTAATTACCCGATTGGTCAATTTAATCTCCAGAAATCAATTATTATTGAAATAAATGTCGATTTCCACTAATACTAATAATCTCAACACAATGGAAACACCAATTTCGTCTTTAATCAACACAAACTTATTCATCATTAATATTATAACTCATAGTATTTAACAACCAGATCATTCCCAGGAAAGAAGGGGCTTTCCGATAAAGATTTCTGCCTATTGGCAAGCAATTAGGTGACCAAACCCTTTTCATCGACAGAACTTTCTAGACATCGTCAATATTGCAAATAATAATATGAATAACTTTTTCATCTCAGTTATTGATTTAATAAAATAAAATATTATGCATATGATACTATGACAATAATTGAATCAATAATATGAGAGATATTAAACAGCATTTACTGTAGCAATAATTGAATATAACTGAGTGACTTCTCACATAAGCATCGATAATCAATACCATGTGCTACTATGAAATCACGCGTATTACTTTACTTTTACCACCGGGTATTTCAATAGTATAACGGTAAAACTTTTGCCGTTATTTTTATAAAATAATATTTTTGTCGTTTTCTAACTCCGACAGTAATTCCGTTGTGGTGTCCACCAATGATTGTTTTGTCCTACGAATATTCCCCAACCAATCGAATATTTTATGACAACTTTCATTCTTTGTAAAATTTATAAATACTACCCACAACTATAACATTATATCAAATCCACACCTTAATATTAAAAAAATTCGAGAAATTAAATCTTTTTTCATAAAATTTGGGGTCTTACAACCTCACATCCTTATGAAATCCATTGAATGTCTGGCTTCGATGCATTCCAAGACTTGGAAGTCAACAGCGAAAGGCTTGGGGCTCTTTACTCATGGCTTAATATGATAGTGACTGACTTTAGTGGTTTGGTTAATTGAATTCACATAATAGGTTGGTTAGGGAGGCTAACAACCATACGAAAACAATCAATTTTAGCATGGTGAGTAGTTAACCAGTCGATTCCTAAAATCAAATTAGAGACAAGTATTTTCAAAGAGATAAGATCGACAGGTAACGTGAGGGTATCGATTAGAATCAAACAAGATTTATAAACAGTGGAAATAATGAAGGTTTCTCCCAATGGAGTTTCAACAGATAAATCAAAGTCTAATTTCTCTGGAGTTAAATTTAAATGTTGAGTGCAAGTAAGAGAAATAAAAGAGTGGTTAGAACCGGTATCAAATAAGATATAGACTTCACAAGAGTTTATGATTAACTTACCCGTGATAACTTCGTTCGTGTTCCTTGACAAATGCTCTCACTTAAACTATCGGCCTTGACTTGTCTGGGACATCCTTTGGCGTCACCATCCCAGTTGGACTTGACTTCACTACACGACAAAATCGAGCTAGGTGACCTTCTCTTCCGCAATTGAAACACGCTTTGGGATGCTGCGTACAGCTTAGAAGGATGTGTCCCTCCTGTCCGCTTTTGAAACATAAGACCGGTGGTCGTTCTTCTTCCTTTAAAACGGGTGTTGGTGTTGCTGTCTTTCCATCATTATTGAATCTCCTCTTCTTAAAGTTGTTTTCACTTAGTTCACCTTTCCTATTATCTTGGCCATGATTACCACCGAAGTGGTTACAATTTCTTGCCTGATAATTTATGATGGTTATCATTGTTCCGATGGCCGTTGCCACCGGTACGATTATTATTGTGTTTTTGGTCGTTGCCTTTTGGTTGAGCTGACTCATAATCGCATTCTAATAACTAAGCCCTATTCACAACATCTAAATATAAATAAAGTTTGTGAGAAATGAGGTATTGACGTATTTTAGGTTTCAAACCTGACATAAACATTCGTGTCATTCGCTCCTCATTATCAACCAAATGGGATGCAAACCGGGATAACTCTGCAAACTTTTCCTCATACTGCGACACGGTTATATTGTTTTGCTCCAGTGTGATGAATTCCACCTCCTTCATGTGACGAATACTTTTGGGAAAGTACTTGTTATTGAAAAGTTCTTGGAACTTCTCCCAACACATCTTTAGTGTGGATAGATGAGTACGTTTTACAGATTCCCACCAATGATCTGCCTCTTCACGCAACATAAAGGTGGCGAAGGGAACCTTTTGCTCTTCTAAGCATTCGAAGACATCAAATATCTTGGTGATCTACTTTATCCATGTCTCTGCCTTAAGCGGTTCTGGCTTTCCCAAAAACTTCGGTGGTCCCAGCACCTTGAACTACTTAGCGGTGACCAGCCGTGAGTTTCTAGTGTTTCCACCTGCATTTTGAATAGGAGTCTCTCTCGTTTGGTTTTGCATAAATTCTAAAAAGTTCCTAAACATATCATCGATCGTTATTTGGTCGGTGTTGTTGTTCACACGAGGATTATTGCCTTCCTGATGAACATTATACTGGTTATTGATCGTCGGTGACTCAACGGTCTCATATGCTTCATTTCTCATCTCAACAATTTCAGATGCCATTCTTAAACACTATCACAGAACAATAGTTAATTCACATGTCACATATTATCCCTATACTCTGATCGACCAATTAAATAATAAATAACTTAGGTAGGTCATACTAGCGAAGGATTAACCCGTCTCTCTCCTCCTAGTTCTAGTCTCACATCTCAGCCAGGGATCATATCCCTAAACTTTGATACCAACTTTGACTCCCCCAAAATAGGTATACATCACCCATCTTGGGTCGCCAAATACTTGGTACATAATAAAAATACAACTTAATTATACAAATGTGGTGTAAAATATGACAAAACATAGCTAAGAGTTTTAACACGAATATTATCCATACTCAATGGAGTCCTCATTACAATTATTATCACACTATTTCATAGAATAGTGAAGAGTACTATAGCCACTTATCCTGGACCATCACTCCATTCCCCAACTCGTCCCAGCTATATTCTCATTTCCTGAAGAGAACAATGAAAGAAAAGGGTGAGCTCAACTAGCCCAGTAAGAAATATTATGACTAAGATAATGCGTAATAAATTATCCTTAGCCTTTAATGATATAACAACCCGATAGAATACAATAGATAACAAGTTTTAGATCAACAACTACAGCAGAATAAGCAATCCTTTAGAAGAGTCAAGTAGAGCATGATATCCACTATCTTCTATGATTTAAAAGTTAATCATCAATTTTATCACTGAGACTCAGCTTAATAAATAATCCACATCACTAAATTATCCATGCACTACGAGCCAAGGATATTCATTAGTATCACGACCAAGAATTATCCATGCACTACGGGCCGAGGATATTCGATGTTTTCACCAATGGTCGAGATCATGCCAAACAACAATTCATCTTTGCCCTTGGCCAAAGAGAACGCATGGTTATGATCATACCAACATCATTCATCAATTCCTTTATGGGCCAATGAGGACTTTTTACCACATCATTTTGAAAGTAGTATCATCATAAGCCCGATCATGTTTGATGATAAAGCATAT